>OX411811.1:22561948-23136712 GCA_948253155.1 Leucoma salicis
TGCGGTATCCACGTATGACCCTGGATGCGACGACTCTCTGTGGCCTCCACAGAAGAGCCTTGTTCAGTGCGTCCAGGGACTCCGCCCACACGGGTGCGCCGTACAGCGCCATCGACCGGACCACTCCCGTGTAAAGCCGTCGGCACGCATTGTTGGCCCCGCCCATATTCGGCATGAGCCGTGCCAGGGCGGACGCCGCATCGATGAGCCTCGGAGACAGTTGGCGGAAGCGCTCGCGAAAGCGCCACCGCCCGTCCAGCACCAGGCCCAGATACTTAATCTGGGCCCGCACCCCAATCTGGACCCCGTCCACAGTGATCGAGGCGCCAGCCGGTGGCCGACGTCGGGGCCCATGGAAAAGCAGGGCCTCCGACTTGTCCAGGGCCACCCTAAGCCCCAGCGCCCCGATCCTCCTAACCACCTCTGAGGTCCCTAAGGTGGCCAGGAACGCCGCTTCCTCGAAGTTTCCACCCCGAGCCACGACCAGCGTGTCATCCACACATAGCAGATGACCGCAAGGGGGGAGCCGACAGCGTAGCACCCAGTCGTAACCAATGTCCCACAGGAGCGGCCCTAGAACCGAACCCTGTGGGACACCGCACGACATGGGTCTCCTCACAACGTCCCCTATGCGGCTCTCATAGAGAACGCTGCGGCCCTCAAGATAGTCTGCCACTAGCCACCCCAGGTATGCAGGCACCCCGTGATACCAGAGCGCCTCCCCGATGCAGCTGAATGGCAGACTGTTGAATGCATTGGCGATGTCAAGCGACACCGCTAACAGCACACCACTGGCGGCGACGACCACCGCGGCCACGGCCCTCAGGCGCATGTTCTTGGAACGAATCCGCGTATCAGCCGCCCCCATTTCCGACGCGGTGATGGGCGGTACTCTGAGGTCGGTCTCCCGGTCACTACCTGGCTGTGCCATGAACGGAGGCGTGTGCTTCGCCCGTCGTGGGAATAGGCCCTCGACCACCTCGGTGAGGAGGCTCGGCTGAAGGGTCTCTGTGAGGGGGGGGCCTGAGTGCGGAGCTTGTTCAGCGCCGCACGATACGGGCGACCCCAGGGGTCACGATTGAGACCATCCAGCATCTCCTGCCTTTTTTCGAGACGGTGGCGAAGCCGCGCTAGGGGGGGTAGCCTAGGCCGATTGGCTAGTCCCCCCCTTTTTTGGGCCTGTCGTCGGGGGTCTGCATCCCTCCCGCCCCATGCAGTGCTTGGCAGGCCTGTTGCCTGCCGCGCACGCGGGGCAGTGAGGGGCGGCGGTGCAAGTTGCCGCCCGGTGGCCTGCCTGACAGCAGCGGAAACAAAGACCGCTGCAATCAAAACAGTTAGTGCACGACGGCCGGGTGTGTCGGACCGCCATGCACTTAAAGCACCTCGCGACGTTTAACAGACCGGTTTCATATAAAGATTTAAGGCTGAAAATAGGCTAAGTACCGACTTATGATTTTAATACGTAAATAACCGATTGGTCCCAAATCTATGACAAGCACAGACAAACTGTCGTCAACTTTATTGTCCATAAAAATACAGTTTGATAACCATAGTACACATATTTAAGATATTTGATTACCTGCAGAGACATAAACAAAAGTTTTTATCTATACAGTATCAATTTACAATTGAGATGAACACGAAACTAGACTAGCAACAATATCGCACGACATTTTTCTATATATCAACACGACGACCGGTTTTTTGTGCTTTATGGCTATTTTCCTCTGTTTACAATCTAATCGATCAATAACTGTGGCCCACTCTGACTCGAAAAACCGGCAATTTTATATCATCACTCAACTTAATAGAGTGTTGTGTTATAGATGGCTCTTCAAACTTTAGCGATTTTTATAGTTTCCAATCTTGAATTTATAGCTAAGCAAGAATAGGTTAATGTCCAAATGATGGCCGTGGAAATAGCTTATTAGCATTTTATTATCAGTCTATACTGAAACGACTATTTTGTTTTAAGTCCACTATAAAGGAGCTATTATTATCGAGCTGGTAGGTTATATAATTATAGTTCCAGTGGCCCGCCAATACAGGCGGAGAGACGGCACACGGCGGATTTATTTAGTGGGTGAGGGCCTCACACTACCCTGTTCGTTGCCCCAAACTACGGGGTGTGCGGTTAGGTAAATTTTTTCCCGCCTTATCAAATAAAAAGGTACAAATTATTTGTGAATAAAGAAACAGCCATTTTTAGTACGAGTGGGAAACAAAAAAAATAAAAATAAACTTTCCTATTTAGAGATTTTAATATATATTTTTAGCATTTGACATGCTTAGCAACATACATTAAACACAAAGTGAAAAATGTGAAATCGAAAACAACAGTCACGAGCAGGATTCAAACCTGCATCTCCTGGATACCGTCCAGATGCTTTGCCAATTCAGCCATCGTGACCCTTGCTCCTGACTGCTAATCTCTTGGTTGAGTGAGAGATCACCGTGATTAGGTAAGCGATTATTGCGACATCACGCGTAAATGCCTCTACCAATCACAAATAAGACGAAACGATGTCGATACGATTTTGTGAATCAAATCCTAAGGGAGCTGTATATACCTACTAAACTTTTTTTTTACCCAACAAAATGAGCTTACATTATAAATAGGTATGTACGGGACATCGTCGACCTCGACATAAGTAAATTTGATCTAGCTCAATCATGAGTTTTGCTCACGTAAACTCGCTAGCGACTCTATAGTAGTCTTTGCTAGCGACTACGTAAAATATTTGTATGACAAACGTTACAGCGCCTCTGGCGGTTACGTAGGGAATTAAATTCGGTAGTATGAGTAACTTAATATTGCGATGCGTAAAATACCTATCGAAAGGAATTCGATAGCGACTTGGCATTTGTATAGTTTGTATACAAATTTGGTACCATGAGTTATGAATTTGTCTTACGCTATCGAACAAAACCGTTTCGATTGTAGTTACGTAACTCACTGCATTATTGTGTGATGAAAGAGTTAGGTTATCTATAATACTTACTAAAGTTTTGGTGTAAATGCCTGAAAGAGAGCATATTTATAATGGAATATGTTAGTGGTGGCTGAATATGAGGATAATCGCCGGGAATAAAGAAAAACTCAAGCTAATATGAGAATTCTAGGTGGATGTTCATTAGAAAATATTAGTGAGAATACGTTTGCAAATCTTTACAGGCTTAAAAAAAAGTCTTTTTTATTATTATTTGTGCAATTTTACCTCAGTTTACAGAAATAAAGTCTTCACAAAGGGTTTCATTGGAATCAAAGGAAAGTTATGATGTCACAATAAAATATTGTTGGGTTGGGTACGTTACAACCCGCCGGCGACCACCATCATACACTCCACTAGTAATTGAAATCGAGAAGCACTGGTTCTCATAATATTAATACAAAAAAGTTTCACAACAACAATACCGCACATTATCGATCGCGATCTACAATAAATACAATGGCGATATAAGTGAGATGTGAGATTGATTGACTTGGCAATATTTTGTTGACATTAGCCACTAACATTTGTTTACATTAAAGAGGCAAAATTCGAAATCGAACTATTACGAATACACACTTAAACAAAAGCGACCCATCTATTTAGTCGGATAACAGCACGGAATTGAACTTTAGCATTTTTCTCTTTCGTTTATACCAAGATAGAAAAGGAGAACAATAACAAGCCTGAATCTAGCTGTAAGTTTACACTGTACCAACATAACGACATGCTACGTAAATCTACTGTCGAGCTTACTTGAGCAAGTGACGTAAGCGGCAATTTAACTCATGGTACGAGTACTATCGAAATCTATCCTATACACGTATAAACGCTAGCGACTCTAATTACCTATCGTATCTTTATAGCATAAACTCATGGTCGAGCTACTGAACTGAATCATTTTTGTTAACATTCAGCTAAAGGTGAATACAACGATATCTACGAGTATGTTATTAATATATGTATAAGAAATACATGAACCACGACTGAAACAATTTCTCACGGCGATCACCCGTCGTATTCAGCGCTTGGTTGGGTGCGCAGACGCCGCCCGTGGGAGTTAAAACAATCCACCGATATTACGTATTAGGAAACTGTTACTTCTTAGGTAATGCAGTATGACGTAGAATTGTAGAGCATCAGATATCAAGACAAAGCATTAAAGATATTAACGTCAAACTTGGATCTAAAATTGAAGAATAAACCACTTATACACAGCATTTATTGACACTAAATAAACACAAAGTGTGAAAATGTGAAATCGAAAATAACAGTCACACAGCAGGATTATTTTCGATTTCACATTTTCACACTTTGTGTTTATTTATATGGCTAAAGCATGTCAAATGCTAAAAAAAGTATACAAAAATGTCTAAATATTTGTTGACACTATTAAATTAGATTTGTTATATTGAACATATGCGTAAAGTTACCTATCTCCTTATTTTCAGTGGCCACTTTCACATAAATATAAGCTAGGCGAATATAATATGTATTATATGATTAAAAAACACTTTTCAGTTTTCTTATGAAATATTTGTACAATCCAAGGAACTTAATTTATTCAAATTGTACGTGAGTTTTATAATAGATAGGTGTAAAGATATTCAATATTTGTACAGACATAACCACGACATTGAAATGATTTTTAGATCAAGCGGGAAGCGTGAATCAACCGCGGTCCCACAGTTATCCCGATACGATAAATTGATACAATTGTTCCATGGGACTTTCAATTTCAAACTAGGTATCTCGAATAAATTGCTTCTTTACGATTTGAGTTATAAATAATGAGTTAAAATATTGATTTAACATTGCATAAATCGCTTTTTCTGAATGTAATTTCACATAGCATTTATTCTAGGTACTTCCACATTATATTCATGCATATATTATAATATTATAGACTCGCCCTCGCTTCACACGGATGCAATTGACTAATGAAAATATCTTTAGGATTTTTAAAGAACTACAAATCTATGTACAAACAATATTTTAAAGTGTATAAGTATATTTAAAGGTGCAGCCAGCGTATGCCGCAAATTATTTCAATTAAAAACATTTAATTTATCTACTTACAAAAATAATTATTATGTATTTATAGATATAAACCTTCCTTTGAAATTATTAACGGCGTCGTCATGTTTTTTTTATTTAATACTATGCAAACAAGCACGTTTCACATATATATAGATAAAGGAGATAAGCGTTTACAGTAGCCTATAGACGCTAGCAACACCACCATCTCCAAGAAGGGGATAGGAGATGGAGATTGAGGATAACCAGGAGAGGATATTATGATAGGCCTCCGGCGCTCTCACACCATACGCGCCGATCTTCTGTGAGTGCCGTCGAGCCGGCCCATTCATGCTGGGATAAGCAAGGCCTGACTGCCTCTGTGGTGCAGCGGTAGTGTAAGCGACTGCTGATCATGAAGTCTCGGGTTCGATCCCCGGGTCGGGCAGGGTTATTGAGATTTTTCATAAAAAAGAAAAATTCTCTGTAGCAGCCCGGAGTTTGGAAATGTGCCCGGTAGACGTCAATAGGCTCGCCCCCTATTACGTGGGACTTAAACATAGCTGGCGAATCGTGGGTGTGTAATACACCTCTGCCTACCCCTTCAGGGAATACAGGCGTGATGCTATAAGCAAGGCTATACCTAGACTAGACTCTATTCTAAAGCTACTTTATTATATACTTTATATAGATACAAGTGACCCAGCCCGGCTTCACAAGAGTGTAATATACCAATAACATGCATCCATCAGCCTTTTAACGTCCACTGCTGGACATAGGCCTCCCCAAGTATGGGAGATAGTGCCGTAATCGCCACGCTTGGCAGGCGGGTTGGCGATCGCAGTGGATGTTGTTAATACTCGAAGGAGTGCTGCTGCCACTTCCCCGGTATTCCCTCAGTCGGCTCTTATGACTCCCATGGGTGGAGAGGGATGGGACAATTCTAAAGCCAGCCCCACGCGGCAAACATGCATGTATTATACATATTAACCTTTTGGAAAAAAATATCTAACTAATGATGAAATCCTCATCAAATCCGTTGAGTGGTTTAGGAGTTAGAGAGAGACTTGGTTTTACCTATGTAAGGACTAGGTAGCGGTTACCTTTTGAATTAAATAATGAAGCTGAATACATCTTATATATTATTATTTCTCTAGTCTGTTTTTTTGTCGGTCTGCGAGATCTTTCTTATTCCTTTACAAATTCCATTATTTACCCCTCATTTTAAAGCTTAGCGTGCCGGCTAATGACGAAAAATAGACCACACGGTCTAAAAGTATACCAATTCTCTTAAATTTGTAATTTAAAATAATCTAAGAAAAGGTCCTTTAAATGGAGCGAATCTCCGCACGGGTCGACTAGTCTATACTCTATACTATTATAAAGCTGTAACAAAGCTGTGTCTGTACATTTAAGATATTTGAGAAAAAATGACTGTATTAGACTATATAGGCGTGTCTAAACACAAAAGTATGTTTTTTAGATTTTTTGTCTGTTTGTCTGTTTGTTTGTTCGCGCATCACACAAAAACTACTGGACGGATTTTGATGCAACTTTCATTATTTGAAAGGCCTTGATTAGACTTAAAAACTGGTATACATTTTATCCCGCTACTATATCGGGAACCTAGGATATAACCGAAAAGTTACTACATATTACAAATATACGTCATGGTTTCATGAGAGACTTTTTGTTTTCATTCTAACGAAAACCTTATAAAAACTAGGTATATCCTTTTCATAATAAATGTCAATTCTCAGCTTTCATTAAGGTACAAACAATAAAATTATATACATCCAGTAAGCATGACATCAGCTATTATCATAATATGTAGGCTTTGTCACTTCCTTATTATACAGCATAAATACATTTAATTCAAGGTCCTGGTTACGTGTCGTGAACTTTTGACCGGGCACCTGTCTTGTGTTGTAATTAGATCGTAGGCTGAGCCATGGCTCGACGGTCAAGCATGGCTGGCTTTCCCACGTCTTGGCATGGTGAAGGCGGACCCTCAACTATTCAAATGATAAGATTAATCAGCACTTCTTAGATATACCGATATGCACCTGTTTGTCACTGTTAATATATATTGTGACACCAGAATGAGAACAGTGACATACGTCATTATAATTACACTATTTCGTCCGCGAGGATATTTTGCGAGGAACCCTAATTATTTGTCTAAAATATAAGTAGCCTAAGTTAGTCCTTATAACAACAGCTATCTGCTAGAGAACGTCCCGTCCAAATCGGTCAAGCCGTTCCGGAGATAATATTCATTTACAATTTGATGGGTTTTATTTTTTTGCGCGGAACCCTAATTATTTTTGCAAAATAAAAGTAGCCTAAATTACTCCGAATAGCAACAGCTATCTGTTAGTGAAAGTCCCGTCCAAATCAGTTCAGCCATTTCTGAGATTAGCCGGAACAAACCAAACAGACAAAATCTTTAAAAATTGGTGTTTTGTTATAGGTAGCGAATATAGGTACTCTCGTATACATTTACCCCCTTACTAATAAACATTGTATAAGCTCCGAATAGTTATTCAGTGTTTTGTTCCGTTCTTTCAACGTCAAACTGCCACATTAGTGACAAAGACAAAACACTGAATAACTCAGAGGTACATACAACGTTTATTAGTAAGGCAGTTAGTAAAAAGCTTTTATTTCGACATTATAAACAGATTTATTATTTATTTATTTGTAAAGTCTATAGACTATTATTAAAAAAAAATAACTTGTTAGTATATCTTGCTATAATTACTTATACTTAGTGGAACTTGGTTAGTGGAGTTTTAGCAAAATTTCAGACAACACTCAGAAGTACCCTCTTGGTAAAACGAAACAAATTATATCTACTTGTTTTTGCCACTGATAAAAAGAAACAAAAAAACATAGCATCACGCCTGTATTCCCCGAAGGGGTAGGCAGATATGTATTATACACCTACGATTCGCCAGCTATGTTTAGGTCCCACGTAATAGGGGGCGAGCATACTAGTATTGCCGTCTACTGGGCACATTTCCATACTCCGGGTTGCTACTGAGAATTTTTCTTTATAGGTTAAAGCTCATTAACATTGCCCGACCCGGGGAGCGAACCCGAGATTTCATGACCAGCACACACTACCGCTGCACCACAGAGGCAGTTTCCCACTGATGACAATTTTAATTTAGCATTAAGCTCACTTTTGAATCAAGAATACAAGTAGAATTCAGGGAAATAAACATTAAGTTTTCTATGTAGACATGAAGTACAAAATTCCTTAAAATAATTGTTTCTATAATGCTTTCTACGACAACAATCACAAGAAATTGCTACGTACTTAATTAAAATCAAATAGTTTACGGTGTTCTGTAACAATCCTATTAATTATTTTAATAACAGGTCGAAAGAATTTGAAAACCGGTCAACTAATTGGTGTTTCGTATAACTGTTACTTTGTAACAAGCTAAGATATGTATATATAATATAAAAAATAAGAAAAGCGATAATATATGGCAACATAAATAAGGTCAAATACAAAGTTTCTTCAAACTTTAAGTAGTAAACGTCCGTCAGCGAGTTCACCTTTAGTTACCGCGTTGTATTACAATGGTCTATATACGAACAATGGTATTTTTTATAGTCTTAGTCACAGGAGGCCGGAATCCTTGAAGACGGTCAGGAAGGGTGACTCATCAAATGTTACGGGTCGCGGGGTCGCGGTTCGGTGACCACAACGAAAATGTGCCAATGTTATTTTATGTACAACCCACTAACGTAATTTTGAACTGCTAAGAATTATACAAAGGAACTAGTTTACCTACTAAATTACTCGTAAAATTGCTACTGGTTATTTTTATTTGTACATATTTATTGATCTATAACTATATTTTTTTATCAAAATATAAATATATATTAAAAAAAATTATTGAATGCTAAAAAAGTTACTAGATACTAGTCATCTTTTTTTTTATTGCTAAATATGGCGAACGAGCCACGGCCCACCTGATGGTAAGTGGTAACCGTCGCCCATGGACTCAACTATAACGAGAGCATTAACAAGCCGCTGTGCACCATTTCATTTCTGAGATATGAAATGAAAGAATAAACGGCTATCATCTGCTACAGCATAAACACACTGACGTGCTTCATGACCGGTCACACAGGAGACGGTGGTACCGACCCGTTTGGGCCCGATAGCAAGTGAGGGTGCTCACCTCATATGCAGCCCTACCACCAGTAATACAATGGGTGATAATTGCTTACTTCCCTTAGTCGCCTTGTACGACACCCGCGGGAAAGGATGGGGTAGTGACACTTGTATTCTTAGTCCATCACCACACGGATAATCTTTCTTCATTTTTCACCACACGGATAATCTTTCTTCATTTTTCATCACATATTTTTTCTTTTGCTGTTTTCTTTTTCAAATGTATTTTATTATATATGTTATAATAAAAAACCCACTCACACACAAAATAAACCCGCCGCGTGCCGTTTCTCCGCCTGTACTGGCGGACCACTGGATGACATTACATCTGAGGCTGGGTGCCCCGAAGGCCTATCCTCCCTCGTCTTCTAATTTGTATATTTCCTCTTCACTTCCTATCTCTTTCCTTGGAGATGGAAACTCACAAGTGATGCCTCTGGTGTTGCTAGCGTTACCATAAATTTAGTGATAATGAACTATTAATTTTTAACCCCCGGCCCCCGACGAAATAGAGTTATTCATATAAATTATATAATTATAATACTAGCAGACAAAAGTTAGTTTTTAGGTTACATCTCAAGTTTCCGAAATACCTAATATACCAGATGTTAAGTCTAATCAAAAGCTATCAAACAAAAAAGATGCATTAAAAACTGTTGCGTAGTTTTGTGTGAAAGAAAGGGTTTGCTGAGAAGGATAAGAAAAAAATAAAAAAAAAAAAAAAACATAAAGTACAAAATTGTGAATGTAGAATAAGAGAACTTTAGTGCGAATAGGAATCGAGTCTGCTGATTTATTTATCTTTTTCGACGTGCTTAAGTAACGTTTAATTCGCCTTGAAAAGCTTTGGCGACCCATGATTTGACCCCTGTTTAAGGTATATTAGTCGCTCTGTTGATCATTTGGACACAGTTGCATCTGAATGGGGCGTGTCACGCGACACTATGCTTCACTACACTCCTATTTACTTTGCGTCTTCAGTTTATATTATACTATTGTAAACCTGTAAGAGCTATGTCGGTACATGTAAGATATTGGAGATTTAAAAAAAAGTATTAGCCTATTTAGGCGTGTCTGAACACAAAACATTTTTTTTTAATGTTTGCATGTGTGTTGCGTGAACTGAACTGACTTAATAGAACTTTGATAGCTCTTTTGATTAGGCTTAAAAAAAAGCATACATTTTAACCCGCTACTAAATCAAGATCCTGAGAAACTAATTATTTCATAATAATGTAAATCGATATTTATCTGTTTGTCACTGAATAGAATGGTTTATTATAAATAAATTTAATAAAAATCAACATGTTAATAACATTAAATATGTATCTAGACACCGAATTGCGCTAAAGAAAAAAGATTTTCCAAAATGAAAACAAGCCCTGAAAAGACACCCCTCAATTTTATGCTAACTGATACACAAAGTGACCAAACTATATATGAACTGAAGCAACTAACGATTTCAGTTTTGACTCAAAAAACTTTCTCACAATTCATTACAAATAAAATACATAACAACAATAAACTCGCTACTGTAACATTATTTTCTAATTATTTTAAGATTAGGGTTATTTCCGTTTATTTCGTCAAAGATGCAACACATAAATCATAGGAAGTTGAACATTACAGTAGATGGCACTGATGCAGTTTCCGGACACACACGTTGATAGTTTACGAGTAGATGTAATTGAAAGTAAATTATTGTATACTTAGTTGATATTATAACATTCAAGTAACGTAGATACGTATCTAATATCTTAATTTAGTGAAGATATTACTGTTAAACAACTTTAGATAGTATCTAAATACAATTGAAATACGACCATTGTGTACAACATAGCCGAATATACGCTTAGTTTTTAAACTTGTTCCTGAATACCTTTGGCATTCGCTTATTAATCATATATGTTACTAGCCTTAGCTAGTTTTTGGGTAATATGTCAAATTCCCGATAAAATGTATACCAGATTTTAAGTATAATCAAAAGCTATCAAATAAAAAAGTAGCATCACAATCCTTCTAGTAGTTTTTGCGTGATGCGCGAACGAACAAACAGATAAACAGAAAAAAAATCTAAAAAAAATCGGTTTGGGTTTAGACACGTCTATACTTGTAAAATACTGTAATAGGCTATCTATTACAGTATTTTTTTCTCAAATATTTTAAATGTAAAGACACAACTCTGTTACAGCTTTATAATAGTACTTATAGATTTCTCTAGCCTGTTTTTCTGTCAGTCCGCGAGATCCTCCTTATTCCTATATCAAATTCCATGATTGACAAGCTGATCTGCTGATCTTCTGGGAGAGGGTGGTAATTTGGGTGCAATTAGCATATATATGTAGTCACTCCCTAGCCCGCACTGCGGTACGCATTCGAGCCGGATTGCAGCCTGTGGATTGTAGGCTGGCAGGGATCGCGACGAGCACGCTCCGGACTATGATCACCCTAAATAACTATGAATTTATGCAATAAAAACTTATCTATACAAATAATTGAAATGAAAATGTCTGTTTTTAATGTTTAAATAACAACATTTTACTAAATGCATATCAGAGTAACAAAATATAATTTTTAAAGTATTTGTCTGACTGTTTGTTTCGGCTGATAGCCATAACAGCTGGAACAATTTGGACGGGACTTCCACTGGCGTATAGCAGATATTACAAGTAGTAGCTTTCGACACTATTATTTTAGAAAAATAATTAGGGTACCGCAAAAAAATTACAAACTAAATTCCAGGCGAACGAAGTCGCGGGTTTCACCTAGTTAATAATGTTTCTTACTCAAACTTTATATAAGATGCTTCAATATTGAATTTCAGGCTCCTTCTTTTAAAAATAACCTACTTTTTATGCAAACTTTCGACCCCTTTTTTGTTAAGGCGGTAAAAAATGTTCCTAACCGCACACCCCGTCGTTCGGGGCAACGAACAGTGTAGTGTGGGGCCCTCACCCACTAAAGAAACCCGCCGTGTGCCATCTCTCCGCCTTTATTGGCGGGCCACCGGAACTATATTACATTCGTTCAGTGGTCCGCCGGCGGCTTACCTTTTCGGGTACCCTCAACTTAGCGACACATCCGCACATGGAGCGTCGCACATTCGCGGGAGGCCTTGCGGGTGGCGGACGTTCCCCGGTCCCTCCACCCGCAGCCCCAGCTAGGGCGGCATTAGGCGCAAATACTCGCGCCTGCGCCGCCCCAGTCGCTGGCGGCGGTTTGGGTCTGCGGAAGGATCAGCCTCCCTGGCCCTCTCCGCCGCTTTCTTCCGCGAGATTACCTCCTCGCAGAGCGACGAGTTCACGGCGCTGCTCGGCCCAAGTCGGGCACGACTCGAGCGTGTGCTGCGCCGTGTCCTCGTCGCAGCCGCAATGGTGACAGCCCGGAGTCGTTTCCCTCCTTGCGACTATGTGCAGATATCTCCCGAAGCAGCCGTGCCCCGACAGCACCTGCACCAGTCGGAAGGTAAGGACTCCGTGCCGTCGCCCCGCCCACTCTTCCAGCACCGGCTGGAGCGCCCCTACGGTCCGAAGACCAGCCCGGGGCGCCTCCAGCCGCGCCCTCCAGCTGGCCATGGCAGCTCGGCGAACGTCACCTTGCCATCTGGCCACCATGCTTTGCTTGGTGGGGGACGTGCACCCCCCTCCCGCTCTTGCGACGCCCGCCGATACACCTCGGCGAGCACCTCCGCCTCCAAGTCCCACGGGGTTCCGGCCAACATGCAGGCCGCCTCTGTCGACACCGTGCGGTATCCACGTATGACCCTGGACGCGACGACTCTCTGTGGCCTCCACAGAAGAGCCCTGTTCAGTGCGTCCAGGGAATCCGCCCACATGGGTGCGCCGTACAGCGCCATCGACCGGACCACCCCCGCGTAAAGCCGTCGGCACGCATTGTTGTATCCGCCCATATTCGGCATGAGCCGTGCAAGGGCGGACGCCGCACCGACGAGCCTCGGGGACAGTTGACGGAAGTGCTCGCGAAAGCGCCACCGCCCGTCCAGCACCAGGCCCAGATACTTAATCCGGGCCTGCACCCCAATTTGGACCCCGTCCACCGTGATCGAAGCGCCAGCAGGTGGCCGACGTCGGGGCCCATGGAAAAGTAGAGCCTCCGACTTGTCCAAGGCCACCCTAAGCCCCAGCGCCCCGATCCTCCTGACCACCTCCGAGGTCCCTAAGGTGGCCAGGAACGCCGCTTCCTCGAAGTTTCCATCCCGGGCCACGACCAGCGTGTCATCCGCATAGCAGATAACCGCAAGCCCGGGGGGGAGCCGACAGCGTAACACCCAGTCGTAACTGATGTCCCACAGGAGCGGCCCTAGAACCGAACCCTGCGGGACACCGCACGACATGGGTCTCCTCACAACGTCCCCTATGCGGCTCTCATAGAGTACGCTGCGGCCCTCAAGATAGTCTGCCACTAGCCGCCTCAGGCCTAAAGGCCCCGACCGTATCCGGCGTTCGCCCCGGCTTCGGCAGGAGTACCAGCCTCCCCTCCTTCCAACAGTCAGGGAACCGTCCAAACGACAGGCACGCGTTGAACAGTCCCCTGAGGCGGGGCTCCAGGTGGTGCAAAACTTGCGACCCCTAATTCACCCTCTTAGGGGTAAAAAATATAAAATCGCTGATACACGAATGTATTTATTTTCAATCAGACACAGGTATATGAAATTTCGTGCGTCTTACTTTAAAAGTGACGAACCTCCCATATAAACTTTCAACCCCTCATTTACCATCTTAGTCGTATTTTTTTAATATCCCACTATACTTGTACATTTATTTCTAACCAGAAACAGGTATTTGAAATTTCGTGCTTTTTACTTTGAATATGACAGAGTTCCATACAACCGTTTATACCTTATTTTACCCCCTTAGAGGTGAAATTTTCAAAAATCCTTTCTTAGTGGATCTCTACAAGAAAAAAGGCATCAATTATCAAAATTTCAAGTTTGCAGCCCCAGCGGTTTGGGCTCTGCGTTGATCGTCAGTCAGTCGGTACAAATAATTGTAACATTATATGTAAATAGATATAGATAACAGTGTAGGAGGACTCTTTGTAAGTATTATATGAAATAAGTACCTGTGCTAGGAGACAATTATAACTAATACATATTTAGGTACTTTTTTAAAATTAGTGTTTAATTAATGTTGTGGAAATTAGTGGTAGAGATGGTAGAGCTTTGTTTGTACCATAAATGGACCGGCTCAATCGGAGAAGTACCACCCTCTCACAGAAGATAAGCGTGAAGAGAAAGCGCCGGAGGCCAAATCGTCTCCCCATCCTCTCATACTATCCTTATTATCCTCTCCTTATTATTCTTCCTGTCCTCTCCTTAATGTCCTTCCGATACTCTCCTTATCATCGCACCCCCCCCCCCCACACCTCATCATCCGTTTCAGTTAAAGATATCGACGCCCGAGTGATACCTCTGGTATTGCTAGCATCTAGCATCTAGTCTACTGTAACCGCTTTTTTTTTATTACTATTGATGGCATACGAGCCACGGCCTACCTGATGGTAAGTGGTAACCATCGCTCATTGACTCAACTATACCAAGAGTATTGTCAAGTCGCTGCGCATCATTTCATTTCTGATATGAAATGAAAGAATAAACGGCTATCTCCTGCTACAGCCAAAACACACTGACGTGATTCATGACCAGTCACATAGTAGACGGTGGTACCGACCCGTTCGGGCCCGTAAGCAAGTAAGTACTCTCACTTGGTACCCAGCTCTACCATCAGTAGTGCAATGGGTGATAATTGCTTACTTCCCTTAGTCGCCTTGTACGACACCCATGGGAAAGGATGGGGTGGTGACACTTGTATTCTTAGTCCGTCACCACACAGAAGCTTCCCATCAGGTATGCCGTACGCTTGTTTGCCAGCCATATAGTATAAAAAAAATATAATTTTCTATAGATACGTCTATTAAACCAACCATAGATACAATATTTATGCAACATTTATATTACACACGCACGACTAGGAGTGGTGCGATAACATCTGATGACGTTTACATACCTACATATATCTATAGTTTACTACATAAGTCTACGATACAATAAGATAATTTAGTTTCTCTGGTCAATTGAACAGAATCGGACTGTGGCATATTATACTAATAACTAGTTGTAAAATCTTACGTAATGATCAGCAGGACAAGTGATTGTGTCTGGTCGAGATATGAGTAGTGTTTATCGATGTTTAAATGATAAATATAATATTCAATGCCAAATGTGGACAGAATATTTTAAAACTGTGATTTACTATTTAAGTTGCCTATAATATTGTAAGTATACATATAAAAACTCATATTCTACATATAAATGTAATTATATTCGCAATTCGAATAGATGTTTTATGACTGTGTTTAATTGTAAAAAGACAAATCAAAGTTCGTTCTAGGTTATAACATTTCTTACCACTGAAGTAATGTAACATAGTTCCAGTGGCCCACCAATAAAGTTGAAGAGGCGGCACACGGCGGGTTTATTTAGTGGGTAAGGGCCCCACACTACCTTGTTCATTGCCCCAAACGAGGGAGTGTGCGGTTAAGACCATTTTTTCCCGCCTTTACAAAAAGGTTAAATAACTTGTAGGTTTTCAATTTGCTTGTTACTAAAAGTTGCCTAAAACAAATAATATATAAATTTACAAGTAATGGAATTTCTTTATAGTGCGTTCTATAATAGTTTTTAGCTAATAGACTTATTATCGTATTTTTCAGAATGTAGTGGTAACTCTGCAAGCGGAATTATAATGCAAATTGTGTGAAACAAGAAAAAGTCACTCAAAATGGCTTCAACTTTGCTAATGCTGCAGATTGTGAGTTTCCTGGTAAGTACAAATATAATATGGTATAATTTATTGAAAACTGCACTCACGTTATTTTTAAGGTATGTTATAATTTATACGAGTATATAGTTACGATATTTATATCAGAAATAATTGTTCAACGTCTATTTGTACCTACCTGGCATCTTAATAGTACGTCAGATACACGAACACCACAGGATAGGTAGTTGATCACTTTAATTTCCACATATCACTGAAGATATAACCTATAGGAAACAGTTCCCTATCGCTCGTCAACATAAAGTTATGCGTGAATTAAATATAAGTTAACAGACTCGTAGTATGTATTCCTAACACGTTCCTTGATATATTTTCTGGTATAGAATATTGTCAACATAATACACAGTAAATAATCTTTGAATGTAAATAAATTGGAACAATAAGTGTTGAATGATTATGAATGACATGTAGTGACATGACAGTAGTGACTCTCTTTACCAAGAGATAAAGGAAAAGGGTGTATAATCAAAAGGCTGTGAAAGAATTATTATAGAGCAGTATTTATAAAAACAGAAGTTTAAAAAAATGTAATTAATACCTCTTACAATATTTCATCAGCTCGACTTGCAATCCTAATTAATAAGAAGTTTCACGGTCAGCTATAACTGTGCTAGTAGGAATATCAATCTAAATCATTGATAAATTTAACTGTTCTATCTTTCCAAGACTTTAAAATGCGTTACTTATATTATTTTTCTACATAGTCTCCGAGTCTCTCTACACACCGAGTCCAGCGATTTTCCAAGGCTTCAATCCCTTTCAAAAAAAAAGTTTTGTCTTGGTCCTGCAAAAAGCTCTCCACGGCATCCATCACCTCGTTATCGTCTCCGTACCTGTTTCCCCTTAAGTATTCTTTCAATTTGGGGAACAGATAAAAATTGCTAGGCGCCAGATCTGGTGAACAAGGGGGGTGGTCAACCAATTCGAAGCCAGCTTGCTGAATGGCAGCCATCGCAACTGCCGACCTGTACGCACGAAACTTCTTCGGGGTCGGTGATGATGGTCGTTTCCATGCGAAGATTGCTGTTTTGTCTCGGGATCAAAATGATGGAGCCATGTTTCGTCCATTGTTACGAAACGAGACAAAAAGTTTTCAGAATCTTCTTGAAACTTGTCCAACAATATCTTCGAAATGTCAAGTCGATTTTGTTTCTGACTGTCGGTTAACATTACCCATCTTGCGGAGATTTTTATCATATTCAAAGATTGTTTCAATAAGGATTGAATACTTCCATATGAAATGCCCGTTTCTTGAATTAAGTATCGGATGGTAACTCTTCGATCGCTCAATACAATTTTCTCGACTTTCGCAACATTTTCTTGGGTGACTGACGTCGATGGACGGCCGCAACGATGTTCTTCTTCCGTGCTCGTTTTCCCTACTCGAAATTGAGAAGCGCACCTTGCAACAGTGGAATACGGCGGAGCAGACTCTCCTTATGTTGCCTCCAAATCGCAATAAATCTCTTGCGTCGTTAACTTTTTTAAACAGAGGTATTTAATAACGGCTCGTACTTCGTTTTTCTCCATTTTCGAGAACACGTTCCGACACGAAGCAAACAAATGACTACATTCAGAAAAAAACAAAAGAGAATCGAAGATTTTTTTCTTTATTATTATTACAAATATGTATCTGAGCTATGCCTGCCAGTATTTTTTTTTCTTACCAAGAAGTATGTCGTTCTCACTACTTTTTGATCACTCCTCGTAATTACGAATTGTATTCTTCGCGAGTCTCTATGTTACTTTGATCGTCAAGTAAAATAAATAGGTATCACAGGTGCTAATACACTCTTCTCAAAACACATATTGCCAAAGAACCTTGCTTCTTCCACCATGATACTTGACTGGAGAAGTACCACCCTCTCACAGAAGATCAGGGTGAAACAACAGTAGTTACTATTGTTGCTGTTCGTATGGTGAGTGAAAGCGCTGGTAGCACAGACCCCTCTTTTTATCCCCTCCTTATTCCTTCTTCTACACCACCTATCTCTTTCCTTGGATTGGCGACGCGCGTGATACCTCTGGTGTTACTAGCGTCTATAGAGTACGTTACCCGTATACGTACGGAACGTACCCAACCCGTATGACTGTTTGCCACCTTCGTGACATAAAAAATCATCCAATATATTCTATGCAAAATTTATATTAAAATAAAGTGGGGATGATCGAAAGCATGGTACGATAGCTCAATGGCTTAGAGCACTTCCCCGGATTGGAAAAGACGCGGGTTCGGTTCCCGCTCGTACTAAAAATCTCTTTTTCCTTATTCACAAATAATTTGTACTTAAAAAGTAGCGGAGCATGTCAAATGCAAAAAAATATAGATTAAAAGAGGGGTTAGTTCATTTATATAGGTTTTATATATCAATGGGTTAGTTACACTATTTTGAGCTCAAGAACGGCTCAATCGAGTATTATGATCTTGGCTCTATTGGATTTATCTCCGCCCAGAAGCAGAATTACTACTTAAAAAAATAGAAAATTCAGAAATAAAATATTTTATGTATAAAATCATACATGTCATATTGTATGGAACGGCTTTTTGATGATATCTCGAGAACGAGTTGACTGACTTTGTAGTTCTTTTATATCCGTCTCGGCCTCGAGAGTTTTGAATGATTACTCTGATGATTTTTTATTTATGAAAAACAAAAATTATTTTTTGTTAAGAAGTTAAAACAAAATTTATTGACTCTGAGGTACAAAGTTCGTCGGGTCACGAAATAAAATTATATTACTACGAAAAAATCCCAAAAAAACCTCGATTATTTTTTGTTTCCGAAAAATTATTAGCGTGTTTTGATTTCAGGATTTCATGTCAATAGGGCTGATATTGCCCCAGCTGGGTAATTACACAAAACAGTTAGGTTTCAGTTATATACAGATTGGTGTGATGGGAGCTTTATATTCTGCCTGCCAGACGATTTCAGCCCCTATTATAGTAAGTAGACCTATACGCAGTAGTTCAAATTATATTTGTCTATAGCACTAACACCCGTATGTATTGTGTTCGTCGTTACAACTATAACTTACCTTTAATTTTGAAATAATCGCATGAAAGTTAATTTATTAAAAATAATAATAAAACCATAATTGTCTTTCTATTTCTTTTTATAAAAGATAACATCCTGTACTAAGGAATAATCCTTATATCGCGGCAGACTTTACAAATATACAATTTCATGTACACAAAGTACACCAGACAGACAGACTCAGAACAACCGTTTGTGGATCACACAAACAGTTGTCCTGTGTGGGAATCGAGCCCACAACACTCGGGCGGGAGGCCGGTATCTAAACCACTCCGCCATATGTGCAGTAACATTGATTTCTAATTACTGTTCGTTATTCCATAAAAATAGGGAATCGTGACAACAGACTAAAGTTAACGTACTTACATAAAAGTACGTATTTTATGTTTCAGGGCAGCATTAGTGATATAAGGGGAACAAAACCAATATTTTTATTATGCCTGGTTATTTGTTCGATATCATACTACTCTTTAGGATTAGTATCGTCCATTTTTACTTTCATTTTACTGAGAGGGATTTTAGGTAAGTAAACTTTCAAACATAGTTTTAAAACACATATTAAAGTCAATCAAGCCTATGTTTTAGATTGAAATAATAAATAAATATTCACGGACATTTCACACAACGTCCTCTGATCCCAAACTAAGCTTAACGCTTGTGCTATGGGTACCAGATTACGGATATAATACACATACATTTTTTTTGTAAATGCATACATATAATAGATAGAAAACACCCAGACGCGGTACATATATCATTGTCCTGAGTGGGAATCGAACCCACGACCTCGTGCACGTAAGTCGGTTACACTACCGACTACCCCACGAGGCCCGTCAAATTAATGAAATGATTACAAGATACTGTCTTTAGTTATACTTAGACGTTTGAGGTAACTAAAAACTTTACTAAGTATAATATAATATATCCGAGTGAGTTTGTTTGTTACGCTTTCACGCGATAACTACTGAACCAATCATCATGAAATTTTGCACACATATAGTCTGGAGCCCAGAAAAAGACATAGGCTACTTCATCCTGGAAAAATCAATGGTGGGGAAATGAGATGACTATTTTTACATAGAGATATTTAGTGTATTGCAGAGTGATGTAGTTACGAGTATATCTTGAATTCTAATTAGTTAAATAAAACGTATCTATTTAAGTTTTAAATATTGTATTATTGTTACAGGGTTATTTAAACAGATTCAACTGTTGATAAAAGCTGTTATCACAGAATATAGCAGTAACATCAATGAGCAGGGCATACTGTATGGTCAGCTACTAGCAATAGCAGGTTTCGGTATGTCCATGGGTCCTGTTATAAGCGGACATGTCGTAGAAGCATATCCTAATTACGGCTTCAATATTCTTACTTTTACTGTGGGAACAATGTTTGCACTCAATACAGGTAAATTCAATTGTAATCTAGAATCAATTCGTCTAAAAAATCTTCTTCTTGAATGTGGCATATTTATAATTCTCAAAAATATCTTTATTTTTTCCATAAGCGGCAGGATTCCGTAGTAATGCTATTTATAAGAAGAACCCGGCAAGAAACTCATAAGCCACTTTTTTAAATGGCCATTATACTTAACTAATGTATGTAGGTACTCACCAAGGACATACAACATTTTACTGCCTCTGTGGTGCAGCGGTAGGGTGAGCGACTGCTGATCACGAGGACTCGATTTCGATCGAGTCCCCGGTCGGGCATTGTTATTGAGCATTTTCGTAAAAAGAAAAATTCTCAGTAGCAGCTCGAAGTTTGGAAATGTGCCCGGTAGACGGCAATAGGCTCGCCCCCTATTACGTGGGAGTAGGACTTAAACATAGCTGACGAACCGTGGGTGTGTAATACGCCTCTGCCTACCGCTTCAGGGAATACATGCGCGATGCTATGTATTTTTAGTTTCCTTAAAAAAATCCTGAAATTTAAATATAAAATAAAATACACATGTTTGAGGTTCTGCTCTTTTCGATATAATTATTGGTCAAAATACGATATATAGGTATAATATTAAAGTTAATCCCAGTAATAGAATATCAAATATCCATAAAAGCAATTAACATTTCTTACTGTAGTAATTCAATTTTAACATTCAATTAAAAATCTCCCTTATTTCAGGTTTAATATACTTGGTGCCTTTCAAATCAAAAGTCAAAAGGGATAAAGTAAAAAATAAAGATTTTACTTTACTTCAATCCATGACAAACATACTGAAGGAGTCTATGAATGAATTCTACAATGTTGATTGGTCAACATTTTGGGACGTGTTTTTATATAAAATGCTTATGGCGCTTTCAATGGGGTTATATTACAGTAACTTCGCTTTATTTCTTTCAATAGAACATGACGTTCCACCAAAGAGTTTAGGATATATAGTAGCATTTCAGGGAATCGTAGGCTCATCTACTAACTTCTTAATTAGATATATAAATATATTATATAAAAATGATACGGATTACAGCCAACGAATTTTACATATTTTTCTTATAACAACTGCATCATTAATAGGATTAGCATCAGTGCCTGAAGTTTATATGTACATAGCTATTTTAGTACCGAAAGCGATATGTGGTTCCATAGGGCGAGTGGTTATGTTAGAAATGATCACGAGTAGAAGTGCCCCAGGCCAGAAAGGAGCTATCATGGGAGTATCTAATAGTGTTAAATCCATGACTGGGGTTATAACACCAATCGTTGGTGGTATTATAGCTCAATATACAGGAATTAGGTATGCGTTTTACGTTGCCGCGTCCGTTAATGCAATTGGTGTCGCAGTCAGCTACAAAACCAGATCAAAGAGTGTTAAAGAGAAAATAAAGTAAACATAACTGTATTGTGATAATTTTTATTTACATAATCAACCACATTCATGTACCTCATCATTGTAAACAGTAGAATGTGATATTTAGTATTCAAATAAATATCACAAAATAACATTAATTGAGAATTTGCTTCAATATCAACTAAAAAGTGCTTTAACATAATCTTAAAATACGTATGGCTTAAAAACTTTTTGTCCTAATTTTAGTCAGGAGTTCTAGTGGTATGGTATACACCATAAAAATTACACAAGAGGTAAGTCAAAGTCTACATAGAAACATGTATTAAGCTCGATCTGTGACGTTTTAACTCTAACACAACTGTCTCATACTTTTTGATAATATATGTTCGTATCTAATAATTGCTGATTAGCGACAGGTCTTAGATCTCGAGAAGTCCATTGACCTGGAAATTTTGTATACACAATCTTTACCTACTCTTTTTTACTTTATTACTCTACGTCAAAAAATCACGGTGATCCTAAACCAATCCTAATGAAACGATTTTAAGACGATACGGTTTTGTGTGTTACATTCTAACCCCCAGGTCTCCTTTAGAGGTGGGCCACTGAAGTAATCCAACACAGTACCAGTGGTCCGTCAACACAGGCGGAGAGACGGCATACGGCGGGTTTCTTTAGTGGGTGCAAGCCCCACACTACCCTGTTCGTTGCCCCAAACGACGGGGTGTGCGGCTAGGTACATTTTTTCTAAAAAAATGTCTCCTTTAGAGGTAGTCTATAATTATTATACTACGCAGCGGGTCAATGCGTTTTAACTGACAAGAGTGCGTCTTATATACGTAGGTT
Organism: Leucoma salicis; assembly: GCA_948253155.1. NCBI lineage: Eukaryota > Metazoa > Arthropoda > Insecta > Lepidoptera > Erebidae > Leucoma > Leucoma salicis. Next base: position 22,584,680 of record OX411811.1, read on the forward strand.
TCCTCACCATATTTTCCTTCAGAGAATTATGCTAATTTGTGATAACGTACATAATTTCGAAAATTCAGAAGCACTATCCATGGTCTTAGCCCATTCCCTGTCCGCTTATAGACACATTAGAAATTTAATTGTTATTTATCATAATATATGATTCATAGGACAGGGAACCTGTTAACATTGAGTTTCACATGGCGTCGCAAATCTCCCATAAGTATAGGACTTAAGTTTTCTCCGTTTAAATAACTAATTACATAATTATTCATGGCTAATGTGGTTCAAAAATGTCAGAGGGCTTTACGTAGTTCGTTAAAATTGGCACTCAAGCACTACAACTTGACACAGTATGACGGGAAACGATAATATAACCAAACCTCTTGAATACAATGACGTGAACGTATTTGTAGCAAGTCTAACACGTCAGAATAATAGCTGTAATAGGTGTGCACTAATTATCAAAACATTATGCAGTTTAAGATGGTGGAGTGTATGGTTGTGGTGAGTTCCCACGATACGGTTCCTTCCGCAGGCGGCGACCCGTGACGCTACTGTCTTCGGCGCCCACGGCGCGCATCTTATTGTTTCTTACTACTAACTACTTTTTGAAACATTTATTATATTCTGTAATAGGTTCTTCGGCTAATTAGATGATAGAATAATATTTTTGTTGTTAGTATCAGGTACCTATACCTACAGATTATTTTAATAATTTTTCTACAGTTTACTCATTAGGAAATCGTTTTTAAGGCATCTGATTATACTGCCGATATTTATGGATTTTTGTGGTCACTCATACGGTATATATATTGACTCAAACTTTTGTCTGGTGGCATAATCTTATACCTCATAAGTTCAAAACTTACGTACAAAAATGTATTAGTAAGTCTAAGTCTGAAACTGAGCCTACTATTAAATTGAACTAATTTACATTGATAAATTAACCAGAAGACATCGAGTGGCTCTCTGCCATCATGCGACACCGCCGCTGTCACTCCCGCCTCTGGAGTGAAGGTCGGAGGGACCACCGTACGCCCTACCCCAGAACTATATCCTGTCCAGGATCCGCCAAGAAGACCTCGGTCAAGAGGCCAACAGTCTTGACACTGACTCGATACATCCCCTCCGGATTGTAGTGAAGACCACTGTGTTGATAAATTTAAAGGCGTGTGTGTCCACGTGCGGATACCTCTGCTTACTTAATCTTTTTATGATTGATTACGTTGTGAAACTATATTAATTATGAACTATATACGGAGGCCCTAACCTCCTCCTTATCCTCCATCGTCTCCATATTATCCTAATACTCCAACTCCTATCTCTTTCGTCGGAGATGGTGACGCGCGAGCGATGCCTCGGATGTTCCTAGCGTCCTTAGGCAACAGTAACCACTTAAAAGTGGATCGTATGCTTGTGAGCCACCTGGGTGGAAAAAAAAAACACCAAACAGTATTTTATATCGTCAACGCATCACTCATATTTATTGGAAGAATGAAAAGCAACGGAAATAAGTATAATATGTTTTCATCGGAATGGCACACGACGGAATGTCGTCCGCGTCTGCAGGTGCACTCACTAAAAAAACAAGCCATTACTAGCACCACAGCCATTGTGTCCATGTTGTTTTTAGTACCATTGTCTCTATAGCTTATTTATATGTATAGTTAATTGATTATACAATTAAATAGCAATAGATTAATCTTAAAATATTATAGATTAATATTAAAATATACTAGATTAATATTAACAATGACTGCTTTAAAATACGTGATCAGCAGGTGATAAAAAAATAAATAAATGATTTACAAGCGAAAATGGAAGGATATAGGCACAGGGGGAGACAGAGACTCAACTTTTTTTATTTTTTTTTGTTAAGGCGGGAAAAAATGTTCCTAACCGCACACCCCGTCGTTCGGGGCAACGAACAGGGTAGTGTGGGGCCCTCACCCACTAAAGAAACCCGCCGTGTGCCGTCTCTCCGCCTTCGTTGGCGGGCCACTGGAACAATGTTACATTCCTTCGGTGGTCCGCCGGCGGCTTACCCTTTCGGGTACCCTCTACTGAGCGACGCATCCGCACATGGAGCGTCGCACCTTCGCGGGAGGCCTTGCGGGTGGCGGACGTTCCCCGGTCCATCCACCCGCAGCCTCAGCTAGGGCGGCATGAGGCGCAAGTATCTGTGCCTGCACCGCCCCGGTCGCTGGCGGCGGTTTGGGTCAGCGGAAGAATCCTCCTCCCTAGCCCTCTCCGCCGCTTCCATCCGCGAGATAACCTCCTCGCAGAAGGCAGCGACCGCGGCCCAATTCCTGTCACTGCCAAGCATCGCTCTGACGACGCTCGGCAGCGAGAGGTCCCCCACTATTTCCGCGACGAGTTCACGGCGCTGCTCGGCCCAAGCCGGGCACGACTCGAGCGTATGCCGCGCCGCGTCCTCGTCACAGCCGCAGACCGAGACTCACCTACCTAGACCAAATCGGTCACTATACGGTATTATAGGAAGGTGGATTCAGAAATGTCGGAAACCGGCGAGCGTGTATGAAGATAATTGTAAATATTGAGAAAGCGGGAGATGTATGCAAGAATAAAGCCTTTTGGCACTCTGTTCTCTCTGCCTACCCCGCAAGGGAGTTGGTGTGATGATAAGTGAGTAAGTATCTGCAGGTGCATTTTGAGGGATAAATTTTATAAGTTTCGTTTTTATATTCAAAATCAAATAAATTAAGTAAAGATAGAAAGGCATTCCTTCTCTTAAAAATCACAAATTACGCCTATCATGGAACCAATATGTATAATATATATGCTGATATAACTATGAGCTAAAAACATAAACTCGTAAAATAAAGAAAGGTACATTCCATATTCATAGAACATATACCTACCTAAATATTGAAGCAACATTATTTCATAGTACATTACACAAACACCTTGACATTTAATTACAATACCTATATCTACTACCCGTTGAGTAAAGCATTAGTTATTGCAAATAACTTATCTATCTGATTTATTATTTATATAGTTTCTGCGCGGACTTCATATAAAATACTATTATGCATATGTGTGTCTGATCATGAGGTCTCGGGTTCGATCCCCGGGTCGGGCGGTGCTATTGAGCTTTTTCGTAAAAAGAAAAATTCTCAGTTGCCCGGCGTTTGGAAATTTGCCCGGTAGACGACAATAGCCTCGCCCCCTATTACGTGGGACTTAAACATAGCTAGCGAACCGTGTGTGTGTGTAATACACCTCTGCAGCGACAAACATCCAAACATTGTCACAAACTTTGGCATTCGATAATAGGACGAAAATGAACTGAACCATCACGTGATGGTAAAAATAAATTATTATTATTATACAACAAATTGTAGAAATTACTAAAAAAAATACTTCTAATTTATAATGGCCAAATATTATGAAAGGCACAGATTTCAAGATAAAAGAATAAGTAAATACGGCAATTGTACGCACAGACGGTAAATTACACTAGCATTATTTTCCTACACAAGATATCCCCCCATCTTCCCACCAATAAAATCTACGTGAGTAAATTACGCTTATATTTATTATGCAGCATGTTCACGCTCGCTCATTTCACATTCAATGTTAGCAACATGTCGCCAGCTCACTGGTCACGATAGTTATAGGCCAGACTATGTGTTAGACGTGGACGAAATTAGAATTGAACTAAAATGGTGTGTATGGACAACAAACTTACACGATCTTGAAAATATATATCTCGTATAACAGTGGACGTCGAAAGGCTGACGGATGGAGGAATAGATACCGCGATTCCAAAACCCGATAAGTCGGGATCTTCTTACTTTCTAATGAGGATAGTTAAACCAAAATAATAATTTGGGTAAGCCTTTCCTGATAAAACGCCGTAGTACCTTTATTCTTACATAATTAAATTCATAAATGTGAAAGGGCGACTGTTTTTTTGTTTGTTACTCAATGATACCGGCTTAATTTATCCCGGAAAATGCCGTGCGTTGACTATTTTGTGTAGAGATTATGTATATGTAATGTGTGTCAGATGCATTGATATATAAAAAAGAGAAGATACACAATCAGGCACGAAAAGTGTCTACTATAAAGGAGTGCAGATAACGCTTTCCTGCACTCCTTTCGTTTAGTATTATTTCGACGCGCGAGTAGACGAAGCGTGTCAAAATGTCTAATTGTTCGATGAATAAATGCCGAAATGTGCATTAAAAGTACAAAAAAAGGATGGCATTTCTTATTTTCGGTAAAATTTATATTTACGAGTTTTATTTTATTTCTATATAAATAAATATTCCACCTAAAACATATTAATACAATCAGATAAAAGTATAAAGTGTTTTTCACTTTGTGTTTAATATAAATATGAGTTTGGGACACATTTATAAATTAAACAATTTAATAAACTAAGTAAATGTTCATAGATGAAAATTATAAAAAAAATATTCGTCTCCACTCCGTCCTTGTCCTGCCCGCAAATTTCGGTCGCAAAATTTTATTGCTTTTTGCATAATGCTTTGTAAATACAACTTTAAACATACGTTTAAGGTTGAATTTTGGAAAGAATGCATTTATATCATAACTATAACTACTTATGGACAACTGGCGACAGTTTTGGACGCTTCTTTTGTTCGAAACTGTGCATCTATGATTTTATAAATCAATGGTCAGATGGCGACGTTTGTACATTAGGTACTAGCTCCATCGCGGGCATAAGCTAGTAATAGATTAAAGGAGAATCACTAACACGCGGAATATCAAATAAAATATGTGTCCTCCATCATAGATATTTGTATCGAAATTAGTTGGAGTTACTTATTACGTAACTTGACAAGGCATTATAGCTAGGCACATGACGACAAGCGTAAACAAAATACAGAAGACGTGAGTAGAATGGCTGATAGTTAACAAAATAATTCGAGTAAGCACACGTGCACCTGTTCAAAGAGAATTGTTTAAAAAACTGACGACGGTGCGATCGTTCCTCGTTTATTTTATAACAGAAGCAGGGACTGACAGCTACAGATTGCTTTCTCGCTCACACTCGCCACAAACAATATATAAAGAAAGAGAAAGCAGAACCTACATTAAATTAACAGTTGTATTTACGTTAGAATAATTATTTATATGATGTTTTCTAACGATGGAGACAAAGTTCTAACATAGCAATAAGTAATCAATGTGTAATAAATGGTCGGGCGGTGCTATTGAGCTTATTCGTAAAAAGAAAAATTCTCAGTAGTAGCCTGGAGTTTGGAAATGTGCCCGGTAGACGACAATAGGCTCGCCCCCTATTACGTAGGACTTAAAAACATAGTTGGCGAACCGTGGGTGTGTAATACACTTCTGCCTACCCCCTCGAGGAATACAGGCGTGATGCTATGTTTAATTAATCAATACCCAATGTTATAAACGTTCCATACATAGATACTTACATTATAACTAACACAGAGAAAATAACCGACTTTAATGATAATATTTATTTTTAAAATCCTTTTAAATAATTAAGTATTTAATATTCGCATAACTTTAGCGCAAGCTCGCAAGTAATTAAGAGTTAAATGTTAAATTGCAAGAGCAAATTGCAAAGCAAGTAATGTCTATATAAAAAGTGGGTATAAAATAAATTTGCGTTTCACGTCTATTTGTTTCTCCTAGACCACGCAAATGGTTCTGAAACGGTTTTGTAATGACGATAAAGCCATATCTACCTACTACTCCCAGCATGAATGCGTCAGCTCGACTGGAGAATTACCACCTTTTCATAGAATGTCGGCGTAACGCAACGGTACGTACTCCTCTTTTTGTATTTCGTAAGGTGATTGAGAGCACCGGAGGTCCAAAGAGCATCCCTTTATTTGATTTTTCATCCACTTGTAGTTATTCTCTCTCTCTACCCTCTCCTCTCTATCTTGATTTCTTTCCATCCCAATCTCTTTTGCCAAAGGTCAGCTCGAGACACTAGCAATACCAGAGATATCATATCTGGTATTGCAAGCGTCTATAGGCTTCCGTGCGGATCATCTTTAGGGTCGTATGCTTGTTTATCACTAGGTGAGGTTGGTACCTCGTAGTGTAAAAAAGGCCATATCTAGCATTAAAACTTAGCTAAAACGCTAAATTGCTTAGGTAGGTATAGTTTTCGATAAGATTCTGGAATCTCTGAATGCCTTTCTTTGCTGTCTTATAGTGAGGCCATGACTTATGATAGTAAATGGTAATGTCAATTATTCCAAAATTAAAATGAATCGCTTCGGTTTCAGACGCAAGCATTTATGCCAAATTGCCAGTTTGATCTTGAGGATATTTAGTAAATTGAAATAGGTACCTTGTTCCAAATAAGACAGATTATTATATCGAAGAATGATAGGTAGACACGATATTTAACTAGAAACTATAATTTATCAAGGAAAACCAGACAAATATGTTCCTCTCCTCCCGTATATTATATAGTTTTTCGATAGTAAAATATAGCAGCCTGTATACCCCGAAGGGGTAGGCAGAGGTGTATTACATACCCACGACTCGCCAGCTATGTTTAAGTCCCACGTAATAGGAGGCGAGCCTATTGACGTCTACCGGGCACATTTCCAAACTCCGGGCATTCGATAGTATTTTTGTAAAAACCCGCAATGTTGTTTATTCTGGCCGGAAGTCAATACAATACATTTCCGCTTTTTAAAATGTTGTTATTATTTAAAAATATATATGTAGAGACCATATCTTAAAATTGGTCGCTTCATTTTGCGGCCAACCATTTCATGAAATAGAAAATATTCACTGCTCAAATGATATGGCCAAACGTGGATTGATATTTCACTAAACATTGACATTTATGCGATATATCTATATAGCCAGTCACATCATGAAATAGATCCGTTTCATGAAATGAAACTACATCATAAAGTGACCAATTCTATGATATGGCTTCGTAGCCATTCTGTCGTTAGAATGCATTATTTTGAATAGTGATGGGGCAGATAAAATGTAATATCTAATAGAGTAGGTACCTATATTATTATATTTCAGAGAGCACGCTGACAGTAGCTGACAATAGCAGTTACGGCAGTTACACTCTATCGTTTCTGTCAATAGCTAAATGTCGACAGGATAATCACAAAGAGTGATTTCATTGCATAACAAATTTCCGATTTCAGACTTGTGTTATCCGCCAATAGTTTACGGCATGGTTAAAAAGCGTAAGAAATGGAACGCCGATAACGACGGCGTACACAAACGATCTAATATTTCCTTTATATTGCAATCGACATGATATTTACTTCGTAAAGTGAATTTAGTTTTATGTGCAATCTCCGATAATGAGGTGTTTTCAGAAGTAATTCAATTATAATAGTAATAGATTATACTGCTTGTGTCGTATTCTAGTAAATACTTATAAGTTTTTAATTACAAGAGGTAACAGTATTTAACGGGCCTCGTGGTGTAGTCGGTAGTGTAACCGACTTCCGTGCACGCGGTCGTGGGTTCGATTCCCATTCAGGACAAATATTTGTGTGATGAACACAGATATCTGTACTGCGTCTGGGTGTTTTCTATCTATTACACATATGTATTTACAAAAAGGACGATGTGTGAAAATTTCCGTGAATATTCTTCTTTTTTTTCGCAACCCTTTTTCTGTGCCAATAATATTGGGACGGATGGGCACGGGTCTATTTAACGCAAAACATTGTACGTTATTTCTATATTTAGATGTCACAACCCTTCTATTTTGAAGTCAGTACATATTATTATATGGTATTAAGTACATAAGACTTCAATCGACAGGTTGCCCCATTACAGAAACAATAATTCATTACGTATACACAAATAGGTTTTTCGCCTTTTCTTATATTTAAGCCAGATCCACATTGAAGAACTTAAGTAACATTGTCATTATGACCCACATTCTAAGAACCTCCATTAAGGAAGAGATAAGTCAAGTAAACAATAAGTGAACGATTAACACAACTTATCTCATACTCGTAGGAAGGGATACACTGGGTATAATGAACTCTTTACTACAAGTAACACAATTTAACTAGAAACAATTTTTTATGCAAGTGGAAATTATGGGAATTTAAGACATAAGACAACAATGTGAAGGTGGAAATTGGGAGTTTTAGCAGGCTTCTAGCTTAGCGATCTAAAGCATAGTTAGACAGCATAGAGGAAGACGCAACTACGCATTCTGCTCGTAGAAAAATTCTCTTTCTGCACATTCACAAAAATGTGTTTCTAGTAAAATAGATGATCATGTCAAATGCTAATAATTTAGAACATATTCATACATGTAATAATAAAGCTTACTATATAACGGACAAAAAATGTATGCAAACACATTCGGTAGATGACGCGGATCTTATAAGACTACAATAAGGTTGTCGAAATTGGGAGTTTTAGCAGGTTTCTACGATAGCTTAGCTGTCTAAAGCATACTCCCAGATAGAGGAAGACTCCAGTGTGAATCCTGCTGTAGAAAATTTCACCTTTTCCACTTAATAATAACACAATTTACGCTATAACATTAGGTTAGAACAGAGTGAAAATGTGATAACTAAAAGCGGGGATCGAACCCATGCCTTCTGAAATATTGGTCTATTCTATCCATCCATCCATCAGCCTTTCAAGGTCCACTGCTAGACATAGGCCTCCCCAAGAGAACGCCACAACGAGCGGTCCTGCGCCGACCGCATCCAACGCCCCCCGCGGTTTGACCAGATCATCGGTCCCATTTTTTGTTGCGTGCTCATTAAGGGGGATAGTGCCGTAATCGCCACGCTTGGCAGGCGGGTTGACGATCGCAGTGGATGTTGTTAATACTTGAAGGAGTGGGCAGCAGTAGATACTTCCTCGAGCCTACTCTCCCTGCTGCCCCTTCCCCCGGTATTCCCTCAGTCGGCTCTTACGACTCCCGTGGGTAAAGAGGGGTGGGACAATTCTAAAGCCGGCCCCACACGGCAGGTCTATTCTATACCCTCTGCGAATGCTCTAGATCTGGTGGCTATCATAACAATCTGCCTGGAGCCACCAATTTTCTTTTTAATCTTGACGGAACAAGGTAGATATGACAATATATTGGTAGCTCAGAGCGTACTGCTACTATAGCTAACTAGCCAAGGGTGAGAAAATTGCTTAAATTGCCAATCATTCGAACTCACAACTAGGCTTCGTACTAATTCTTCAAATTCAATCTTCAACCTTCCTCTATTGTGTTCTCAAATAATCACTGGTCGAATTTTAGTGAATACAATATGTAATAGTTTTGTTGCTAATTGTGAGAGAGATTGATAGGAGCATCGCGTGCTCCAATTAAAATATGTTAGTACATTTATGGGAACGTGTCTACTATTAAAACATAATGTAAAGAGGAATCTCTCCGGACTAAGTTCACACGATCTTTGTTTCGTGTTACTAACACTCTGCATTAATATCTATCTATTTTAGAGTTAGTGAGACAAGCTATGTGAAGTTTTTCAGCGTCTTGATATGATTGTGCTTTTGTAATTATTAAATTGGTTAAATGGTTGAAGAGGTCTGTGTTGTTATTATACATACAAAATTATTATGAGTTTTGTAGATATACTATATTTTTAGTATTTGACATGCTGTAGCTACTCATTACAATATTTTTTGTGGGAAAAGGAAGTCTGTGAACATGATTTGAACCTGCTTTCTTATCTTGATATTGTTTTTATATTATTTTTAAGCATTTGATATGCTTAGCCATATAAATTCACACAAAGTGCGAAAATATGAGATAGAAAATTACAATCACGAGCAGAATTTGAACCTGCATCTCCTGGAATACCGTCCTAGATGCTTTGCCAATTCAGCCATCGTGACAATTGCTCGGGACTGCGAATTTCGACAACACATTTCTTCCCAAAGTATCGGGTGACCCCAGACATTGGGAAGGAATGAAAATGCTCATGACTTATTTTCGATTTCACATTTTAGCTCTTTGTGTTAACTGCTTCTTATCCTTATCCGATGGAAGACGTTTTAGCTGCTCAGCTATCACAAACCTTGCCCAAACACTCCTAATTTATTGTGAAGGTTCACGCCATCTATCGAAAATCTTAATAAGTTTTTTTTTTCTTTTTGTAGTCTTATTAGTAAAATGTTATTGTGTTTATTTTATCACCCATAAAAAAGTCATTTACAATATTTTAAAAGCAATCTAGTAATCGGTAATACTGTAAAAACTAAAAAGCCAGCCTTTAATTTGGAAAATGTGCTTCTCAGTTATATTATTTTACTACCTGCACGATTGCTTCTATAAATATAATATGGTTTTTAATAAAATTAATTATCCTACGAATATTACATTGTTTATGTATATGGTACCTATATGTATCTCCAGCGCAGGTGATGTAATTGTCCTCTGTTTGACAGCTAAAAAATTTATGGCGGTAATTTTTTTATGAGCATTCCTGGCTCGTGCAAGTACTATTCCAATATGAGACATCTACCAAATGTCTAAGCAAGAAGGATTATCTAACCCTATATTGAACTATATTTTTTTTTCAAAAATGTTTTAGAAATCGCGCCATCAAATAGTATGAATTTTAATAGCAAAATTAAACTTACTATATTTATTGGTTTAATGCATCAGTGGCTTAGAGCACTTCCCCGGATTGGAAAAGACGCGGGTTCGATACCCGCTCGTACAAAATATCTCTTTTCCTTATTCACAAATAATTTGTACTTAATCTAGTGTAGAGCCTTGCTTATCTCAGCATGGAACACGAGATGAGCCGGCTTCATCGGGGAAGTACCACCCTCTCACATAAGATAAGCGTGTAACAACGGTAGGTACCTACGTATGGTGAGTGAGAGCGACGGAGGCCCAAACCCCCCACCACTATCCTCTCCTTATTATCCTTCCTATCCTCTCCTTAGTATCCTACCTATCCTCTCCTTATTATTGTTCCTATCTACCTCCTATCCCTTTCCTAAGAGACGGCGAGGCGCGAGTGGTAGTTTAAAAAAAAATTATGTACAATACAACTCTTTTAATATTTTATGCTCCACCATAAGTAGATACCTATCTATATGTATCTTGTATCAAAAGGACAAGTCATCATTATTTGTAGTTTTAATAAATATTTTAGGAATGACACGTAATAAAGATCACACATAGCTCCAAGCTATGACATCATTTGTCTTATTTCGTAGAATCTTCACACGAACTCTAAAGTAAGGTATTTTAATGTGAGTTTGATGAGGGACGCGTACTACATTTTATTATTTACTAGAATAATATCAGAGCAGATATCTTAGTAATAGTCCATTGAAATGTTACAATTTAAGGACCTAATATTTCATTTTTTAGAGGACACAATTTTATTTTTGGGACATGTGGTCAATAAAAGCTTAACTCCAAGTTTGTGGGGTTGCCGCCCTTTTCCCCCGGCCGCCATCTTGCAAAACACCTTCGCGCGCGATATCTCGGAAACTACGCGTCCTACAAAAAAATCATAAAACATAATTTGTAGCAAATTGCTTTGCCTACAAATATGTTCATACAACTTTTTGCCCTAAATTTAAAATTAAAGAAGTTATAATCAAAAAAAGTGAGAAAATGTATATAAAAATTTTCTTTTTTGCTCTATAACTTTTTTTCTACATTTTACAAAAAAAAATACCTCAGACCAATCTTGTAGATGGTCTTTTGAGGAACATTTTTCTGTATATTTTTTTTAATTTCATTTATTTAAAACGCTGATACAGCGCTCCAAAGTTGACCGGGTTCGTCAATGCTCATGAGAATCCGGTCAAAATGAAATGTTTAGCTTAGTTTTATGATCTTACTTTTTCTTCTTATGTTTAACTTAGTTTGATGAATGTAAAGCTCATGTAACATTTCAATGGACTATAATACAATTATGCAAAATACACGAATCTTTACTAAATTACGGGCAGAAATCCATTATACGGCGGTGACCACGATTAGTACAAGTAGCATAAACATTGTGCTAACAAGTATAAATAAAACACTTGAACCTTGCATCACTCTGACCTCTCTCTGTACTCCGCTATCAGACTGGTCGTATAACCTATTCATGGAAGCTATTCCAATGAGCCTAAACAGGAAATCACTAATTTAAGTTGGTAAAAAAGGTGATAGTTTTCAAATAGATAAACAAATTTTCTTAAATCATAGTTAAGAATACTCTCGATCAAGTTACCAACAATAAACTAAATTAAAATACTTTCAGGTATTTGCAAGCCATAATACTACAAACGGACACAGCGATACATATTAAACTTACTAGTATTATATCTACTTCCCCGTTGACGTCGGAACTAACTGACTAGCCTAATAGATACTCTCGGATTATGTTCCTAATATTGATTAAAAATACTTTGGAAAATCCAAAAGTACACACCTATGAGGCTTCAGATCTTCATTTTTCACAATAAAATTGATTATTTGATAACTAATAATGTATTGGTCTTACTAAGTAGTTTTCAATAAATCACATAAATAGCGCTGATTTCAAAAAGTACCTAGTAATGTGGTTCTCATGTCTTATACGCCATCTAGCGCTAATTTTAAGAACTATTACTATATTGGTCTATATGAGTAGTTCTCACGAAATAAGGTAATGCGCTCGTTTTAGTGTCGAGTCGAGCGTAAATATTCACTATTTTTTGTTTATTTAATAACAATTAAACCACATCGAATCAGGCCATGAAAAGTGATAGGGATCTATTCATAATTATACTGAATCGAAAAAGAAAAAAAAGACTCGATTAGTAAAGTATTTCGGTCGATATCGTGTTAAGATACATTACCTAAACACAAGGACGTCCAAGACAGAACTTTTTTAAATAGTTTAAATAACAAAAATGGCATCAAAAATATCATGAGTGTTAAAAATTGTGTTTTTTCTTGATATGTGTGTGTATATATTATTTTACAAGTGCAATATAATATGATAAATAGAGACATTTTAAGTTTGAAAAATCAGTTGATCTGCGTTAAGTGAGAGTAGTAGCGGCGGCCAGTATGTCTATGCATCGAAAGCTAATATTAGCCAGATCCTTGTCACCACCTATGTGGTGTTAATGTTAAACATGCAAGAGAAAGAAATGATGCTCCACCGTCTCATAAGTATGGATTAACGACAATTAAGACCATTAATGAAAAATGATTAGGTATGAGCGCGCGATCCTATAACAGTCTTATGTTATTCCTGATAAAGAATTTTTCGACAATTACTATGTTTAAACAGCAAGTTATTGTGAAAGTGGAAAAAGAGAGCTTTATTGCGAGCGGAATTCGAACCTTTTAGACCGCTAAGCCATGTCAGCCGATGGCGACGCTCAATCTCCACTTCACAATTGCTTTTTAGATGTCCTTACGACCGCTCGCAGTAAAGTTTTTCCACTTTCACAATAATTTGTTCTTTAAAGTAGCTGAGCATATCAAACGCTAAAATACAGATCAAAATATTACAATGTTATTTAAGTGATATATACCTACTAGTATGTTCCAATAAAGCTAGTAAAGCATGTACGAGTAATGTGTTATCGGACATTAAAATATTATAACAAGACAAAATACTGTCTTGTTATAACTTGGTCATTTACATTTGGAACGAATTACGAGTGTACTCATCACTCTGATAGTTAAAGCTCGAAAGGCGAATGTTTTTTTGTACATGTTCACATATTTTTCAGAGGTAATTACTTGTATGTAAATTGGATCAGATTTATCAAGCGCATACGAGCGTGTTGGAATGTAAATAATGAGTGAGCACCTACCTGCACGACTACTTTTAGTAGGTTATAAGTTCTGTTAGAATTATTATGTAAATATAGATCAAGTATTAATTCTGTTCTTAGAAACACAGGTTTATAAAATAACTACAAAAGACTATACAGCAGCTATTCATAAAACAAGACATCATAATGATATCTTGTTTTATGAATCATTGTTGAATACCATAGATCATAGAATAATGCGAAAGTGGAAGGATGTAGGTACAGGGGGAGACCGAGACCAACCTACCTAGACCATTTAGTCCATTTGTTAATGTATTGAAGGAAGGTGGAGTCAGTAATCTCCGAAACCGGCGAGTGTTTATGGAAAGAATTATGAATGTTGCGGAAGCGAGAGATGTATACAAGAATAGCCTTTTGACACTCTGTTCTCTCTGCCTACCCCGGAGATGGCGTGATGATAAATAAGTAGGTAGTAGAATAATAAACTAAAACATTTTAATTACTTCTTCTCCTATATACACATATAGTCATAGCGAGACTGTCTATAGGTAAGTACCTACCTACTATTTATTTTGAAATATTATGGTACTACATAGGTAGTTTATACTTCTATCGCAATTTGCTAAATAGAGGGGACTAAGCTCACCTAACGCCTATTCGAAGTTTACTTTATCGTGTACCCGAAGGAAGACTTCGAATTTAAGGCTCTCACATATTATTATTCGCTCCATGTATCCTAGAACGTCTTGACGTGAGCAAATTTCGATTACTTACTGATTGATATTGATTTTCCAAAGTCCCACTAAAGATAGCTACTTTAATTAACACAGCAAGAGTAACACGAGTAAAAGTTCTTACGTAAAAACCCAAGGCTCTCTCATCTACCACCAAGAACAATATCTCCCACGAGAGAAAAGGCTATTAGTAAGGGGCGTGGTGTTTTCGTAAGCCGTTTCATACTGGTGAGACACCAATGTGGGAATTATAACACAACATATTGTTATTGTGTGAAGAATTACAGCTTGTACATCTCTTTCTATTCCCATAGTACCTACAGTATAACACCTGCTTAAGATAATTGTAGCTATCAACGTTAGTGAAGACTTTAAAAATAATAACAATAACAATGACATTGACAAATTACTGTAAAATCATTACTAACATTATAAATGCTAAAGTACAAATTATTTGTGAATAAGGAAAAAGATTTTTAGTACGAGCGGGAAACGAACCCGCGTCTTTTCCAATCCGGGGAGGTGCTCTAAGCCACTGAGCTATCGTACCGATCTTTCGATCATCCCAATCTCCTCATCACATTTATCTTTACGACCAACGCCATCTATCGAAATGCATTTACATGCATTAATCCAACATAGTAAGTTTAATTTTGCAATTAAAATTCGTATTATTGATGGCGCGATTTTTTAAACATTTTTGATCTATATTTTGTGGAGCATGTCAAATGCTAAAAAATATAGATCAAAAATGCTAAGGTAAGTTTGTTTGTCACGCTATCATACTGAACCATTCATTATAAAATGTTGCATAGATATAGTTATTAGCTGGATAGCTATTTTTACATTAGAGATTATTAATGTACCGTCACCGTGACGTGATAAATATAAGCAGTGATAGCTATTTTTTTGCTAAGGCGGGAAAAATGTTCCTAACCGCACACCCCGTCGCTCGGGGCAACGAACAGGATAGTGTAGGGCAGGATAGAGACGGCACACGGCGGGTTTCTTTAGTGGGTGAGGACCCACTAAAGAAACCCGCCGTGTGCCGTCTCTCCGCCTTTATTGGCGGGCCACCGGAACTATAAGCAGTGATAGCCTAGCGGTAAAACCGAGGACTGCAAAGACAGTGGTATCGAGTTCGATCCCGAGTCCAAGGTTCAGACCTCGTACGGCGCACACCTCTGACTTTACAAGTATTTCCCTAATTATGAGTGTATTTGTTTACAATTTATCACAGCTCGGTGAAGGAAAACATCGCAAAGAAACATGTCTAATAGATCTTCTCGACGGCTTGTGAAGTCCCACCAGCTCTGGGCCAGGGTGGTGGACTACGGCCTTTCAGCCACAGAACATTTTTCTCTACGAGAAGAATGACGGCTTCATAAATTTTTTTAGGACTTTCTTTTTTACCCGCCTGCGTCATCTGGGTCGCAGTCTTACCCTAAGAACTAGGACGTTGCAGCGAGGCCGTCCGTGCTCCGTAAATACGCACTACCAAGATTGTATAATTATTATACTCTGTGTAAATATTGGCCGTGTGTCTACCCACGGGAACTGTAAGAGCCGATTGAGGGAATACCAGGGGAGTGGGCAGCAGCACTCCCTCGAGTATTAACAACATCCACTGCGATCGCCAACCCGCCTGCCAAGCGTGGCGATTACTGCATTATCCCCCATGACGGGATCGCTCGTTGTGGCGTTTTCTTGGGGAGGCCTATGTCCAGCACTGGACGTTGAAAGGCTGATGGATGGATGGATGGATGTGTAAATATTGCATATTTATCCAAAAAAGATGGTGTAACTCGAATTAATCGACGTCGCTAGTTTCCAAGTGTAAAATTGTAATAATGTGGCTGTATCTTCTAAACAGCAACCGCGTACAATGATAGCGACATTTAAAATTGCCACTACTGACATCTAGGGCCGCATATGTTAGTGACTGTTGCCGCGTTCCGGTGCCGACAGCGGATATATCTTTTACATTGATATCATTGTCCCTTTTTAATAGCATTGTCTCTTACTAATAACGATACCCACCTATAAACAGTTTGTAGAACAAAGCTGACAGGGCCTGCTTTCGACTCTCACTGTAAGACTTCTCTTACAGCTTTTTGTTTTTCTACCCATTTCTGTCTTATGGGGCATGAATGAAAGAAAAACAAAAAGCTGTGTATTACGATACTTTCCTGACAACATCATAAAAAATACTCCTCTAAAAACGTTCAAACAGGTTCTAAAGATTGGTATAGTAGTCACGTCAACAAACGACCCCTAATGGCTATAGCCGGTGGCATCATCAACACCACACAAAATTCAGCTCTAAAGCTAGAAATTCAAGTTTCCTTTTAAGTTTCCATTGATAATGAAAACCGGTGTAAATGAGTCCACGCCGTTACTTAAATACGTGTGTCACCAAAACCATATTGTCTGTTTATTATTTAAGTGTGTTTAACTTTGACCAAATAGATCTTGGAGTAGTAATAAATAATATAAATTGTAACTTACAAAGGTTTTACCTTTGATTTTTTTATATGAAACGGAGCCCGAGACTAAGTTACATAGACCAAATCGGTCATGTATTGAAGAAAGGCGGAGTCAGGAGTATCCGAAACCGGCAAGCGTGTATGAAAAGAATTATGAATGTTGAGGAAGCGAGAGCCTTTAGGCACCCTGTTGTCTCTGCTGCAAGGGAGATGGCTAGGGAAGACTGCAATACCTACAACAACATTTCGCCTACATGATATTGTCGTCAATAGAGAACAAGTCAATTGACAATAGCGAAAAAAACCACTAAGTTCAGATGGTTTTATATATTTTTGTAGATTATATTTTTGTAACTCTAAACGTTTCTAAATAAAATAGTTATAAGAAAACACATTGGGAGAGACCTTTAAGTCATAAGAGCACTCAACATTAAAAAATATGTTAAGATTTCTCAAGCACGCGCACAATAATCTGACTGTGATAACGAATAATGTATTATTAAATATTTAAGCTAGAGACTTAAACGCCCGGCTTACTCGTTGAAATTTGAATAATGCTTAAAGGCGTGCCAATGACAAGCCTATTGATAGTTTACATTATTCATTTTTCGTTCTAAAGCTTTTAAGATAAATACGGATTAAAATTTGTTGGACTCCGGCAGGACTTAGATTTAATAATGACATAGTTACTGCTTCATTTACGCGCATTTACATTGTATTTATTATTAAAGTTTATTAATTTATTTACACCATTATCATGTATTTTAATAACGAATCCAAGCATGGATCTAAGACAATCACAACTAAACTTGTATCATCATACTGCCATAAGTTATTTTAGTACCTATTATAGATATAGAAACATGAAAATAATAAGTATATTTATGTTCAATAGGTTTTTTAGGCCATTAAAACTGTCATCTAGATAACTTGACTTTCTATGGTTACAACTTAAAAGGATTATTGTTTAAGCGAGCTCATGACGCAGCGACATATCGAACTCAGTACACGTACGGCCATATAAGTATTCGTATATGTTTGGTTTTAAACTTCTTGGAATTTCGCGCGTGTAAATTAAAATTAACTTTATCTCAGACTGCTATCGTGGTTAAATAAAATATCAAACATGAACACCTATTTATGCATTAAAAATTAAAAAGAAATATACTGTTTTGAATATCGACTGGCTGGTACTTTGCGATTTAATTCAATAGTCGTTTTAGGTATGTAATGCATTTAGTTCTGAATGACAAGATATTCATTCAAGATACCAGTTAGACGTAACCCAAAGATAATAAAAATTAAGCTTTAATATTATCTTACCTGTACAGCGCTGTTCAAGAAGCAATTGTTCTGACCCGGAGCATTCCATAACCCTTTCGTGGTATGGAAAATCCCCGAATCTCGGGATCCATCTCGAGAGTGTTGAGGCCGCAATTCGGTTTCGCACATATAACGGTCGTGGGCGGGGGTCACCATGGTTGTAGCCATTTCATATTACCAAGAAGCCATTTTGGTTAACATCACATTAATTTATGGCTTGTCATATTGGTAATCTGTAAAGAAAAATAAACTGTTATTTTTCATTTTCACTGACAGTATCTCAACTTAAGTTGACGTCTGCATAAATAATTCATATCAGCTATGGATTAGACATCTTCCACCAACATTGAGTGTTAAGATGTGTGAAACATGTCTGCTTTATTGATATTGTTCTGTTTAAATATGAATCGCGAAAAAAAGATTCTGAAGATAATTGTATTGAGATAATTGTAATATAGCATTAGCATTACGATTATCTCATTAATTGCCGTTGCGCGAAGCTGGCGTTTTAACGTACCGACATTTTGAATACAAATTAACCCAGCATGGTGTCAGATTTTAGAGTAAAAAGTTTTACTCTAAAATCTGATACTATAGATTTTAGAGTAAAACTTTTTTCAAATAAAAACTATGATATTCGCAATTTAAAAGATACCGAAAATTAAAGGTAATATATGAATAAAATGAATGCAGAAACTGCTCGTAATGTCAATGCTCTGTTTGGAGAGGACATGACTGAATTATAAAACTTGAAAAATGGATGGTACTGATATGCAGAGAGCAGCGCGCGTTATAGCTTGTCTTACCTTGTTGAACCGGTAGAGAAAAGAAGGGATTATCGTACGTACTGCACAGTGACATTTTACGAAAAATGAATCCTTCAATCGCATAAACACGTGAAGCAATTCACTGTCTAAAAATTCATACAGCCCATGATAAATAACCTTTGGAGGTGAGTTAGCTATCGTGATCCGAATTCTCATTCATATAATTGTTACATTTAGGTTAATAAGTCGAGTTTTCATATTTAATTACGGCGTGATTCATTAATTCCTTTCACTAGTCGAGTCACGAGCATTGTTAGAACTGTGACCGGCTATAACAATGAGATAGAGCCAATGAATTGACTCGCACACTATAAACCATTATTTGACAATAGTTGGGAAATTGTAAGCTTTGTTCATTTATTTTGTATTTTTAATTAATAGCTGAGAAAATCGATTTAGTTTTACCGGGGAAATTTCATGTCTTTCGCGAATGTTGTTTTATTTCTGGAAGTGGCGTCCGGAATCCTCTCTTGTTTTGACGAATTGTGAATGTTTATGTAAGGCTTCAATTACGGACACCACACACAGCGCGTCTGGTGTCGCGTCGCACAGTCTAATCTATCATATCATTGAGAGCGTGTACAAGCGTCATCAGGCGCGTTTTGTTTTCTTCGCTTGTCCATACACAAAGAAAACGCACAAAGATCCGCGTGACGCGAACCCTGTGTGTCCCTGAACGAGGCGAGAACGAGGTAGTTTTAATCTTTTGTTAGTACTGATTTCTACTTTGTTTTTCATTAGTTATTAAAGCCCGAAACTAAATTTGCAGCCAAAACTTCAGCCTCTGTGTTATTAAAAATGTTGACCTAAACCGAAACCGAAACTTCAGCGGCGCATTAATCATTACACTCATTACTAGTAATTAGTCATTATCAGCTGATGGCCATGCCATGATATGATAGATGACACAGTCAGAGTTGATAAATATTTTAATGTGTGAGAGATGTTCTTATTTAGTGATACTTACTACATAGACCGACAGAATGGTAATTATGTACCTATTCTTAAATAATAATCTTCTTAAATAATAGACTGATAGTCTTGCCTTTAGCAAGACTATCAGTCTATTATTTAGTCTATTATCTTTGCCTTTAGCAAGACTATCAGTATTATGTTATAAACCATATCCCTATTTCCCTTGGTCACGCCATAACTTGAGAACGACTTTACCATTCATCTTTTTTTTAAGTTTTCTTATACTTCCTAAGAAAGAAGAAGGTTCTTAAAAAAACTTAGACTATTTTCAACTTCGCGCGTTTGACAATTCGCGAGTAATAGAATATTCCTATCTTATCTTATCTTCTTGTTTAATGGCTCTTGTTGTGGCAGTGTGAGCACAATTTCGCCAATATCGAGTATTAATTTAAGGTAGACCGTCAAACGAAGGAAATTTGTTCGGTGAAAGAGAAATAAACGGTGAAAAATGAGTCCAACACGACGGATTACCATGAGATATACACTGAAACAAAAAATACAACTCTAACTACATGACATAAAACTACTTATAGGAATACAATATAAACAAAACCAAAACTATTTTTTTTTTATAACTAAATACCCTTTACCTCTATAATATGTACATACATTTACAATTTAATCTTATTAACTTTTATGAATTTACAAAGTGTTTTAATAAATGGAGTAAATACAAGAGACAAAAGAAGTTTAAAAGATGTAGGACGAGAGATTTCAGTTGGTAAAATATTATATAAAGAACAGTTTAATTTAGGGCAACAAAAGAATATATGGTTTATATTTCCTTGAGCCAGACCACATTCGCAAATGGAATTATCTCTAATCCTAAGTTTAGCAAGGAATACCGGAGTGCAAGAATGGTTTAAACGTAACCGACAGATGGTAGAGGTGGTAGCCTTATCAGCCTTTTTGAATTTAGAAAACCAAGGTTTGTGGGGAATCTCAAGTTGAATATCACCATAAAATTTCCCTTTAACGTTTTTAGAAATATGCCATTGTTCAGTCCAATCCTGAAATAGGACTGATTTCAGGGAGGCACAGATGTCATATGAATATACATGAAAATGATCAAGGGAACCTACAACTGCTGCAGACTTGGCACACCAATCAGCTGACTCGTTTCCTAGAATACCCATATGACCAGGAATCCAAGCCAAAATAATATTAATACCAAGTTTATGACATTGGAACAATTCATCTTTTATTTGAAAAATAATTGGAAATTTTGATTTAGACCTGAAAGGATTAGGTAATATTGCTTGTAGACAACTTTTAGAATCTGAAAATATTAATGAATTATTTAAATTATGTGATTTCACAAATTTAATTGCTTCTAAAATTGCAATTGACTCTCCAGTAAATACTGATGAAGCAGATGGACATTTGTACTTTAGCATGATTCTTGTGAAAGGAATCCAAACTGCTACACCTACTGCATTATCTGAAGATTTAGATGCATCAGTGTACAAAGTGTACCAGTTCTCAAATTCACTTTGAATTTTTTGTTGGAAAACCTTATTGGCCTCAATTGTATCTTTATCAATGCCAAAATTCAAAATAATGTTGGGCTGGAAAATCAATGTATCATAATCAAGAGAATATAATGGTAGACTGGGATTTTGATAAACTGGATTGGCAAGATTGTTAGATAAACAATAACTGCGGAGAATACAAGGGAAAAGGTGAGATGATTGTGTGTTATGAGAGTTATAAAGTTCAGACAACTGTCTCAATTTAGGGATAAGGGGATGATCAGACCATTGAGTAAATTTAAAAAAAAATCTGTTGGCAAGGTATTGCCTACGTAGTGAAAGAGGAGGTTCAACACACTCTACTTGCATCGCATTAATAGGTGAAGACTTCATAGCCCCTAATATTATACGTAAACATTTAGCTTGAATTTTGTCAAGTCTCTTAAGAACGGATTTATTACAAGGGTCTAAGATAAAAGAGGCATAATCCATATGGCTACGGATTATGGCATTATATAATAATTTCTGAGTAAAAGGATGAGCACCCCACCATACCCCAGAAAGAGAACGGAGGATATTAATGTTCTTTTCACATTTCTGTATAACATAATCAAAATGAGAAATACCAGATAATTTTGAATCAAGCCATAATCCTAAAAATTTTTATTTATTTTTTTTAGAAAAGTCTGATCAGCACTTGAAGTAATTGAATAAACAAATTTAGAATAAATATCAACAATATTACTGGAAGATACTGGAGGAAGGGATACTACTTTACTGTCAAGGGAAGATGCATAAGATGACCAGTCTGCATTTTTTAAACGGTATTTAAAAGAAGGATTAAAATCAAAAATTGGAGTAGATCTATTACAGATGTTGATAAGGATGGGAAAGTGGTCACTACCATAAGTGTGATCCAAGACGTTCCAAGACAGAGTGGAAGCAAGAGAAGGGCTACATGCGGTAAGATCCACTACACTTTGAGGGTTTTGAGATGGAAATACCCTCCGAGTAGGAGACCCGTTATTAATAATACATAAATCAGCTTCATCAAAAATTTCTAGTAACAGACGTGCAAAAGAATCGTCATGGCTAGAACCCCATGAGGTGTGATGAGCGTTAAAATCACCCATCAAAATAACAGGAGGAGGAACAGATGATATTATGTACAAAATGTCTGAAATTAAGGATGAATGAGGGTGAGGGATGTATAATGATATAAATGAGATGTTAAAAATATTTACAGCGACAACATTAATGTCAGGAGAAACAGAAGGAAGATGAATTTGTGAGAAGGGAAGGTAACGCCTTACAAGTAAGGCGCTACCGGCATAGCCATCTGTCCTATCATCCCGAAGACAGGAGTAACCTGAAACCCCAAAATGGGAATTAGGAACTAACCATGTCTCCGAGATGGCAATGACAGATGGTTGAAATTTACTAATTAAAAAAAGAAGCTTATGCTTCTTATGTCTGATGCTTTTTATGTTCCATTGCAGGATGGGAACTTGATCCATTATTGGAAGTTAGGGAAATGATTTGGGAAAGTTTTTGGGCAACGTGGGACGGTATGTTTGAATTTGATTTTCCTAACAAGTCAAATATCATATTAATCAGAATTTCCAGGAGATTGACATCCTGGAGAACCGGTGGAGAATTGGAAGAGGGAACAGGAGATATAGCACAACCATTTGGCATAGCTGAAGGAGGGTTAGCAACAAGAGCCTGATGGGATGCTCTATCGTATGTTTTTCCCAGAGGCGTATGGGGGCGGGGAGTAGAGAACACAGTTTTCTTGTATGATGAAATGGGAGCGTGAGTGGATGGTTGTCTAAGTACTGATGGATGATGAGGGCCATTAATGATAGCAGAAGTTTGTGCAACTTCTGCATATGATTTACTGGATTTAGGTATTGATCGGGATGCCTCTTGGTATGATATTTTTTCTTTTGCCATTAATAATTTAATGGACTTCTGCCTACTTTGCTCGGGACAGTCCCTGCTATTAGCATAGTGAAGTCCCGAACAATGCAGACAAGAAGCTTCCGCCTCAATAACACTGCAAGAATGTCCTGCATGCGGCTGAGCACAACGGTAGCAACGAGGCTGGGATCGGCAAAGGCCTTTAACATGACCAAATCTACAGCAGTTATAGCATTGGATTGTCGGGAATTGATATAAATCAACAGGAAGGCTGGTGTGAAAACAATAAATTTTGCTGGGGAGAACTTGACCTTGGAATGTTAGGACAACTGTTTGTGTAGGGGACCAAGTTACCTTACCATCTGCGTTAATCTTTCTGTTGAGTCTGCGGGCCTTGAGAACAGGACCACATCCATTCGGCAAAATGATAGATTCCACAAATTCATCCATGGACATATCAACAGGGACCTGACGTACTACACCCATCTTGGTGATATTGTATGTGGGGATTACGGGAACAAATTTAGAAATTTCTAAAATTTTATTATCTAAAAATTTATTTGCATCATCTGCTGTTTTAAATTCAACTGAGATTTTACCTCTACCAACTTTTTTAATACCATCTGTGCAGATATTATTTATTTTATTACGTGACAGAAATTGGCCAAACTTGATTGGGCGAATAGCTGTTCCAGCGATTGGGTCTGGTTCAGCCCGGGTAATATGAACAATATAAGGACCACTATCGAAATTTGTGTAACATTTAACCCCCACAACTAGTCTGGGATGGGTATAAATATTTTGGATTGAAGCTACTGCTAGGTCTTTGTCAATAATAGTTTTTTTTTTAAGCGACTCACATTGTTGACTCGCCTGACTATCAATTAATCGGCGTTTAAGTCCGGGAACTAGAACTTGCTCAGGTGATGAAGTACCAGGACAGGGATCTGGAGGGTCCGGAGGATCAGGAGGTTCAGGCTCCTGAGTATCCGACCAAATTTCCTTCTCCATCATATAAAAGCTAAATTTACACCAAAGAAAAACGCAAAACAAATGAATGAAAGAACAATGAAACAAATAACTTACCAGTAGGTACAATATCTACATTTGAGCACAAATGATTACACTACAAATGAATATCTATCCACAAGTGATAATGCAATGAAAAATTTCGATAATTTAGAACAGAATTAAACAGAAATTATTAAAATTTGAACAAAATCTCTCTGACACGTGTGACAACCATCCATGAAAAAAACAGAATATTCCTAGCTATGACAGCATACCGTCTGTCGACTCAGCTAGTCTTCAGTGTCAAAGAGACTTACTTCTTATTGTTTTTGCTCGTTCAATCCATACAAACATTCTGGACGAAATAAGACGAATAGGTAATTGAGAATTGTCTTTTCAAAAGGGCTTAGTTTTTCGAAAAAGCTTTTGTTTAACTACAAATCTGTCTCTACTCTACATCCTGAATGATTTTCTCTAATATTATGGTATTTTGTAACAGCTTATTTAGGTACTCTAGAAATTTTTCTACATAAAAACATTCTGTTCAGCATCAAAGGGACTTATCGCTTAAGATTTTGGTCCGTTCAGTCTAACTAACTAAACCTCGTGGCGTAGTCGGTAGTGCAACTGACTTCCGTGCACGAGGTCGTGGGTTCGATTCCCACTCAGGATAGTTATTTGTGACATGAAAACAAGATATTTGTAATGTGTCTGGGTGTTTTCTATTTATTATATGTATGTATTTACAAAAAAAAAGTAATATATGTATTATATCCGTATTCTGGTACCCATAGCACAAGCGTTAAGCTTAGTTTGGGACCAGAGGACGTTGTGTGAAATGTCCGTGAATATTTATATTTATTATTATATTTATGTATAAATAAGCGTTTTTGAAAAGACACAACATAATTGATGTGCCTTAGACTGACGCTTTTAATTTACTTAATTCTGAAATCCACGCACCAGGTCGCGGGCAGAATCTTGTTGACCTACACGTATATGACAATAAATTATAATTTGTTTCACAATATAATACTTTCTTATATTTACGCGAAACCCAATGCCTAAAACATCGATTTAAAATACTACGACACTCTAAGAATAAAATATAACATTAAAGAATTACTATGTACTACAGACAACTCAACGCATAATCCAAATGCCTTGCGCATTTTTAATATTGCACTTATTCACATGCAAGTATACCGTGATAAAGGTGCATCTTTATATAAACGGAATATTAATTCCGTTTATGTACACGGAATTAATCTTAGGGGTAAAATAAAATAATAACGGGGATATATTTCATTTCTAAACAGAAACAGGTACCTATGTGAAATTTCGTGCTTCTTACTTCAAAAGTGACAAACTTCCCATATAAACTTTCGACCCCTAATTCGCCTTCTGATAGGTACTTTTTTTAAAAGCCGATATACTTCGGCCACAGTTTAAGAACCATAAGGTTCTGCGTTGAAGAAACTACTACTAACTGTAGGTTCATATTAGAATTTTCAAACATCTGCAGGGAAATCGAATTGAGATTAGAATCACTTTAAGAACTAATTTCTATGCAGGACTACGAGACCGAATAAAATCTGATTCATAATTAAGAAACAATTAGTGCCTAACATAAACCTCGTGGCAGTTATTAGCGATAATAGCTTTCATATAATGCATCTGAGTATTCGTTGGTTGGTTGCACGAAAGGCTATAATTCTGTAAATAGGTACAATGCATTAGCTATATCTATGTGTATATTTAAGATTGATAGGTTATAAAAGACTCACAAACTAGATCAGATTTTTATAACCTAGTAGGTACTCCGTTTATCCATCATCTATACATATAAACAAATAAATAAAATTGAAGTGTCTGTTTGTACGATGGGCCACGTGGTGTAGTCGGTAGTGTAACCGACTTCAGTGCACGAGGTCGTGGGTTCGATTCCCACTCAGGACAGTTATTTGTGTGATGAACACATATTTGTACTGCGTCTGGGTGTTTTCTATCTAATTATTATATGTATGTATTCACAACAAAAAAGTAATATACTCGTATGTATTATATCCGCAATCTGATTCCCTAGCACAAGCTTAGTTTGGGACCAGAGGGCGTTGTGTGAAATGTCCGTGAATATTTATTTATAATTTATTTTTATTTCAGAAAAAATAACTGTAAAAAATGACGGTATTTTTCCTAAATAACAACTTTTACTAAATGTATACGAGAGTATATACATATATACTATAGCGTATCTACACAGATACGCTACCTATAACAAATTACCAATTTTTAAAGGTTCTGTCTGTCTGTTTGTTCCGGATAATCTCAGGAACGGCTGAACCGATTTGGACGGGACTTACACTAGCAGATAGCTGGTGTTACAAATCGTAACTTAGACTACACTTTTATTTTAGAAAACTAATTAAGGTTGCGCGTAAAAAAAACAAAACCCATGAAAGTGTGAATGGATACCACTCCGGAACGGCTGGACCGGTTTGAACGGGAATTTCCCTAGCAGATGTAAATTTCACGCAGACGAAGTTGCGGGTAGCAGCTAGTCTTAATTAAAAATTAAATGAGTAGGTATGTAAGTAATTATTTTATGTGGTATAAACATTACATTCAATATTTTGTCTCAAGACTATAAGCATAAGAATCTGTTCGAAATAGCCGCCAATACCTACATTTTTCGGTTTTGCTTTCATTGTTCAGTAAAATAAATCGTATCTGGCGTTTTTGTCATGAATTAGATTAAATTAGCGAAGCATCATATGCCGGCAGGCGGTGCCCCGCAGTTCGTCACCATTACTCTCCCCATATGCGTCGTCTTCCGCGAATCCCAGTGCAATAAACTGTTTATTTCAAACTACATAAGGTGCATTCGGGTAATGCCGAAAATCGGGTAATTCTAATAATTACGATTTTCTACCAAACGCTGCAATACTTTGTGCCCTTGCACATTTACCTAGGAGCCGTCGTAGATACGCTTCGCGCTATTCGTTGCCTCCGACTGCTACAAGTGACCATATGAGCGCAAGTGAACATTATGTAGACAACTGAGATTTCGTGATTTTTTTGGATAATCAGATTTACCCGAAGATCTATAATTAAGAAACTTGGTAAGTTATTAAATTGTATTTTTGTTTGTTACATAAACGCTTTTTTACAATTTCGGGTGGGCTTAAAACTGTCTAGCTCAAGATTTTCTGTTATTTTCCGATTTACCCGACTAGGGCAATTCCGAATCATATAGTCATTCGCATTTACCCAATGTTGATTTTTCATAGAAGTTGCCAGTGGTCCTTAAACTTCTTTTAAAGTATAATAAATGTTATGATTTAGGTACACTGGTTCGTATAGAAAATGTTGCCCGTGACTTATAACTACGGCGCAAGTTGTTAAGTTCCTACATATAAAATTTATATTCTTTTTTTCGGAAGATGTAGGGGGTTGCAAACACGTTGTATTCTTAATCCGTCACCACACGGACAACATTTAGTTAGATTCATCCTAATAGTATGGTACTCTTCAAAAAAACAACTAAATATATTTTGAGGTACCTAATTTTATAAAGTTTCTGGTTTCTTAATAAAAAAAATACAAGTGGCAAAAACACTTCATATACATTGTCACAAAATTCGCGAAATGCTAAGATAGTAGAACTAAATTTATTTATTGAGTTATGATTGTGCTCATAAGACATTGTTAGCTACTTATAAGTAACCTAATATAAGTAGGCAATATATGTAATGACTTTAGTTTATATACTTACTATTAAATTGTTTCAGAATCATGCTAAACACAATTATGCAATAAAGAAGATTCCAAAATATATACAAGAAGATGTCCCTATCCCGTGCCTATGCAATTTCTCATAGGCAACATGGGACTTATCTTTAATAAACTTTAAATTTTCTCATTATTTGATTTATTTGACACACCTTATATTTTAATAACTTACTAGTTTAAAAGTTTGAGTACCGTATGCTAGTTATCGGGTAAATCCGAAATTCAAATTACACACTTATAACGTTTAGGTTACATAGTACCGAAATTCGATAAATAAATTTCGTGAGGGTAAACCTGAATAAAAAAGAAACTTGTTCCTTATGCCAGATATACATAATATCAATTTTTCAGTGTCATTCGGAATTACCCGAACATAATTCGGAATTGTTTTTATAACACTTATATTTAATAATTTTAGGATATAATATAAATCTTTTGGATGCAGAACTTTGGCCTACATATTTCAGAAGACGATATAATTTAAATTGGTAACATTACGTTTATTAAGGATTACTTTTTGATGATTATACAAGATCCTTATGAACTCATCAAAAATCCTTTCGTAAATACCCGAATGCACCTTACATGATTTATGAGGCATTTCATTAATTTACGGAAGTGAATCTGAAAAGTAATAGTGGCAGGTTTCTAGTTTCTACTCTTAGATAACAGGGATGTTATGGATATATTCTTTTTTTATCTTGGTGCATTAGATTGATATTTTCAAATGAAAATTCGCATTTAATGATCAATAACAACTGGGTACTCACACTTGGTACCCAGCCTTACTGTCTATCTGTATAGTTCATGATGATTTATTTTGACGAAGACTGAACTTGTTTTAAAATCAGGGTAATAAATAAATAAATAATAAATAAATAAATATTCACGGACATTTCACACAACGTCCTCTGGTCCCAAACTAAGCTTAACGCTTGTGCTATGGGTACCAGATTACGGATATAATAAATAACATATATTACTTTTTCTGTAAATACATACATATAATAGATAGAAAACACCCAGACGCAGTACAATTATCTGTGTTCGTCACACAAATAATTGTCCTGAATAGGAATCGAACTCACGACCTCGTGCGCGTAAGTCGGTTACACGACCCACTACGCCACGAGGCCCGTCATATAACGTAGATATTATGTTTATATCCCACTCAATTTAATAAAAAAAAGATGAAGAGAAAAAATAGAGATCAAAGGAACTTGTCTATGGGACACTATGATCTCTGATATGGTCCTATAGGAACCTTATAATTGCTTATAAGTAAGAATTTGGACTAACGCCTAGTAAGAGCAACTGCAGAGGTAACCTTCCTATTAGATATAACTACAATAAAATCTTAAACCAACTTTACTGTAGTAGGTAAACTTATTCTTAGCCATCGGTTTTTAGTTTCCAATAAAGCTAATCGTATTGGTTCCGTTAAAGGCGCCAATATGTTTTGTAACTCAAATGCCAGCGTACGTGTTCAGTTTACATGTTGTTTCTAAATACTAAGCAAGCAAACTGAGCTATTTCAGTCGATTACTTGGGGCCACATTTCCGATTTACAACGATCCGTCGATAATTTAACAAAAATTGGGGTTAATTCCTGGATATCATTCGACAGTTGTGCAATACAAAACGTTTTAGATTCGATTTTTATTCACTGATTTTAGTTGCAAGTAAAATGAGATCGTGATAACAGTTTCCAGAGACATCAATAAATATTTGTAGTTAACATAAACAAATGCACTGCAAAAAATAAACAAAATGTATGTAGTTACTTCATGAATGTAATTGTAAAATAATTCATGTAGTTGTAGAATGTAAGAAGCTTACCACCGAGTTTATCGTTTATCCAATTCATCGTTTATTTAAATAATATTTACATTCTTCGTAATTCTAATATCTACCTAATGATATTTCCATCAAGCTCTGATTCTTACACAGACACATCACAAATATTTATAAACTGATTGCTTACAAGAAATAATTAAAATTTCGAATATCATGAGAACTTTAGACCAATTGTTGTGGCTCAAATTTCGAACTATCCATGTCCGCAGTGGACTGCAATTGGTCGATGATACCATAACCTATATATACAAAGTATCACGTATATAAATATTAGGCAACACGCCTTAGTATTAACAACATCCACTGCGATCGCCAACCCGCCTGCTAAGCGTGGCGATTACGCCGCTATCCCCCATTCTTGGGGAGGCCTATGTCCAGCAGAGGACTTAAAGGCTGATGGACGGATGGAGAGACAACACGCCTGAAGTTGGTCTCTAGTATAGTAAGAATTTTTTTTTTTCATTGAGGCCCTCAACTATTTATATCTATCGCTGACAATAGTACCATAGGTAGAAGCCTCGAGTATCTACCCGTCTAGGCCAGCTGCACTAAATGCTTTTATCCGTGATAATTAAATGCCTATGAAAATCGATTGTCTTCAAAGCGTTTGTAATTATAAGCAACGAGTTTTTAACACCTTAATTGATCATATCCAGTAATTAAACCACAAACGAAAGGGGGTTAAGATTCCCATAACCGCGGTGCACATACGTACGCCATACACAGTCGGTGCATAATTAAATCAAGTGTATGCTCCAACTCATTTCGTTTAAACACTGGCGGTTATAAAAGAAACTATAGTCATTCACTTTCCAGTACAGAGTTAATGTTAATTAAAACCTCCACAAACTAATCAACCCGTAATTTTTAAAGCTTGCAACAGTTTTTATATTTACAATCTTCTATTTTCGAATATGTTTTACTCCGAATTTACTGAAAATTTTAGAAATGTAAAAGGATGAAGCATTCCTCTTAAGTACCTACATAGTTTACATGGTGATGATAAAATCCAATCCAGATACAACAGCAATGCACATTTTGCTTAATGTCGTCTATTACCCTCTATTGTGAGCCTAGACTTCGTGTTTACAATACGTTACATATTTTGGACAATACAAAATTTTAACTTGACAAATGATTATAGAAAACGTTATAAGGGAAAGAATTATACATATTGGGCTGGCTTAAATTTGAAATCCATATAATATGTAGTAGGTCCTTTAAAATATTATGTATTAGGTATTATGTGTAGCATAGATGAGCTAGAGGTTTAGATGTCGAACTCCCGTGCAGAGTATTGTGAGTTCGATTCTCAAACAGGACAGTTCTTTGATCCACAAAGGGTTGTTCCGAGTCTGGGAGTACTTTATTTGTCCGTTAACTAAATGTATGATAAATCTGTCACGATAGGCGATGATTATATTATTCCTCTGCGGAGTATCTTGCCTTTGTAATTTAAAAATACTTTGGAAAATCCAAAACTGCACGCATATATCTTCATTTTTCACAATAAAATTGATTATTTGATAAGTAACTAATAATGTATTGGTCTTACTAAGTAGTTTTCAATAAATCACTTAGATAGCGCTAATTTAAAAACGTACTAATGTAGGTTTCATGTCTACCACTACCACGCCATCTAGCACTAATTTTAAGAAGTACTTCTATATTGGTCTACCTCTCAGTCCCGAGCCGCGCGCACGCCAAGGCCACGCAAAAAAAGGGCCCCTGCGCCGCTAAAAATATTTCGTTGGTGTGTTATTATTTACGTGTGTTTAGTGTTTTTAATTATTGTTTTAGATAAAATAGTTATTATACTTGACAAATATCATCAGTTCGTCAAGCAAAGGTAAGAACTTTCTTTTAATAAAAAGCAATGTACCAGCCGGGCGGACGGCGTTCTGTTGACGATAGTAAAACCACCGGCGGCTATGCGTACTTAAAAAGGTAGTTCTCATGAAAGGCGCTGGTTTTAGTGTCGCGTCGAGCGTAAATATTCAGTATTTTTTTGTTTATTTAATAACAATTAAACCACATCGAATCAGACGTTGAAAAGTAATAGGGCTCTATTCCTAATCATAATAATTCGTAAACGAAAAAAAAAGACTCGATTAGTAAAGTATTTTGGTCGTTATCGTGTTAACATACATTACCTACAACTCACAGACGTCCAAGCCAGATTTTTTTCAAGCAGTTTTTTAACTAGTTAAATAACAAAAATGGCATCAAAAATATCATGAGTGTTAAAAATAGTGTTTGTTCTTTATTGATATTATTTTACAAGTGCAATATATGATAAATAGAGACATTTTAAGTTTGAAAAATCAGCTGTTCCGTGGAAAGCGGGAGTAGAACCCACCTCAACGCTTCGCTTATGAGGCGTGCAAAAAACTAGCCTAAATAATGGCTATGGGATTGTGTTATGGATGAGAAGTTAGCGAGCTTACGTCAGATTGCAAGCTAGATAGGTGAGAAAATGATATGCATATTTATGCTCTATATTGTGATGTGTTTTTCTGTTTGGGTTATTGGCAGTAATTGTTATAGTAAATTGGCGTCTGTTGATATGTTGTAACATGTGATATTTAGATAATATTGAATTCACAAGCTTATAAGCTCATGGGTGGTCAAGACAACATCACACTTGGAACACAGATGCCGACCATGAAGTAATTACTCAGGAATGAAACTATATTACTTATAACTTTTTTATAAATCAAAAGTACAGTGTAGCGTAAAACTTGAGTAATAATGATGGCAATCACCGAAATGATCCGAATGACGACCGCACTCCGCATTCCTATGTTGGACACGCTAGATTCACTTTTTATAGAATTTCGTAGGACATTTTATTTCTTTTCATCAAACCACTATAGGCCTCAAATTTTCTGGTACAACATGCTACATTTATAGTATTTATACCCACTATTACTTAGACTAACAATTGTCTGAGTACTATTATGATATGTACAACTTCCAAGTATAGTTATTTATCTATGGATACAACTGTGACATATGACTGTCATGCATGTAAACATTCTGATATTAAGTAATGGATAATATTTAAAAAAAAGCAAAAGAAGGACGCATTTGTCGTGGCGCCACAGTTCCAAGGAGTAACTCTTCCAATCTCCGGTAGTATTAGGATCCTCGGCATCGATATTTCAAACAAAGTCCAATTCGGGAGTCATTTGGAGGACAAAGCCAAATTGGCAAGCAAAAAACTGGGCGTCCTGAACAGAGCCAAGCGGTACTTCACGCAGAGGCAGAGACTTGCACTTTATAAGGCACAAGTCCGGCCGTACGTGGAGTACTGCTAACATCTCTGGGCAGGCGCACCAAAATACCAACTCGACCCACTTGACTCCCTGCAAAGGCGTGCTGTTCGAATTTTTGACGATCCCAATCTCACGGATGAACTGGAGTCGCTGGGGCGGCGGAGAGACTTTGGGTCTCTTTGTGTGCTCTATCGACTCTTCAATAGAGAGTGCTCTGAGGAACCACCGGACCACGAGACATCGTAGTAGGGTTCATCCACACCACCTGGAAACGATCTCATCCAAGACGGTTCGTTTCCAGCGCTCTTTTCTACCACGTGCGTGTAGGCTCTGGAATGATCTTCCTGCTGCGGTGTTCCCCCAGCGCTACGACATGTCATTCTTTAAACGAGGTTTGAGAAGAGCACTTTACTCACGGTAGGCGGCGGCTTGGCTGTACCCCTGGTGTTGCCAAAGTCCATGAGCGACGGTTACCACTTACCATCAGGTGGGCCGTTTGCTAGTCTGCCACCATTGGCAATAAAAAAAAACCAAAACACACTGACGTACTTCATGACCGGTCACACAGGAGACGGTGGTACCGACACGTTCGGGCCCGATATCAAGTAAGTATTCTCACTTGGTACCCAGCCCTACCACCAGTAATGCAATAGGTGATCATTGCTTACTTCCCTTAGTCGCATTGTACGACACCCGCGGGGAAGGAAGTGACA
Source organism: Leucoma salicis (assembly GCA_948253155.1). Taxonomy (NCBI): domain Eukaryota; kingdom Metazoa; phylum Arthropoda; class Insecta; order Lepidoptera; family Erebidae; genus Leucoma; species Leucoma salicis. The sequence goes on from OX411811.1 coordinate 22,618,802, forward strand.
CTTGTATTCTTAGTCCGTCACCACACGGACTCTAAGGTAAGGTTATGTAAACGCTACCATATTTATAGAAAAAAACAGTTCACGCCTGTATCCCCAAAGGGGTAGGCAGAGGTGTATTACACACCCACGTTTCGCAAACTATCTTTAAGCCCCACGTAATAGGCGGCGAACCTATTGCTGTCTACCGGGCAAAGTTCCAAACTCCAGGCTGCTACTCAGAATATTTATTTTTCCGAAAAAGCTCATTAGCACTGCCCGACCCAGTCGAACCCAAGACCCTCATGATCAGCAGTCGCTCACACCATATTTATATACGCAGATTTACCTAAATACAAAACTTTTACATATAATCCGAGGCTTTTTTTTTATTTGGCACGCAGCCTACTTCTTTAGCCACGAATCTTAATAGCTGATTGAGCTGATTAATAATCCAGTACCTAACTGTTAGCATACTGTAAACCGTGCGAAGCTAGGACGAGTCTCTAGTAATCTACATAAATTATATTTTTTTTAAACTTTACAGCCTCTTTGTTTTGTTAAGGTGGGAAAAAATATACCTAAGCGCACACCCCGTCGTTCGGGGTAACGAACAGGGTAGTGTGGGGTCCTTACCCACTACATAAACTCGCCGCCTCTCCGCCTGTATTGGCAGACTACTGGAACTGTGTGACATTACTTCAGTGGTTATCTACCTTTTTGGTATCTTAATATCTCTACACAATTCTGGTCAACCAACTCGATACTTTGAACCTTAAGATATTACCCATAGAGCCATTAAATTTCCAATATTCCCATATATTTTTTATTGAGTAATTTTGTCCTAAATGTAAGTGGTTAACAACATAATTCAACAGTAATCTGTGAATGTTCAATGGCGTCGTGGTGCTTACACAAATTATAAAATAACTCCTCAATCATATTTGAAGATCTCTTTTGTCATACAACGTTATTTAAAAGCTTAATGACATGTTAGCACAGCCAGCAATCAAACAATCATTGTTAAATGCCACGTCACGTGCTTCTTACCAGATGATGGGGTACTAAAGAACAAATAGTAAATGATTACTGTGTTTGTTTACTATGTTTATGTTTAAATGTCTATAATAAAGTAGCTACGTTTTTTGAGAAAAAATCAAAAAGTATTTAATCTAAGCCTCCAATATACAAAGACTAAACAGATCATTCATTAATTCTAAACGTTTTTACGGGATTTATACCATGTAAATTTTTACTTACGAGTTTCCGATATTTCGGCACTGTTGCAAGCGCCATGATCACGGAACAACTCTGAGTTGTTCCGTGATCATGGCGCTTGCAACAGTGCCGAAATATCGGAAACTCGTAAGTAAAAATTTACATGGTATAAATCCCGTAAAAACGTTTAGAATTATAAGTGACCATGAAAGTTTGAAATTCTATAGATCATTCATTGTCCAATTCACGACCATGTTATTGAATAAATTATTGCCGTTAGGTACCAATGGCGGATTCTTGTAAAAAAAATCTATGATACATTTAGGTGACAGGCAACCCATCTATACTATTATAAACAGAGCTATATTTTGTACATTTAAAATACTTCAAAAAAAATTAATGTATTAGGCTATTGTATATCAGCACTGGAATATCAGTGTTGCAGCACCTTATTTTTGACCTCACGCATCTATAAACTGATTTACTCTGCTTACATAGTCGATACTATCATCACAAGATATTGTTAACTATAATAGTCTGTTTTTTATACGTGGGTGACAAACAAGCATACCCATAACCCATCTGAAGGTAAGCAATTACCATAACCTATAAACGCTAGCAACACCAGAGGCATTACTCGGACGTCGCCATCTCTAAGGTAAGAGATAGGAGATGGATAAAATGGATAATAAGAAGGAGGATAGGATAGATACTATGGAGAGGAGAGGGAGAGGATTTAGGCCTCCGGCGCTCTCAATAATCATGCGAAATACAACGGTAGAAGTACCTTCCGCTGTTTTACGCCGATCTTCTGTGAGAGGGTGGTACATACTTCCCTGATCGAGCCGGCCCATTCATACTGGGATAAGCAAGGCTCTACCTTCTCCTAGTAAGGGCGTGCGAAGGCGCACGGTGGGTTTTTAGTGGGTGAGAGCCCCACACTACCCTGTTGTCTCCCCGGGCAGCGGGGTGTGCGGCAGGACATTTTTTCCCACTTAAAAAAAAGGTTCTACCTTCTCCCTCTTAGATATAGTAAATATTTGCAAAATAATTGTAAATTAAATTATTTTATTAAAATAATTTACTCTGACGGGCCTCGTTGAGTAATCGGTAGTGTAACCGACTTCCATGCACGAGGTCGTGGGTTCGATTCCCGCTCAGGACAATTATTTTTGTGATGAACACAGATATTTGTACTGTGTCTGGATGTTTTCTATCTATTATATGTATGTATTTACAAAAAAAAAGTAATATATGTATTGTATCCGTAATCTGGTACCCATTTCACAAGCTTTAAGCTTAGTTTGGGACCAGAGGACGTTATGTGAAAATGTCCGTGAATATCTTTTTTTAATTAAAGCAGCTGAATCCATTACTGTTTCTCAATCCTCTGTTATATGCACAGAAAAAAGTGTACACTGAAAAAAAAAAATCTGTAATTTACACCGGTACTGTTAATAGAAAGTTACCGTAGACCGCTAGTCAAGATAGGTAGTAACATTTTTATGAGGATACAATGTTATGTGCCCCTGGTATCGAGTTTATAGTTGCTCTGTGCTCGACTCAATGCGAAAGCTTTTAGGGTTATCATTTTGAAACGTTTATTACTAGTGAAACACTTGAGCATTCTTTCTTTAGTTTTTGTTAAGTTCGTATTTTTTCGTCGTAAATGTGCTAGCACTTGAGTGATTCTTATTTTTTCAGTAATGTTAGCGGCGCCGGTGGCTCCGAATTGCATTCTCTCTCTCTCTCTATCACTTCAAGCGCTTTAGATTCCTTGTGCAGATAATTTGGGAATAATTTCTGAGAAGTCTAATGGGCCGTTCATAAATTAGTTGCACAAAATTGCGCCTTATTAAGCCTGTTTCCTTTCCCTCTGTCACATTGTCTCACACAAGCTGGATTTTCTCTTCTATAAGCTTTTTTGTGGAAGCGGGGAAAAATGTACCTAAACGCATCCACCGTCTTTCAGAGCAACAGATGGGACCTGTCTCTCCACTCAACTGGCGGACCACTAGAACTGTGTCACATCGGTTCAGTGGTCCTCCTCTTTACACTAAGATTAAAAATAGTAAGTAAAAATGGATGACGAATTGTGAACGTCACCTTTTCGTAGAAGTCCTCCTTTGCATCATTTTGTCGTACCAAGCGATACTCCATGCCCCTCCTGTATGAGAATGTTTTTTATGGATAATCCTTTTTGTTTGTTAAGGCGGGAAAGTGTTCCTAACCGCACACCCCGTCGTTCGGGGCAACGAAAAAAAAAAAAACAGGGTAATGTGGGGCCTTCACCCTTATGGATAACCCTAACACACTTTTGGAGATAATTTGTGTTAATTAATGTTGTTATTAGTGACTATGATTAACGTTGCTGTTGTCGTTTTGGCTAAAATACTCCATATTTTTGATAGCTATCAATGATTCCAAATGAAGTTCCCTCTTTTTTTGTAAAAATGTACCTAACCGCACACCCCGTCGCTCGGGACAACGAGCAGGGTAGCGTGGTGCCCTCACCCACTAATTAAACCCGCCGTGTGACATTACTTTAGTGGTCCGCCGGCGGCTAACACTCGTCATTTTTTCTCTATTGACAGTGGTGTTTGGTTTTGATTATAACTAAAAAAAATTATTCATGTAATGTAGATAAACAGAACATGGCTATTAACGACCAGGTAGAAAAAAATCCCCCCTCTCCACCCATGGGAGTCGTAAGAGCCGACTGAGGGTATCCCGGGGCAGTGGGCAGCAGCACTCCTTCGAGTATTAGCAACATCCACTGCGATCGCCAACCCGCCTGCCAAGCGTGGCGATTACGGCATTCTTGGGGAGGCCTATGTCCAGCAGTGCACGTTAAAAGGCTGATGGATGGATGGAGAAAAAAATATGTAAAGTTGGCACACAAAAAAGTGATCTAGATATTCTACCAAAATCTTACATATTGATAACCTTTTTGACAGTAGAATCAGAAATGTAACCATTCTTTTCCTCGAGATAATTATCACACTACTGCGCTTAAAATAAAGCCTGAGGCTCGTAATAAAAATGTAGGCACGTAAGCCACTTTTTAAATAATATATGTATTCTAAATTAGCTAAGTACCTAAGTAATCTGATGTTTTTATGTCGTAGCCAGATCACAGAGTTAGCCACTTAATGATGTGGCCGACCATTTTATGAAACCTAACCTAACAATTTCATACAATGGTCGGCGACAACATGAAGTAATGACATTTACATATAATTTGGAAAGAAAATAATATTTCTGTCAAATATCTTACATTTGTATAACAGTTTACCAAAATGTATTCCTGTGTAGGTACATTTCCTGTAAATTGCCTTACATTTCTTAGCTATACCTATGTGGTAGAGTGGGCTAGGAAATTGCCAAACTTCAAACAGTAACGCTAATTTTCTTTACATATACAAATAAACTACCTACTTTATCGATTTACAGATTCAAAATTCGTGATCTCTCGATCATGTTGATGTTGCATGTCCGAAGCATTGCTAAATTTATTTATTAGTGACAATTACAGCATAACTACCCGAGTATAAATTAATATAAAAATGAGAGAATTGAAAACATTTATTGTATAAAAACTCCTTTGTGTCTATACTTTTTTTTGTACTAGTCATATTCAACGCTACTAACCAACGCTACTATATAATACAAAGTATTAGGTATATGTATACCTAATTTAGTTTCCCAGGAGCCAAGTTACTAAACCAAAACATCAAGGTAGAAATATGTATAACCTTATAACCACTCTACAAGCGTATGAGCAAGAAAGGAACCAAGAACCTGTATCGGTCCCGCTCTACAACGTTCGTTAAATTCAAAACATTGTCGCCTATTGTTTCATTGTTATTGGTGTACACAGCTATAATCTCGTCTTTAAAAATGTAATTTTACACTACATTAAAAGTAAATCGTTTCAATTATACTTTTAATTAATATGGTGTTTGCTGCAAAATTCCATTAACCATAAAAACTCTTTTAACGTTACAATCTTGCTCAAAGCCCAACAACCATTAAAATATGCAAACCAAAAAAGAACAAACGAAATCCGTTCAAAGTCTGCGCGTTGCTTTTGTTATGTAGTCAGTCAAAAGACTTCTTATATGGGAACACACGTGCTACACGGCACACTAGTACCAAGAACGCACACATGCTAACGTCACGAACTTGATTACACGTTATACAAAAAGAGTAATAGCGGAGGCTGCGCGTGCGCCGAGTCGCCGACCCGCGAGATGGCACGAGCGCACGAGTCACAACGCCATGTCTCACATATTATTACTATTATTATTTTACGACACTATTCCTCATATATAATAAACACATTTAGCCTCGTCTCTAATATAAAACAGCGGGCCCGAACCCAACAGTTGACACGGTCGTTTTCATAGTTTATATTAACACCATAAAGTTTATAGAAGTTAATAATATGCAGTGAATTCTGAATTTAATCTTATTAAATCAGTAAAGGATAGGGCATTCATTTTGAAAGTCAATCAGTATTCCAAATCAGTTTTCATTAATGCCTATGTTATTACCTAACATATTAATCAGTTCGTTACGTTTGAATACATTTAAAACTTAAGGTTAACAGTTATAGCAAATAAGTGCATTATATAAATATTATAAACATTGCCGTTGGACCACCAACGATGAATAATATTCATTGAATATTATATTGAATCACCGAGCTGGAAGAGGAATTGAGCAAGATCCACTGGGACATTATAGGGTTGTCAGAAGTCCGAAGAGAGGGTGAGGGCACGACAATCCTCCAGTCCGGGAACTTGCTCTTCCACCGGGAGGGCGACTACCAGTCCCAAGGGGGTGTCGGGTTTATCGTTCGCAGGTCTCTCGTAGGCAACGTGGAGAGGATTGAAAGTGTGTCGAGTAGGGTAGCGTACCTTATACTCAGAATAACGAAACGGTATTCGTTGAAGGTCATACAGGTTTACGCACCGACCTCGACACACTCCGATGACGAGGTGGAGGCCTTATATGAGGACATCTCGAAGGCCATCCACTTTTCTAAAACCTATTTCACGGTGGTTATGGGAAACTTTAACGCGAAACTAGGCAAAAGGACAGACGATGAGCTGAAGGTGGGGCACTATGGGTTTGGGCAAAGGAACCACAGGGGCCAGATGCTGGCTGATTTTCTGGAGAAGGAAGGCCTCTTCATGATGAATTCCTTCTTCAGGAAGCAGCCCCAGCGAAAATGGACCTGGATTAGCCCTGATGGTTCCTGATGGACAAACGACACATATTCAATGATGTCTCAGTGATCAGCAGGATTAAAACTGGGAGTGATCACCGACTAGTCAGGGGCATCTTGAATATTAGAACAAAAGTCGAGAGGTCGCATTTGATGAAGTCTACGCTCCGACCAACACCTGCCCAATACCAGAACCCCGAGAGCTTTCAGCTCGAACTACAAAATCGCTTCCAATGTCTAGATGAGTGTGAATCAGCGAGCGATATGAACAGCAGGTTCGTGCAAACTGTCCACGCGGTCGGGTCGACTTACTTCAAGGCCCGTCGCGTCAGTAGGAATCGTAAACTCTCGGACCATACTCTCAAACTCATGGAGAGGAGAAAAGAAATGATAGTCCAGTCCTCAGCCGATTGGTCCTGCCTAAGGCGGTTAAACAGACAGATCTCCAAGGCTGTGCGGCACGATATTCGCCAATTTAATACTACCCGTATTAAAGAGGCGATAGAGCGGAACCAAGGCTCGAAAGTGTTCGCAAGAGATCTGTCTGTTGGCCAAAGTCAGTTGACTAAACTGAGGACCAACAACGGCACTATCATTTCTTCTCGAGATGAGATCTTGGGAGAGGTCCAGCAGTTCTATGGACAGTTGTACAGATCCCAGAGCCCTGCTGTTGGCTTGGTCCAAGACCCCAGATCCAAGCTAACTCGGCACTTTACCGAAGATATCCCGGACGTCAGCCTGTACGAGATCAGAATGGCTCTCAAACAACTAACGAACGGAAAGGCACCGGGAGACGACGGAATCACCACAGAGCTTCTGAGAGCAGGCGGAAAGCCGGTCTTAAAAGCTCTTCAGAGGCTGTTCAATTCCGTCGTTCTCGGGGGCGACGTTCCAGAGTCGTGGACCAGAAGCGTGGTGGTGCTGTTCTTCAAGAAAGGTGACAGAACCTTCTTGAAGAACTATAGACCCATCTCGCTCTTGAGCCACGTCTATAAGTTGTTTTCGAGGGTCATTACAAATCGACTCACGCGCAGGCTTGACGACTTCCAGCCTCCCGAACAAGCCAGTTTCCGAAAATGCTATAGTACCATAGACCACATTCACACGCTACGCCAGATTATACAGAAAACCGAGGAATACAATCGGCCTCTGTATCTGGCGTTTGTGGACTATGAGAAAGCCTTCGATTCGATCGAAACTTGGGCGGTGCTGCAGTCCCTTCAGCGGTGCCAAAATGACATCGAAGGTACATCGAAGTGCTGAAGTGCTTGTATAGAAACGCCACCATGTCAGTCCGTGTTCAGGACAAGAGTACGGGACCGATCCAACTGCAGAGAGGTGTTAGACAGGGAGACGTTATGTCCCCGAAACTCTTCACCGCTGCATTGGAAGATGTCTTCAAGCTCTTGGACTGGACCGGATTCGGCATCAACATCAATGGCGAATACATCACTCACCTTCTATATGCCGACGACATAGTAGTCATGGCAGAATCTCTGGAGGACCTTGGCACCATGCTCAATGATCTCAGCAGGGTTTCGCGACTAGTGGGTCTCAAAATGAACATGGACAAGACGAAAGTCATGTCTAATGTCCATGTCATTTCAGCACCGGTCCTAGTCGGGAGTGCGCTTCTCGAAGTTGTCGACCATTATGTCTACCTGGGACAAACAGTCCAGTTAGGTAGGCACAACTTCGAGAAAGAGGTCAATCGACGAATCCAACTCGGCTGGGCAGCGTTCGGGAAGCTAAGGAAGATCTTCTCGTCCAATATTCCGCAGTGTCTGTAAACGAAGGTCTACGACCAGTGTGTGTTACCAGTGATGACATACGGAACAGAGACGTGGTCTCTAAATGTTGGCCTCATATCAAGGCTCAAAGTCGCTCAGCGGGCCATGGAGCGGGCTATGCTTGGTATTTCCCTACGTGATCGAATCCGTAATACGGAGATCCGTAGGAGAACGAGAGTGACCGACATAGCCCGCCGGGATGCCATGCTGAAGTGGCAATGGGCAGGCCACAACGCTCGACGAACCGATAACCGTTGGAGACGAATGGTTCTCGAGTGGCGACCACGTATCGGACGGCGCAGCGTAGGACGGCCCCCCACCAGATGGGCCGATGATCTGGTCAAAGCTACGGGCAGCCGTTGGATGCGGTCGGCACAGGACCGCTCGTTGTGGCGTTCTCTTCGGGAGGCCTATGTCCAGCAGTGGACGTTAAAAGGCTGATGGATGGATGATTATTTTTAAGTGAACTTAAAGTAATTTAATATCGCGACTATTTGATGAAGGACTACGTATATCCTAGGTGTCAAAATAAGCAGGCAAAGTCCAAAACAAAATCCCTTTCATAAGACATCAGGCTTGCGTGATATAAACCAAATTCCACACCATTACAAAGAAGGCTCGTGCCCAGCAGTTAAACTGAATGTGCTGCAAAGACGAATGACGTAGTAGCGTGAAGATAGATGCACTATAATATAATACCTCCAGCACTCAGGCGAGATGACAATAAGCCAATAATACATCTTAATGGCTGCCATTCCTCATTCTGTCAGGCAACAAAGCCTACCCATGTTTTGCTAAGTCTTGTAATAAGTCTCTACTACGGAAATAATTGTTTGCAGTGAAACAAAAACAACCTTCGTACTGATGTATCTTCCTAGAATCTTTAAAATACCTTTTTTTAACCTTACTTTGAACACACTAATTAATTCACGTTGAATAATTACGTAACTATGTTATTACATAGGTATATTTTGATTATACCTAAACCCAACGCCAGATTTACCAGGAGAAGGCAGCGACCGCGACCCATATGCTATGAAAGTTTTACATGAACTTTTTGCGTGATTTTATAAATCGTTCTGAATCAGGGTCGTGGTTTACCAGGAAAAGAACTGGACGGGCGGTAGCTCTTTCGCGAGCACTTCTGCCAACTGTCGCCTAAGTTTGTTTATGCAGCTTCCGCCCTCTTACGGCTCATTTCGTATATGGGTGGACCTAATAATACGTGTAGACTGCCGACGGCTTTATACGAGGGTGGTCCCGTCGATGGCGCTGTACAACACACGCGTGTAAGTGGAGTCCCTGGACGCCCTGAACAGGGTTTTTCTGTGGTGACTACAGAGTCATGGCGTCCAGGGTGATACGCGGATACCGCATGGTGAAACGCATGTTGAACAAGGCGGCCTGCGCGTTGGACTCAAACCCCCTCCCCCCGTGGAACTTCGAGGCGGAGGTGCTAGCCGAAGTGTATCGGCGGGTGTCACAAAAGCGGACGTGGGGCGATCACCCTAGGTATAGCAAGGTGTGGCCAGGTGGTAAGGCGACGTCCGCTGAACTGCCATGGCCCATTGGAGGGCCTGACTAGAGGTGCTTCGGGCCGGCCTTTAGACCGTGGGGGCACTTCAGTCTGTGCTCGAGGAGTGGTTGTGATGTGGTGTGACGGATTCCTTAACTTCCGACTGGTGCAGATGTTGTTGCACCACCTTGCACCTACTTTGGCAAATACTTGTACCTAGTCGCAAGGAGGGAAGTGACTCCGTGATATCACATTCCAGCTGCGATGAGGACACGGCGCTTGAGTCTTGTTCGACTTGGGACGAGAAGTGCGGTACACTCGTCGCCGCAATAGGGGGGAAACCTCTCGTTGCCGAGCGTCATTAAAGCGCTGCGCTGTAGCAACTGCTTAATTTCTACCAGATATTATTTAATAAGGATATTTTCGTATTTTTTCTAAGTGCAATTAAAAGTACAACGTTTACCGAATATATATTATTTTAGGTAAGCTGTTAACAGTGTGAAAATGTGAATTCGAAATTAACAGTCAAGAGCAGGATTTGAACCTGCATCAAATTCAAAATTCAAATTCAAAAATATCTTTATTTCATAGGCCTATTAAGTAGCACTTAAAATCGTCAATAATACACTAATCATTAAAATAATTAACACGAGCGCCTGAGGCGAGTGCATCTCCTGGAATATCGTCAGATGCTTTGCCAATTCAGCAATATAACAGTCACGTGCAGGATTTGAACTTGCATCTCCGCATTTCAGCTGAATTCTGTATTCCAGAAGATGCAGGTTCAAATCCTGCTCGTGACTGTCATTTTCGATTTCACATTTTCACACTGTGTTAATTTATATGTTAGCATGTCAAATACTAAAAAAATATAGCTGTGATCATATCGTGTAAGTAGTTTTAAGGTATACCTACCTCCTTAAAGCTAAGTAGTACAAAAATTTCCAAAAAAAAGGTACTATCTCTCTACCTATCTCCATCCATCCATCAGCCTTTCAACGTCCACTGCTGGACATAGGCCTCCCCAAGAGAACGCCACAATGAGCGGTCCCGTCATAGGGGATAATGCCGTAATCGCCACGCTTGGCAGGCGGGTTGGCGGTCGCAGTGGATGTTGTTAATACTCGAGGGAGTGCTGCTGCCCACTCCCTCGGTATTCCCTCAGTCAGCTCTTACGACTCCCGTGGGTAGAGAGGGGTGGGACAATTCTAAAGCCGGCCACACACGGCATACTCTACCTATCTATCTAGGCTCTATTACTTTAACTTTAATGTAAGATGGGGTAAACTTTAACTTTAATGGGGTAGACTTTATACAGTATTTACAGGAGACTAACAAGTACAAAAGTACAAAATATGAAAGAAACACAGTCTGGGTGTACTTCACCCAGACTCCGAACAGGCATTGTGTATTACAGAAATAGCTGTCCGGTGTAGAAATCGAATCCACAATATTCGAAACTGGAGCACGGTATCTAAGCCACTACAACCTGTGCAATTTTCATAGAGTCAATCACCGACCACGTAGGTTCACAATAAAAAAAATTACCTACTTAAGGTATGTATTAGTAAAATCGGCAAAACGAAAATCAGGAACGTTTAAAGCCTTAGATGTATTGGTCAATCATTGATAAGTTTCTCGAAGAGTCGAATTCACTTGTAATAAGTAGGGTAGGGGCCTGCAGGTTACTAGTGATGTTGAGGAAATCCTTTTCCTTTCTTTTGAGGAAGGAAAATATCTATTCTAACTACAAAAATGTAGTCAAATATTAGGTAATATGTATCTAGTTGTCACAGTTTCACAAACCGTAATCCCAACGCCGCTGCATTATTTTACTCAACATTGAACATTAGATTGAGTAACATTAGTGGGTCATGATATGGATCATATCGCGATGAAAGCGATCACGATTACCGCCAGGGACATGTCACGCTAACGCTTTTTAAGATAATATTTCACGTTTGCAATGTTCATATTCTATTCAATAGCATGTAGGTAGGTACCTACGAGTTTAATTTATAGTAAATACGAGCCTTTGCCCGCGGCTCCACCGTAGCCCGTAGCTACTTTTTAGGTTATATCTCAGCTTCCCGATATAGTATCGGGATAAAATGTACCTATACCAGTTTTTAAGTCTAATCAAGAGCTATCAAGCAAAAAAAGTTGCATTAAAATCCGTTCAGCAGTTTTTGCGTGATGTGCGAACGAACAAACCGATAAACAGGCAAAAAAATCTAAAAATATTGTTTTTTTACTCAGACACGTCTAATATAGCCTGATACGGTATTTTTTTCTCAAATATCTTAAATGTACAAACACAGCTATGTTACAGCTTTATAATAGTTAGTATAGGACATAAGGACAGACAATCTTTTTACTTATAGGAACATTGTACTAGAAAAATAATTATAAGCGTTTTCTAACCAATAACTAACACAATAGATAGTACTAGAAACTACTAGTTTAGCTTAGAAAAATTAAAAGATTATTTTTTGTAAATAGAACAAAATCTAAAAACTACAAACGCAGAATTCTAATCTGTATATCAATAAATAGTAGGTAGGTATATAAAAAGCACAATAGCTATCTAAATATCTATGATTCAGCTACGCAAGTCAAAGGAAAATCGGTGGAAGAATGGATTATCGGAATAAATTTTAGCGGTTTTGATTACATAAGAGATAACAAAATATTTGTTAAGTGGTCCACAACGTGACGGTGGACGAATAAAAAGAGGGCACTGTCGTATTCCACCTCTTTTTATGGGACATAATAATACGAGAAGAATAAGGGGATGAAAAACTTCACAATTAAAATCACACAGCATACGAACGTATGCTGTGTGATTTGGGTGTCACAATCATAGAATGTTATGAGTTATGACATATCGGTTTAAAATTTGTCCGTAGTCACTTCTGTAAATTGCTGTCATTGAGTGTATTAGCAAGTATCAGCATATCCGTGCCGAACCCCAGGCGCTGACTACCACTCACTATTAACTGAGTGTCCTTGGTCATCTTCAACTACATTTAAAAAAGTGATGTTAGATAACGGACATTTTTTGATTACTCTGACATATTTAGATATTTTTTATATATATTTTTAGCATTTGACATGCTTAGCACTATACATTAAACACAAAGTGAAAAATGTGAAATCGAAAATAACAGTCAGGAGCAGGATTTGAACCTGCATCTTCTGGATACCGTCCAGATGCTTTACCAATTCAGCCATCCTGACAATTGCTCCTGACTGCTAATTCCGATAACACATCATACTTAACGTCTTTGGGTGACGCCTGCGCCATCTGTCGGAAGTATTTTCATACATTATAACGACCAGGTAAACTTAATTTTACAATTAAGATTTTACCTAATAATGACGCAAACCCTTTAAATATTTAGATATTTTTTATATATATTTTTAGCATTTGACATGCTTAGCACTATACATTATTAGAATTAATATTAGAATTTAATATTTAAAGGGTTTGCGTCATTATTAGGTAAAATCTTAATTGTAAAATTAAGTTTACCTGGTCGGTATAATGTATGAAAATACTTCCGACAGATGGCGCAGGCGTCACCCAAAGACGTTAAGTATGATGTGTTATCGGAATTAGCAGTCAGGAGCAATTGTCAGGATGGCTGAATTGGTAAAGCATCTGGACGGTATCCAGAAGATGCAGGTTCAAATCCTGCTCCTGACTGTTATTTTCGATTTCACATTTTTCACTTTGTGTTTAATACTCTGACATACTCTTATAAATAGCATATCGAGGATATGGTGACAATCAGGTTATATCGGCCAAATTATTTATGCTCTAAGGCATTAAATAATTACAGGCGAAGACATATTACCGTTTATAAGTAATATTTGACGACAGACCATTGCTACGGACACTAATTTAGCTAACGGGGACTTGTAGACCTGTTGGACCGAAGTATCTACTCAACCGTACAAGCTAAATTTGAATATTAATATAACAAACTTGTTCTTGGGATAGGCATTTAACACAAATTCTTATGAGTAGTCTTAATGAAAGTATTTCAGTCCCAAGAGCCAATCAAATCAATTTTGTCAATCTACCACATACATGGTTCAGAACATTATTTTGACAGATTCGATTATCTTACAGCGAAATGGCAACGCGTAAAAACATATAGATTGACTTGAAGAGAATTTGGTTGAATGTAGAATTGGCTATGAATATTCACAGTCCCATTATATTTTACTGGTCATCTTCAAACAATCGACTATAATAGAAGTAAGCATGCAAAATGAACAAAGCCCTGCATACAAGAACTTGAAAGAATGCCCTGTGCGCGCCTGGTCTGCACGGTGATAGTATGGCTATCCCCCCACCACCACCATCGCCATTTAGATATGCTCAATACTGACATATAAAGTAAAAATTCATGATCAATCCTTTGTGTCAACAACTGCATCTAAAAGCTAGTTTTTAGGATATATCTTAGGTTCCCGTTGTAGAAACGGAATAAAATGTATAGGTACTAGTTTAATCAAGAGCTATAAAACAAAAATAGTTTCATTAAAATCGGTAGTAGGTAGTAGTAGTTTTTGCGCTAATCCCGAGCAAACACTGATAAAACTAAAAAAAAAATGTTCTGTATTCAGAGACGGCTATAGGTATAGCCTCACTAATACATCATTTTTTTCTCTAATATCTTAAATGAACAGACATATCTCTGTTACAGCATTACAAAAGTAGATATAGATAGATAGTTATAAAGTATCTAATAGTTTTGGAGCCTCCCAGTAAAAATCAAAGGAAAGTACCTACGAGTATAATGGGGTTCATATCAGATTATCAGATACGATCGTCGCTAGCCTAATGTTATACTCATTTAGGCGGTGAGATAATAAATATTTGTATTCTCGGTCAATAAATATATCTATATCGACGTGGTTAATTATACAGCAACGTTTAAAGGTAGCGTCTCCACCTGGCTGGCACGAGCCGCTTCACCTGTTTCGAGTCGCAGTATTATAAGTCTCCAAACCGGCATTTAGTTAGTAGTGTTTTTGTGTACTTTACTAAATTATATAGTAGACGTAATTGTTAGCTAGCGATATACCTATAGTGTTATAGTCAGCAGTTTTAAATTATGATTGATGTCTGCGTGTTTAAGTACCTAACCTACATATAGGTATCTAAGTGTCGTAGCCACATCTTAGAATTGGTCACTTCATATTTCGACCATTTCATGAAATCCTTAGTTTGGTTAGGTTTCATGAAATGGTCAACCACTTCATTAGTCTACAAGTTACATAAAACAAAGTCGGGTTAGTTACACTACGAATAGACTGATTTTTATGATCTTTGATTTGTTGGACTTTGTTTGTACTTGTTTATAAATATGAAAACTATGGAAAATTTACGAAAAACAATATAAAATATCATTTTCCCATACTGTTTGTATGAAACGAACTGTTTGATGAAAAAACTGACATTAATTGAGCCTAATAAGTTAAGCAAAATTTATTTATTCTAAGGCGGTACAAAATTCCCCGGGTCAGCTAGTATATATTATAAGTACCTACTTATTTTTTTTTCTAAAGACAACACCCTACACTAAGGAATAACCCTAGTATCACGGGGCACTTCACAAGCATACTATTTCACGGACACAAAGTACGCGCAGACTCAGAACAACCATTTGTGGATCTCCCAGAGTTGTCCTCTGTGGGAATCGAACCCACAACACTCGGGCGGGAGGCCGGATCTAAGCCACTCCACCATATGTGCAGTTAAACTTTCGACGGATCATTTTTCTGAATCGTAGTTAATTTGATTAACACACAACTACCGTTCTTCTCGAGTCTAGCTACTTACTGTTTCATACAATGTACCTACCTATTAACTCAATGAATTAGAATGTTAACAAAAAATTACAACAAGTGCGAGTCGGACTCGCCCATGAAGGGTTCCGTAGCAGCAATAAACACAATATAAAAGTTCTTGTAGTTCGTTGTAACTTTGATCGATGTTTTAATAATAGTGTATGAAAGGTAAATTGCGGTTTACGATTTATGACGTATTAAAAAAACTACTTATTAGATCTCGTTCAAACCAATTTTCGGTGGAAGTTTACATTGTAATGTACATTATATTTTTTTTTTAGTTTTATCATTCTCTTATTTTAGAAGTTACAGTGGGGACTCACATTTTACCACTTTGGAAGTGTCTCTCGTGCAAACTATTCAGTTTAGAAAAAAAATATATTAGAAACCTCAATATCATTTTTGATGACCTATCCATAACAAGTATGGGTTTGACGAAAAAAAAATTGAGATTCAGTTCTAAGTATAGGGAACTCCCAAATTTTTTGTCTTTTTTTCTATTTTTGTGTGAAAATCTTAATGCGGTTCACAGAATACACTACTTACCAAGTTTCAACAGCATATTTCATATAGTTTCGAAAAAAATTGGCTGTGACATACGGACGGACATACGGACAGACAGACATGGCGAATCCATAAGGGTTCCGTTTTATGCCATTTGGCTACAGAACCCTAAAAACGAAGCCTACATTAATCGATGTTCCGTAGATGGTAGGTCACTTGTATTGTACTAAGATTTAAGTTACAAGAGACAGTGAAATTTCGTACAGGTACATCTGCCTAACCTAAGCTTTCTGAACCCTGAACAGCTAAGCTAGACCTCTTCCTCTACTTAACGGGCCTGTTTGACATAATGATCGACAACTTCAAGAATCGCATTTCTCATAAAAATGTTTTTTGTATAGTCCATGTTTATATCTAGGATCTGCTAATTGGGAAACCCTGCTGAGGTTGTTGAGCATGGTGTCAAGATCCTCCAGAGGTTCTGCTATAACCATAATAATTATAACTATATAGGTAATGTCATCTGCATATCAAAGATGCATGAGGGTTATGTTTTGTTATCTTGTCCTGAATTTGGACATTAACACTTCTTGGTGTCTCAATCGTATTTCTTTCTCTTGTCTTTGAATTTTTCCGTTTTCTTATGTTTTCGAGCCAAACCAAAACCAAACCTTCACTGAAAGTCAGATATTACCGACGTTGTACCTACTTTGCTTTCAGCTCGGCCATTCTGCTTATTAAAATGTTGCTCGTTAGTATTTTTTTTTATCGTCAGTATTTTTATTTTCTGTAACCTCCCCTTGCGTACCACTTAAAAAGTAGTTTTGATTTCACCACCCTATTCATTTTTAAATTATCGATTATATAATCACCAGTGAAAAATACGCGTCTTGCTTCTAAGTTTTCCGTTTCTCGAGATAAAATATTCTGGTTTCAGACAAACATTTTTCGAAATCTTTCCTTAACTGCTTTGATCGTCTTTTTAGTGCGATTAAGTACCTAGACATAGATCTTTTTCTATCCCAAACAAAACATTTCATTGTACAAGATGGGCGCGAAAATGAGAAAACAATGAATATTTATTTAAGAATGACAGGCTCTAAATTCGTTTTGTTTTTTTTTATTGTAACCGTATTTAAGCCAGACTATGCAGTACTTTGAAAAAAAATTTGTATCATACCTATTTAAATATTAGTAAAAATTAAACCAATAGCAATATATTATTGTGAACTATTAACATTTTTATTAGAATAAAAATAAAAGTAGTTTATCCCTGAAATGTTACTGTAATTCGATTATAACGATAAATATTATATTTAACTAGCTGACCCAGCAAACGTTGTTTTGCCATATAAATTTTTTCTACATCGGCAGTAGAACGTTGAAAATTTTGGGGTTGTATGTATTTTTTAATGCCGAATCATAATAAAATAAAAATAAAAAAAAAATATCTAAAAATAAAAAAAAAATAGGGGTGGACTACCCTTAACATTTAGAGGGATGAAAAATAGATGTTGTCCGATTCTCAGACCTACTCAATATGCACACAAAACTTCATGAGAATCTGTTAAGCCGTTTCGGAGGAGTACGGTAACTAACATTGTGACATGGAAATTTTATATATTAGATTAAGTAGGTACAGTTTACTTGTAAAATTAACACTCACCTTTTAACACTAAAATATTGTCAATTCAAACAGTTCCTTATTGTCACTTTACACTGTCGTTGCGTATAATCCGTCACATTAGGCACAAATCACGAAGAAATGTTATTTTTTAAGTTCGAATTTCAAATTCAAACACACTTTCCCGCCATAAGTTGATTTTTTACCGGTAACCAACTAGACGCACAGGCCCGACGGAGCGTCCGACTACGAGCGAAGCAGGTTCGCTGTCGATTGTTTTATTTTAAAAACACGAATGAGTCGAGGCGCGCTGCCGCGTTTGAAACGAGCGGTACGTCAACGGCCTAGCGCATTTCTTACAAAACAACTTTATTCAGTACCTACAAACACAAATAAAACTGTAGAATAAAAAATATTATATTCCCGTTTCATAAATTTTTATTACATGCTGCGTGGTTACTTAGTCTGCGTGGATCTCAGAATCGGGTCAATATAAGTACGTCACTATATGGCATCTTTATTATCTCTATACAAAAAAAGACTGTCCCGTAAAATGTTAGGTTCCTAACATTTTTCCAGGCTAAAAAGTACGCATGTGTTAACCCTTCAATCATCACATTGAAAATGTTTAGACACTTACTACTACACTACTTATTTGGTGTAACCCCCTCTAGCTGTTAAAACTGTATGGCATGCTTTTGATTAAGTTATCGATGAGATCTTGTGGTATTCGGTTCCACTCTTCTTCCGGTGCTTTTTTGAGATCTCTTATGTTTGTTGATGCTGGATCCCGCTGTTTTATTTATTAACGGAGCTTGTCCCAGACATGTTCGATGGGGTTTAAGTATGGCGTGCTGGCCACTGCAAAACATCAATTTCGACCTCTCGAAGATACCCCCAAACTATCGCAGCAGCGTGGGGCCGGGCATTGTCCTGCATTAATTAAAAATTCTCTCCGATGTATGGGGCAAAGGACATGACAATCGGTCCTATGATGTCATTTACGTAGGTACCGAGCCGCAGTCAGGGATCCATTTTCTACGATGTGCAACTCCGTACGTACCCCTATGCAAATATCGCCCCATACCATACTGACCCTCCACCATATTACTCTTTTCCGACAATGTTACACTGAGCGTATCTTTCTCCGGGTCGTCTCCAAACCACAGTCAAAGAACCATACAGTCAGTCCTCGCCTTTGATGTTGGAAAAAGCCGAATCCCTCTACACATTCGTCGCGACGAATAAAAGTGCTAAGGTTGTCACATCGGCAAGAAATAAAAATACATTATATTAGCATATCTATATTTTTTACATTATTATTTTTACACATTCAACAAATTAAGTAAATTAGAATTTAAGTAAATTATTGTACAACGACGTGTAGCAATTAACAATCTGTATTACCGGCTCTATAAAAAAATTTCGCCCACGTAAAAAGTAACCTAACTCAAATACCCTACTAGGATACAAATCAAAACGGGTGTGTTTTGATTTGTAAAATTACAATAATTTTTAAATGTGCAACATATATATATATATATGTACTTTCGATTTTTTGAACAACTAGATTTTAAACTCCTATTATTAAACTTTATTATATAATGTATTCGCATATAAATAATTTAATTAAAAAATCAATTGAAAAGCATGGACAAGGTTTGGTTTTTAACTCTACTTTTTTACCAATCCCATAATCAACACCCATATTGAAAAATTACAAAAAGTACGCGGCAGCCAACTCAGAATAAAAAAAAATCGAACGAAGCACCCTTTATAATCCCATAATCGACACCCATATTGAAAATTACACAAAGTATGCGGCAGCCATCTTGGAATTAAAAAAAACTAACTTCGAACGAAGTACCCTTAAAAACCCCATAATCGACACCCATATTGAAAAATTACACAAAGTACGCGGCAGTCATCTTGGAATTTAAAAAAACTAACTTCGAACGAAGTACCCTTATAAACCTCATAATCGACACCCATGTTGAAAAATTATACATAGTACTCGGCAGCCATCTTGGAATAAAAAAAAAATCCAACAAAGCATCCTTAAAAACCCCCCGAGAATGTACAAAGCCTCAAAACCCATATTTAAAAAAAAATTAAGGTACGCGGCGGACATCTTGCATATTAAAATATATTATTTTTTCCCAAACGAGTAAGCATAAATGTTTGGCCGTTCGGAAGCGCCCCGCCCGCGTCTCACCCCGCATCGCACCTCACGATTGCTCTGTCTAGACATCTTCGATGGCCGACTGTATGGTTCTTCGACTGTGTCCAAACTTTAACCCTTCTATCATCTGGCTTAAGACAAAACCTAGACTCGTCAGTGAACAATATTTTCCCCCAGTCATCGTCATTCCAGTTTTGGTATGAGCAAGCAAAGTAAGCCCGAGCTATTCGTAGATCTGACCTCTGAAGAAGTCAAAGTGCTATTTCTCAGAACACAGCTGACTATAAATGGACCGTCTCTCGCTGAAGTGACTCTCTTGCGACCTTGCCCTGCAAATATCGTGTACTCTCCAGTCTGCCGATAACGTCTAACAATTCGTAAAATTGCGGATTTGGAAACTCACAATTGAGCCACTTCTTTATAACTGTGACTATTTTCAATTATTAAAGTAACAGCTTTGAAAACCTGAGCTATGCTAAGATCCGGCACTGTCCCTTCAGGTTTTTGATGATTTGATTGATGTGTAAGAACAACTAATACGACAGGTATTTGTAAAAAAAAATTGAAAAAAAAAACAGAATTTTATGAAATGAATACGCATACTTCAACAAAATGATTATAACCTAGTGAAAAACATAAATAAACAAAAAATACTAAAAATAAAATTATTAAAAAAATATAATTTCTCATAGATTTTGTATGCAACTGCTCCTTTGATGATAATCGAGAACCGATTACTAATGTCGATTTTTTTAATGAGTGAAATTAAAACAAATAAAAATATTCTGAAGCGGTATGAAGCTTGCCGAGTTAGCTTAGCCTTTGTCAGAGGCTCCGTCGCAGCGAAAAGCTTCTCTTTTAGGTTATAGCTCAGGTTCCCGACATAGTAGCGGCATAAAATGTATACCGGTTTTAAAGGCTGATCAAGAGCTATCAAATAAAAAAGTTGCATCATAATCCGTTCAGTAGTTTTTGCGTGATGCGCGAACAAAAAGCAGAAAAAAGATATTAAAAAATATATTTTTTATTCAGACACGCGTATATCCTAATACACACGCGTGTATTATAATAAAATGCATTTTTTTTTTCAAATGGGTATCTTAAATGTACAGACACCACTCTGTTACAGCTTTATTAGTCATGAAATACTCAAATTAAGAAACAATGACATTTTAGGTAGATATTTATTATTAATAATTAAATATTTGGTTTTATATTTTACTTACAATTTGTGTATATTGATTTTAAAAATATTGTTAGGGTTTGAACAGGAAATAAATACAAGATCTTACAATAATCAACGCCATCTATGAATGGCGTAAGTAACTATTTAGCTTTGCTACAGTACTTTGACTTCATCCATTTCAACATAACAGTTTTGATTACTTATTCTTACATTTCTATTTTTTTATACTAAACCTCTATCAGAATATATTACCTTGATTATTTTCAATTTAATATCTTGACTTAAGAAAAGATCTTTCAATATTAATTTAACACCATTTATCAATGGCTTGTCTACTCTATATTACGTGCAGTTTCCAACTCCAAGATTTTCCCCTTCTAACTTAACCGTTTCATCATCGAGTTTCTCGATATCTTCTATATTTAAATCTTCATCAAAATCATTTTTAATCTCTTTGCTTTTGTTAATGGTACTTCTTTTAAGGAAAGGTTCATGCAGTGCCTTATGCAACTTTTTAGCTTTGGTGGCACCAAAACCTGGACATTCAGCCAATTTGTTTTCAGAAGCATTAATAATATTTTCCAATGTGCCGAATCTAGTTATAAGTGTCATAGCATCAGTTTTATTGACTGGTTTAATTGTAATCAATGCATTAATGACCTGGAAATAAATAGACTCCTATAAATTCAGCTTTTTTTACATTACTGCTCTATTTCTAACACAGACAACTTGTGTTGTCTGTGATTTCTAACAAAATTATTCTCTATCCTCTAAATAAATAATTTACAGTACTAATCAAACCTTTTAAATTATAAAACTAGGTCTCCCCGCGTCCCGCCACCAAAAGCACTTTTATTTTCGTTGGTATAATATGGCTGTCAAGCGTGGCGATTACGGCATTATCTCCCATGACGGGACCGCTCGTTGTGGCGTTCTCTTGGGGAGGCCTATGTCCAACAGTGGACGTTGAAAGGCTGATGGATGGATGGATGGGTGTTTTCTATCTATTATATGTCGTATTTACAAAAAAAAGTAATATAAGTATTATATCCGTAATCTGGTACCCATAGCACACCGTGAATATTTATTTATTTACTTATTATTCATAATATTTATAAGTGAAGGATTTTTTGGAATTGTATGAGCATTATAAAGATTACCTTTCACATCCAAATTTACAAACATTACCTCTTTATAACATTAGTATTTTAGTATAGATTATTCCATAAATAGTAATTTTAAGTGAGTGGATATTATTTCTAGTGTAGTCTTGCATATCCCAGCACAAATGGGTCGGCTCGATCTGAGAACTACTTACCACCCTCTCACAAAAGATCAGCCATTCTCTCCTTATTATCTATCCTTCCTATCCACCTCTTATCCCTTTCCTTGTAGATGGCGATGCGCGAGTGATACCTCTGTTGTTGCTAGTGTCTATAGGCTACAGTAACCGCTTACCACCAGGTGGGCCGTATGCATGTTCACCACCCGTGCAGTATAAAAAACTTTTTATTTTTAATTCTTACCTTCTGGTGTGGATCATTTTCGATTCTCTCCATAATTCCATCTGGTGGTTTATTTTCATATATTTTATAATTTTCAATAATCTTGGCTGCTTCTTCTGGACTCCATGCTAACATCAATGTTAAGTCTGTTAGAAGACAAATCCTTGTTAAATTTTTCAGTGTTACATGTGGATCTTTTAGATCAACCTGAAAAGTTTAAAAACTTAATTAGTTATATAATTATCCTAAGGCACTTGTGGTGTATACTATAGACAACAACCTGATTGGTTGTTCCTATATCTGAGCTTTCATATCTACCTCATTCTTTTAGTAAAACCACATCAAAAATTTCCGTATTCTGGTTTAGTATTTTTTTTTTTATTGCTAGTGATGGCAGACCAGCCACGGCCCACCTGATGGTAAGTGGTAACCGTCGCTCATGGACTCGGCTGTACCGAGAGTATTGTCAAGCCGTAGCGCACCAATTTAATTCTCAGATATGAAATGAAAGAATAAACGGCTATTTTCTGCTACAGCCAAAACACACTCACGTGCTTCATGACCGGTCACACAGGAGACGGTGGTACCGACCCATTCGGGCCCTATAGCAAGTGAATGCTCTCGCTTAGTACCCAGCCCTAACACCAGTAATGAAAAAGTGATAATTGCTTACTTCCCTTAGTCGCCTTGTACAACACCCGCGGAAAAGGATGAGGCGGTGACACTTGTATTCTTAGTTCGTCACCACACGGACATAGTATATAACAATATATCCAAAGGTTTAAATAAAACCTTAAGTAGGTACCTTGTGGATTAATTGCTGCATTTTATTTTTTTAAATGCTATAATTTGCATTAACAATAATATTAGAATTAACCTTTATTGCACGCCTCATAAGCGAAGCGTTGAGGTGTATTCTACTCCCGGTTGACAGGGCACAGCTGATTTTTCAAGCTTAAAATGTCTCTATTTATCATATATTGCACTTGTAAAATAATATCTACACACACATATAAAGAACAAACACTATTTTTAACACTCATGATATTTTTGATGCCATTTTTGTTATTTAACTAGTTAAAAAAACTGTTTGAAAAAAATTTGGCTTGGACGTCCGTGAGTTGTAGGTAATGTATGTTAACACGATAACGACCAAAATACTTAATTAATCGAGTCTTTTTTTTTTTCGTTTACGAATTATTATGACTAGGAATAGAGCCTTATTACTTTTCACGTTCTGATTCGATGTGGTTTAATTGTTATTAAATAAACAAAAAAATACTGAATATTTAGGGCATTTACGCTCGACGCGACACTAAAACCAGCGCCTTTCATGAGAACTACCTACCTTTTTTTACATACGCATAGCCACCGGTGGTTTTACTATCGTCAACAGAACAGAACGCCGTTCGCCCGGCCGGTACATTGTTTTTTGTTAAAAGAAAGTTTTTACATTTTGGCCTTGGCGTCACGGTGTTTTCACTTAGAACAATCAACAAAGTATAAAATTATAAGGCAACCAAGTTAAGAAGATAAATGGTTTAGAGATTTCTTGTTGAACTCATTGATTTTTATATAAGTCGTATAATATTGTCCAAAGTTGCAATTTTCTATTGATAGATGTCGCTGTTTTAAAGTAAAATAGATATTGACAAATGCAGCCCTAGATGTCGCAAGTGGCAATTTTAGATGTATTCAGTTGTTGTTGTATATATAGAACCACAATATTGCTTTTTTTGTAAGGAAACTAGCGATGTCTTTTTGTTTTCGTTAACAGTGTGTCTAT
Organism: Leucoma salicis; assembly: GCA_948253155.1. Classification (NCBI taxonomy): domain Eukaryota; kingdom Metazoa; phylum Arthropoda; class Insecta; order Lepidoptera; family Erebidae; genus Leucoma; species Leucoma salicis. The sequence continues at coordinate 22,643,187 of OX411811.1, forward strand.
GTGATTTATTGAAAACTACTTAGTAAAACCAATACATTATTAGTTACTTATCAAATAATCAATTTTATTGTGAAAAATGAAGATTATGAGGCGTGCAGTTTTGGATTTTCCAAAGTATTTTGTTATTGCGTTGTTTAATACAAAAACAGTTTTTCTTCCAAATACCGTTAATGCAGCATGTAATTTTGAACCATGTTCCATAGACGGCAAAAGGAGCGGTCCTCATTATGAGGAGCTCATTTAAATGTGCAAACAGTGGATGTGTTTACACTTAGAGTATAGTTTACATCTCCGCTAAGGCCTCGGTCACGAACTCAGCAGCAGCGGAGCGGCGACGGCGGCGGCGGCGGCGCGGGGAGCGGTGCGTTCCAATACCTACATTTATATGGAACTGTCCATGAAGGCAGTGGCGCGAGGAGCGTACGACCGGTGCGTGCCGATCTAGCGGCGCCCGCGCGTCTGCATTGACGTAGTAGAATTTACTTCTTCTTTTGTCCACAATAAATCAAACTTTAGGTAGGAATTAGTATAAAAAGATGTTTTCATCGCTGTTTAGATATTTCGTTCGCGAACAAAGATATTAATTTCTCGTAACACAACACTACGCCGCTCTAACGCCGTGCGGTCTGCCCGCTGGCTTGACGCGCGTGACCAGGTACAGCTGCCGCGCCGCTCCCCGCGGCGCCACTGCTGCCACCCCGCTCCCCGCGCCGCCACTGCCGCCGCCCCGCTCCCGCTGAGTTGGTGACCGAGGCCTTAGACTTTCAGAGATGGGATGTAAGATTAAAAAAAATATATTACCTGAACTAATAACACCCGGAGTACATATTTCTTTCCCAGCTCTTTTAACCTGTTGTTTATGTAATCTGGATTCAAGTTGTGATAGCGCAGGGACAGGAACAGTAAGCATATTGTCTTCCCCACTTCATAGTCTGGAATGATATCATCATATTCCCATGGAACACTAGTTATGAACTTCAATAAAGGATTGCCTCTCTGAAAGCAAATATAAAAAAATCAATCACCAAATAATACAACTACAAATCTTTTTTTTTTAACTATTTTGCGAATGGCTTATTTAGTATGATTCAAATGAAAACTGGTACACAGTTTTAGTTTTACATTAATAAATAAGATTTATTAATTCTATTAAGTTATTTTTATGGGTAACGTGCAACTAGCAGGTTGCAGCCTAAATTACCCTCTCCTTCCTAAAAATAGACCCAGATCTAACAATGAGAGATAGGGCAGAGTAGTGCACATTGAAATAGAAATGGTAGTAGCTACAATGCCAGAGGTAATGCTAATCCACAACCTACTTTGAAAAAAAAAAACAATAATTAGTATAATAATATATCATACATAGCCCTTGGGTAACACTTGCAAAGCAAATATTACAAGAAACTTAATATAAAAATAAATGAGTAATAATTACCTGTTTCTGATTCACTAGTACACAATGAGTTTTAGAGGAGGCAGGCTTGGTCACAACTTCCTTGGAAGACCCTGTTATTATAATAATTATATAGTGGCTAACCATAATATCATCAATACAAGTATATAAATCCATGTCCTCAGTCACAGTATAGTTATAAATAAATGTTATATGTTCTATATCTTAATCTACAATAACATTTTTTTAAATACATATAGTGATATATATATATTTTAATCTTAATTATATTTGAATGAATTGTATATCCTAACTGTGTCAATTAGGTCGATATTCAGGATGATAAAGTACTTGAATTGAAAAAGTAAAAAAATACACTGGCATGGTTACAGTAGGCAATAGCTAGTAATAAATAAACCTTTAACAAATCTCCATTGAAACCGTTGAAACAACATATCAGCTTTGGACATCTACCTACCATCCAAGTCCACCCGTGATCATGAATGCTGTAAAGTATTCGTAACGTCGGAATAGTATAAAAATCAAGTAAACGCGATAGATTCCGTAAACATAGTTTTATTTCAAAATGTGTAAAATTCGCGTAAATATTAGAAAGTATTAAATCTCCATTGCTCTAATATTAAAAGTGGCATATATGCAACCATCATAGACACAGCAATATAAAGACCACTTCAAACTACAAGAATTAATGTAATTTTAAAAGATTTTTTCGGTTGTCTGTTAATTTTTTAGGTATTTGATATCAGGGAAAAAATTGAGCATATAAAAAGGAAGTTGCAAGTGATCAATGAACATGTAGTTGATTAAATTAAAATATGATAAACCTACTACTTACCAGGTTGGACATCATCAAGTTTCGGCTGCTTCGGTGACGTAGGTTCGTCAATTTCTGCCAATATATCGTCAAGACCATCTTCTAACTCCATTTCTATAACATTATTAGTTTCAGGTATATAAGTGAATTATCTATGATTATTAGTACAACATATATTTTTGTGGTACCTACTTATTATAGATATAATTATCTATTATTTTTGCATACATTATGGATTGACTGTAATTTAGTACTTTTAAACAGTGATGGTATGGTTTGCCTATGAAAACTAAGAAAACTTAACATCATTATGATTTTTTGCATCATTCTAATATAATGTTGTGAGGACACTACTTACCTAGATATTGTTAAATATACATAATGCGGACACTAAACCTAAGCGTAATTCGTTTCTGTCATACAATAGTACTTTGTGGTTTCTGTCCTATTCATAGAAAAATAACTATAGTCCTATTCTAATATTAATGTCCATTGTCCAATGGGCCGGTATTGCTGAAAATTAAATATTTGAAAGTATGCGCTCATTTTTATTCATTGAGCTCTAATAAGGAGGAGGCGGAGGCGCCCTAATCTTCATACGAGTATACCTATAAGTATAAGTGTTTATAGTAAAAGTGACTTCCTTCGGCTGTCGTCCGCCATCTTAATAGTTACGATGACAGCTTAATTTGTGTGTGTACCGATATACACTGCGAGCACTGTAAGGTGTGATGTCAATTTAGTATACTGTGAAGTCGTTCCTTTATAGTTAGCTATACTGGTTACTGTTTATAACGGAATGCAGTCCAGTATACTGATCTGTCATCACTTTCATTTCATACAAAGTATTGGTTTTACACTGCAATAAACACAATTTCTTTACATTTGCCATGTTTGGGTATCTTTTATTTATAATATTCAATAATAATAATAATATTCCATAGTGCAAGTTGTTATATTTATGGAAGCTGTTGATCAAGTGATATCACAGTGCTCGCAGTGTATATCGGAACAAAGCCTTTATCTGTTGTATGTCAGCTGTCAATTAGGGATGCAGGGAGAACCAACAACTATCGATATATCGTTGTTTTAAAAAATATTGATACATTAAATATCCTTTATTTTAAAAATATTTAATTTGCGCTATTTAGGTTCCAACCTAGCATCCACACCACTAATAATTTGTGATTTTTATTCGTCACAAATTTTCATATAGTGGGAAGAAGCCATCCATTTATTAATTTTGTGTGCTCGGAATGAAGTGGTGAGTAGTGGCTTAGCAGCACACCATTAAATAAATTAATTTATCGAATTGATTAATCATTTGAATTGTATTATTATTAGCATTCAAAGCATTTACTTTAAAAAAAGAAAAAAAAAACATTGTGAGTAGAAATAAAATTATTATAACTTTTTTAATGCCTGCTTGTATAATTATGACATGTGTATAATAACGGAAATGGATATAAATGATCATCATCGGGCCCTAGATATCATCTAGAACCGAAATACTTGTCAAAACGAATCAAACGATTCCAAAGTTAATGGGATTGTGGCTCCATTACCAGATCATGAATATCATCTAGGGCTATCATGGTACTATTGAATTTCAAACTTTCATGGTCACAATCCGCTGGTGCCGCGGTGGTACCTAAAGTTGCCACGCCATTTGTACCCGTAGACTAGCTAACGGCAACAAAAGTTACCATGCATCATTTCTTCGCACGGTTCAAAAATATTTTTTGTTTCTGTTTACGTAGTCGATTATTACCATAGAGAAAGAACACTATCTCCATAATAGATAACGTAAGCTCAGTATAACACATCGCGAATACTACATAGTGCCAACATTCAACAGAAAATAAATGAAATATTACCCTGTAGCACGAGCTCACTTTTTACGGCGGCACGCGACGCGAGTGTTCGTCTTCAAAAATAAATTTACGTATATTGGCGGTATGTACCATTATCATATTTTTTATTTAGTTATTTGAACATATTATTTAGAGTGTGAGCAATTAATCTTATGGTGAGAGTCAATTAATTTCATGGAAATGTGTTTTTTAAGTTTACTACCAATAATTTTTGTTCCGAATGGCGGCAGATTGCATTTAGTTACATATTAATTATTATAATTTAATGGTGTAATCACATTTAAATAATGGCATACAATGATTATCTACTATTGTGTGTACAATAAAGTCCCTTTAAATATAATATACTACAAGATTCATCATTTTTTTACAATTTACGACTCAAACGATTGGCCATCTTGTGAAAGTTATGTAGCGTTCGTGAACTAAGGGCACGGTCCTATCTGAAAATTGTGACCATTGATATATAAATGTTAGAAATATATTTTTTATATGGACTTTAATCGAAATCTTACTTTACTTCTTACTCATGTTGGATGGTCGCTCATAAATTGTGTGGTTGGAGCTGTAAATATTAATTTAAATTTTGTTGAGATCTTACTTCTTCCTAGTGTTGGTGTGGATGTTTGCAACTCAATGAAACGGCTGAACGGATTGAGTGAAATTTCACACATGGATAGATTAAAGTGTGGAGTAGCACATGGGCTACATTCAAAATTGGCAATTTCAACTGCACCAATTAATCACGCCAGAACGGCTGAACGGATTTGGAGGAAATTCGGCATAGATTATAATCTGGAATATCACATGGGCTACTTAATATCTCGTAAAAATATGTTTACGGATAATGTGGGATAGATCACCATAACTACTCTACCAGTTATCATAAAATTTATAGCACAGGGATGATTTTTATTTTAGGTCATGGACAAAAGTATAAGAGGACGTGGCCGTGGTCGTGCTCGTGGTCGGGCCAGTCATGGTGGGGCCAACTCCTCACAAAGGCAGCATGCGCCTTTCTCGTAAGTATGGATTATTTTTTTAGCACCTATTTTAGTTATTTACAAGAGAAGCTATTACTTGCAAATAAGGAATGAAAATTTGGTATATCATGTAACTATAGCAATGTAAAGTCTGCCAATCAGCACTGGGCTAGTATGGTGGACTACAGCTCAATGTATGGCATGGTAATAAATTGTAGTTCATTATAGGATTCCTATGTCCACCTCCCAGCTCCATCGTCAGACCAGCTCCATGTCACATCATAATATTGTATTGTCACGTCAAAGCGTCGCCACGCTAACACCCGGTTTTACCCTCCCTCCTCATTAGATGTTTCACAGGAAGGCGCAGCATAGGACGGCTTCCCGCCAGAAGGACTGACGACCTGGTCAAAACCGCAAGGCACCCTTGGATGTAGTCACTGTGTTGGTCAGTGTGCTAAATAAGTAATAATACGGAACATCAATACGTGGTTTTGTTATATCCATAAAGAGTATGACAAATACAAGATACAATACAAGATTATTAAATGCTCTGACCGACGCCATCTTAACTAAGCGTCTTGTTGTCAACTATCAGCTAGTGATGTGACACTCATAACAGTCACTAGAGCGTCGGCGTGGAATATCTGTCGACGATCCTATAACTCTCCATTATGACGAAAGAAGGCGTCGCGGTCATGTTTTAGTCGGTATTATGGCTCATGAACTCGACACAAGAATCGAGCCTGTATGACATCAAGCCTGACACTCCCCCTGGATCCTGTTGGTACCCAGTGACGTGCGTAAACTTGCATTTTGGACCATTGAAAAAAAAGGACCGCTTATTGCGGCGTTCTCTTAGGGAGACCTATTATGTACAGTAGTGGACGTCGGTCGAATGACTGATGGATGGAATAAAATATTATTATATACTTGTTTTTAGTTATCGTAATACCTCACTTTCAAATTTTTTTCTCCTGATTATCACAAACTTATATAGGTATATTTGGACTTAGAATGATCATCTATTGCCAGGATTAAATTATTAGTTATTTCTTTATGCTTTTTAGAACCCAAATCTATTCAATAGAGTGTTACGCCCTTAATTTTCTGTTTGTATGCCTGATTGATCTATCAACCACTAGCATATATGACTGAGTGGATTGGGATGCAATTTGACACACATAGATATAATTATAGGTACATATAGATAAAGATTTACGCAATTAAAAAAACATTTGTCCACCCAAAAATTTATAGATCGCTTGAAGGAAGTATCGATATTGATATTTTTTACGCGCTTCCCTAGCGAAAATACTGCCATTTTTGGATTTCAAAGACTTGGCTCGGTAAATTTGTAGTTGTTTCCTCTCCCCCTTATTAGAGTTCAATGTTTTTATTTTCTTCTTCTTCTTGATTTATGGCTGTTGAAAATGCTGTTTTTATTTTACGTGTTTGACAATTGACAATGACAAATAATGACAGTGGCTGTTTTCCGATATACACTGCGAGCACTGTCCAGTGCTCATACTGAAGAAAAATCGTTCATCTAAAGACTGACAGTATACTGCTAACTGCCGCAGTATTCTAAGGAAATACATGACGTCATAAATCGTTATTTAGTTATTTTTATATATATTTTTAGCATTTGACATGCTTAGCACTTCGCACTTTGTGTTTAATGTCATAAATCGTTGCCATTTTTGCACGGTGTGCACTGGAGTTTTAGAGCTCAGTAAGGTGCTCAGAGTGGTTTGATCACGTGATCAACATTGTCCAGAAATTTAACAATTTGCACTATGTGATATTATTACTATTAGCGCATATTCTTATTCAAAGATACCTAAACATGAGAAATTTAAATAAATTGTTGTTATTGCAGTGTGAAACCAATACTTTGTATGAAATGAAAGAAATGAAAGAGCAGTATACTGGACTGCGTTCTGTTATAAACAGTAACCAGTATAGCTAACTATAAAGAAACGACTCCGCAGTCTAATTGTCCACTAAATTGACGTCACACCTTATGAGTACTTTGTCTTGATGAGTACTTTGTCTTTAGATGACATTCAGGGTCTGATGATGGAGCTGGAAGTTGGCCATGCGAAACTCTGTAATTAAATGGCGCAACTCCATCGTATTAGGGCTCGTTTGAAATGTCTTGACTAGTACTCCAGTCCTAGACAATATCCAGGGTCTGATGATGGAGCTGGAAGGTGGCCATAGGAACTCCGTTATAAAACGACATAACTCCATCGAGTTTGGGCTCGTATGATTCGTCTTGACGAGTACTTTGTCTCTAGATGGTATCCAAGGTCTGATGATAGAGCTTAGAGGTGGCCACAGTAACTCTGTGATGTAACGACGTAACCCCATCGAGCTTATATTCGTTTGATTGGTCTTGAGGAGTACTTTGTCAAGTTATAATCATTTTATTTCTACAAAATAATTTCGATGTTTTTACATCTAGCAGACGTCCCACGACGTCTAGTTTTTTTTTGTTTATTTTTTCTAAGCTTTGCCAGTGCCATCATCCTAAGTGAATCATAAAACAGAATCTACCTGTAAATACACTATAGACTTGCTATTATTATGACATTAAAGGCAGATACATTGAGTCAGTAACTAACGTCAGGGCACTGCCGAGTCAGCGCTGACCTGGCACTGCCATCGTGTAAATTGATTTCTAGTCAGTACAGTACTGTCGCGTCAGTACTGACTTCAATATTCTCGCTTCATATTTTTCGGTGTCAGTCCACTCTCCCCGCCACCCACGCCAGCGCAACTGACGCCGTGTAAATGCCGAAGTCAGTCGCTGCCGCTTTATTGTATGGGGACCACGCTGCGTTGTACCACATGACGCGAAAACTGAGCGACACGGAGAACTTAAAGATTATTCAACTATACCGAGATAATGAATGCCTGTGGGATAATAAATCATAAAATTATAGAAATAAAGAAATGCGCGCAACAGCATTACAGAATATTGCACGAGAAATAAATTTAGAAGGGTTTAGCCCTACCGATTCAAAAATAAAATTAAAAACTTGAGGGCAACTTACTATTTGGAACTGGATAAATAAAAAAGTCCTCAAAATCAGGCGCTGATGGAAATGGAACTACAAAAGTAAAATGGTTCGAAGAAATGGACGCTTTTATAAGAAATGTATGCATACAAAGGAAAACAACAGTAAGTACCCACAATATTTATTTATTTTTAGTAGTTTAGATGAAACAAACATAATTTATGAAATTCTGTTACACTGCGGTACACTTCCGTTCGTTTTAAAGTAATTTTTCAATAAATCTCTTCTCTCTTTCGCATTTACGGAATGGTTACCTCTAAGTTGATCAGTTATACTTATTAATGGAGTTATTTCTGATCTCCAAGTACCTGGTATTATTTGTCCTTCAGAGTCGTCTCTGTCTACACAAGTAGATGTTATGTAGGAGTTAGATTTTTTTCGCAACCAATTATGAAGGGCACAGGAGGCACAGACGATTGTATCAATTGTGTTCAAACTGGTGGGAATTGCTTTTTCGAACACACGAAATCTAGAAACTAGAATTCCGAAAGCATTTTCCACTATCCGCCTCGCACAAGATAGTCTCTAGTTGAAGATTTTTTCACTGATAGACAGTTGCGAATCTGGATACGGTTTTAGTAAATAAGTCTTTAACGGAAAAGCTGTATCGCCAACAATGAATTCATCCACTGGCAGTAACCCGCCTTCTCAACGGCGATAAATCGAAGAATTTTTAAAGACTCCTCCATTAGAAGCACTGTCATTCGCACCAACATCGATGTATGAAAAACAGTAGTTATGGTCTGCAATAGCCATCAAAACTATTTGTTTTTTTATAGTTGTAAAATTCACTTCCACTATTTTGTGGAGGTTTGATAGTGATATGCTTTCCATCAATTGCTCCGTAACACGAGGGGAAATTTCATCTGGTGTAAAATCCGTCTTCGATAATTTTCCATTCGTCCTCTCCATCTGGAATCTGCTAAGAAAAATAAATATAATAATGTATTAAACAAACAACAACAATCAAATCCTTCCTCTTTGTATTATAATTATTAGTATACAGTGTGTTTCAGAATTGCGTGGTCAAAACTCAGGTGCAGCATCTGGCCATTTATATCAACATCTTTCCATAAAAAAATAGCAAATTATCAAATATTGATCACGATAACTGTATAAAAAAATCTGGAAAACGGTTGACCCTAAAGGCCATCCTTGCAAATTCCTGCTAATTTGATACTTAAGCGCGCTCAAAATTGCACTTATTAGGTTTTTGAGGTCTCCTGTCATTTTGAGCTCTCCAAGCTCAAAGAGATAACTGTTCTAAGCTTTTGAGCTTTTCCAGCTCAAAAGAAAGATAGAAAGAAAAGTGTTTATTAATCCTTCACAGACGGGAACACACACACAATTAATATACTTTTATATTTAACTGAAACAATGAAAAAATATTAGAAAAAGAAATAAGTAAGTAACTACAATAAAACATAAAAAATTCTGAAGTGATCCCCAGTGAGAAGTGATCAAATGGTCCACTGCTCAGCTCTTCGTGATGCCTACCACTTCATGTGGCACGCCATCACGACACTGGTATTCTGCAGTGGCCAGTTCATGCAGCGCTCGGCGCCTGATCCTACCTGCTATTTAACATTCATACCTACATGCAACTGTAACATGTTTCCAAGTTCTTTTATATACCTATGTACATAATATTTTTAATAGGTGCAATAATTTTTATAAGTGTACGTATAATATATTATATTAAAGTGTCTAAATTCAAAGCTCCCAACAAATTTCTTTTTAAGCTGTGTTGTGCTTTCGTATACCATTGAGCTTGTAGGGACCATGTAAGTACGAATGAGGTTAGTCATGTCAGCAGTTTAGCGTGCAAGCGAGAAGTATGTTAGGCGCTCGACCAGTTACTGCGCACTGGCCAGCCCGTAAACTTGTGTGTTAGATTTGGGGAATTTAATTAATAAGTTACTGAATAAATTAGTTGGTTTTTTGGGACTTATTGGTTTTCTTTATTCGCGTAGGGCCAGGTGCAGTAGCTCACAGTGCAATTAGGATCCCCACGCTCACTACAGTCAGGAGAACACGCACATTACATTCCACGTCACATACGTAGGTTATTAGGAACTAGGTTGTGACGTGAGGCATCTTACAGTATAATCACACATAGAGACTGCGGGGTATAGGCAGAGATAGTACGCACCCCACAGTTAGAGAGCACACATACCCCCCCGCAAAAAGTGGTGACCCGCGTTTTTAAGTGAGGCTGTTTTGAGTGCGGGGATTGCTAGGACAGTTGCACTGGCTAGATTAAGGAGTAATTTAAGTGGTGAATAAGGACACTAAGTGTTTATTTATAGTGATGTTCCAAACGCCGCAAAAAGTAAATATAAGTGATTTGACATCGTCGGCTGCAGGTATGTCTAATCCTAGTGTAGAACTGGCTGCAATTAGTGTGCATTCGCGTCTACCTGACTTTTGGGCGGAAATGCCGCGATTATGGTTCGCTCAGATAGAGAGCATACTCGGTCCTCAGAAGCAAAGTGACGAGACCAAGTTCAATCTGGTGGTGGCAAAGTTAGGTCGCGACGCTCTGCAACAAGTGAGCGATATTTTAATCACACCTCCCGAGTGTGATAAATATAAAGCGATAAAGGAGCGACTACTGCACGTATATGAAGAAAGCGCGGTAAGGCAGTTCCAGAAATTAGTAAGTGAGATGGAATTGGGAACGGAAAAACCATCTCAGCTTCTGCGGCGGATGCGTTACCTGGGGAGGAACGCACAGATATCCGAGCAGACTCTGCACAACTTGTGGCTCGCCCGTTTGCCAGCATCAGTTAGATCGGTGCTGCTTGTCAGCCAAGACCAGACGCTGGAGAATTTGGCCAATATAGCGGATAAAATCATCGAGAATATCCGGGGAGGTGAAGTAGCGGAGGTCAGCACGGCGGCGGCCCGTGGTACCCAACTGCCGATGAGCGAGATGTTGGTGCAGATGCACAAGCTGAGCCTCGAAGTAGCGGCACTGCGCGAGGAGGTTAGTGAGCAGCGTCGCAGCGCTTCCCGGGGCCGAGGCCGTACACCATCAAGAGGGCGCTCGAGAAAAAGATCAAGAACATCGGCGGACCCGGACTGGCTATGCAGGTGGCATTTTCGATACCGGGCTAGAGCGACAAAGTGTGAGAAACCCTGCGCATGGAAGACGGAAAACTAGACGCGGTACAAAATACGGCGGCGGTGAGTTTTGTGCCGGGGATTAATCACCGTCTTAGCGTTTATGATAGAGAAAATGGTTTTAAATTTTTGGTGGATACAGGCGCGAACATATCAGTTATTCCTGCCACGAAGAAGCAGAAGTTATCAGCAGCACATACGGACTTTAAGTTATTTGCGGCAAATAGTAGTGAAATCAAAACTTACGGTTCAAAAACATTACATGTAAATTTAGGCCTACGGCGGCCATATAGGTGGACTTTTGTGGTCGCAGACGTTAACCAACCGATATTAGGTGCGGATTTTTTGGAGCATCACACCTTAGTAGTAGATCTAAGTGCGCGTAAATTAGTCGATAAGGAGACGAATTTACTAACGCTGGGCAGCATAGCCACGTGTGATCAGGTGTCAATTACAACCATAGATAGGAACCACCCCTTTGTAGATTTATTAGCAGAATTTCCAGAGATAACTAAGCCGGTGTCATTTAAAAATATGGACCGTGATTTCAAGAATGATGTATATCATCATATTGAAACCACGGGACCTCCAGTTCATGCGAGAGCGCGGCCATTACCGCCAGATAGGTACCATAAGGTTAAAAAGGAATTTCAGTTGATGCAGGAAATGGGGATTTGTAGACCATCGAAAAGCGAGTGGGCCAGCCCGTTACATGTTGTGGTGAAAAAAAATGGGGACATCCGACCCGTGGGTGACTACAGGCGATTGAACGCGATCACCAAGCCGGATCGCTACCCCGTACCGAGGCTACACGACTTCACATACATACTGTCAGGTAAGAAAATTTTTTCAAAGCTAGATATTAATAAAGCGTATTATTTTAAACACAAAGTGAAAAATGTGAAATCGAAAATAACAGTCAGGAGCAGGATTTGAACCTGCATCTCCTGGATACTGTCCAGATGCTTTACCAATTCAGCCATCCTGACAATTGCTCCTGATTGCTAATTTCGATAACACATTCATACTTAACGTCTTTGGGTGACGCCTGCACCATCTGTCGGAAGTATTTTCATACATTATACAGGAGCAATTGTCAGGATGGCTGAATTGGTAAAGCATCTGGACGGTATCCAGGAGATGCAGGTTCAAATCCTGCTCCTGACTGTTATTTTCGATTTCACATTTTTCACTTTGTGTTTAATGTATAGTGCTAAGCATGTCAAATGCTAAAAATATATATAAATATGCGTATTATTTTGTCAAAATTGCACCTGAAGACATTGAGAAAACTGCGGTAATAACACCTTTTGGACTCTTTGAATTTTTAAGATTAAATTTTGGTTTAAGAACAGCTAGTCAAACCTTTCAGAGATTTATGAGTAATACGGTTCTGGAAGGCCTAGATTTTTTATTTAATTTTATAGATGACGTCATCATTGCAAGTGACTCAATGGAAAGCCACAGAATGCATTTACGAAAAGTATTTGAACGATTTTCAAAGTTTGGTATAACGATAAATTTAGCGAAGTGTGAATTTGGTAAAGAAAATATAGAGTTTCTAGGATATCAGGTTTCGACCGACGGCATACGACCACTTGACCATAAGGTCAAGGCTATAACAGAGTACCCTCGGCCGGAAACCATTGAACAGCTCCGAAGATTTTTAGGGATGATAAATTTTTACAGGGCTAGTATACCCCATGCAGCAGAACATCAATCACTATTAAACGAATTTTTAAAAGGTGCAAAGAAGAGAGATAAAACCAAAATCGCATGGACATCAGAGTCGATTAAAGCTTTTGAACAGTGTAAGATGAAATTGAAAGACGCTGTAATGTTATCTCACCCAGTTAGTAACGTACCCCTATCGCTGTTTTCAGATGCTTCTGACAACTTTGCCGGGGCGGCATTGCACCAATTGGTAGATGGTAAGTGGTTACCTTTAGGATACTTTTCGAAGAAGTTTACCAAAGCTCAACAAAAGTATTCTACATATGACAGAGAGCTTACGGCAATATTTTTGGCTATGAAACATTTTAGGTACATGTATGAGGGAAGAGAATTAATAGTTTTTACGGATCATAAACCCTTGACTTTTGCATTCAATAAAATTGAGACAAGTAGCGAAACGCCAAGGCGCACTAGACAGTTATTATTCATCAGTGAATTCACAACGGACATTCGATATGTTAAGGCGGATAGCAATACAGTAGCAGATGCACTTTCGAGAATTGAAACCATACACAGCCCTACAGTAATTGATTACGCGGAATTAGCTTCAGCTCAGGAATGTGATAGCGAGTTAGCAGAATTATTAAACGGGAACAATAATAATATTTCGTTACAGAAAGTTTTTATGCCGAATTATGATAAACCAATTTATTGTGAAAATAGGTTAAATATGTGTAGACCGTATTTACCTAAAAGTTTCAGGCAAATAGGTTTTCATTCAGTCCATGATGTAAGTCACCCAGGTACTAGATCAACGCGAAAATTAATGGCAAAGCGATTCTTTTGGCCAGGTTTAAATCGCGACGTTGGCCAATGGGTGAAAACATGTATTAAGTGCCAGAAAGCGAAAGTAGGTAGACACACAGTATCAGAGTTACAACAATTTCCGAATGCAGAACGATTAAGCCATGTGCATATAGATATTGTAGGCCCGCTACAGACTTGTAAAGATGGGCATAGGTACTTAGTCACGATGATAGATCGATTTACGAGGTGGCCAGAAGCTGTACCAGTGACGGAAATAACAGCAGAGGTAGTTGCTAAGGTATTCTATGAGTCGTGGATATGTAGATTTGGGAACTCTTTCAAAATAACCACCGACCAAGGGAGGCAGTTTGAAAGTAATCTTTTTGAGCAACTATTAAAGTTAATGGGTATAAAAAGGATACGCTGTTGTTCGTACCATCCACAATCTAATGGTATCCTGGAACGCTGGCATAGATCCTTAAAACAGGCATTAATGGCACGTCTAGAGAAAAACGGCGCATGGTGTGACGAACTACCAACAGTCTTGTTAGGACTACGTGCGGCAGGTAGGAGCGATAATGGCGTGAGTCCCGCGGAATATATGTACGGTCAAGCAATTCGCTTACCTGGAGACTTTTATGACGTCTCAGATAAGCGATTGAGCGAAGGAAATGCGTTTTTGGAGCAGTTAAGATACAATATAGAAAAGTTGAAACCAGTATCGGCAGTACCACGGAGCTCACGCGCATTATTTGTTCACCGTGAATTATCTAAGTGCGAACAAGTATTTATTCGAAATGACGCAGTTCGTAAACCGCTAGTACCGCCCTATGAAGGTCCTTATCGTGTTATAAATAGGAGAAATAAAGTGTATACAATTCAATTGCCCAATAGAACAGTAAATGTGTCGATTGACAGGTTAAAACCAGCTTTTCTTATTAACGACGATAGTGTCGATGATAAAAACAGTGGACATGACGCCAGCGTTGGTAAAAATACGTCTTTAGAAAGTAAGTCTAAGGATTCGTGTGTTAAGACAACCAAGAGTGGCCGGGTTGTTAAGCCACCAGTTAGATTTAATTTGTAGAATTATATGTTATGGTAATCAATAGATTAACGACGGTTAGGATATGGTGCAACCGTGTTTTGTTCAGCTCAAAATAATTTGCATAACTGTAACATGTTAAGTTAAACAGCAGATTAACATTGGTTAATGTATGGTATAACCGTGCCTTAGTCTATTCAATATATGTTTACAGAATATAATTTTGCTAGATTGCAAAAGTATAAGAATTCAGCTCTAAGCATTGCAACATAATTGTTTTGCTAAACTGCAGATAATAAATATTTCTAATTAATAATGAACAACCTACTTTTGGATTGTGAAATTGCAAAAGCGCATTTTGTTATTGTGATGTAAAAGTAAGAAGTTTAGGTATGGTCACATTCTATCATTACATCTCAATTGAGTATAAAATATAGGTAATTTTTTTAGTATAACTTGTAATAAAATTCAGTCAAGATTATTGTAACAATGGGAAAATCATATAGTAAAGATAAAGAGATTGTAATAGCTCAGAATGGTGCGAATTAAATGGATTTTTCGAATATTGAAAGTCACATGAAATGTATCGAATATTGTTGTTAATTATTGGTTTACTACTTTTGGTAATGATCGTGAGTAGCTAGCCATGACGCCTGTCGCCATCCACGCGACAACATCGCGGCTACCTACGACGAGCTAGATGTAATAGGATACGCGAGAATTTTGTTGATAGTGATTGCTTCGGTGTAATCAGTAGCTTGTATTAAATATTGTTTATACGTATGTAATGATAGGGTGACCATACGTTTTATGCAAATGAAACTTACATGTAGTAATAATTATTTTTGAAATTTTTGTAATGAGTATTTTTAAAGTAAAAAAATTAAGAGGTATTTATTAAGGTTTTTAATAATAAGTATTTTTAAAATTTTTGTAAAAATTTGGGGGGTGTAGTGTAGGGACCATGTAAGTACGAATGAGGTTAGTCATGTCAGCAGTTTAGCGTGCAAGCGAGAAGTATGTTAGGCGCTCGACCAGTTACTGCGCACTGGCCAGCCCGTAAACTTGTGTGTTAGATTTGGGGAATTTAATTAATAAGTTACTGAATAAATTAGTTGGTTTTTTGGGACTTATTGGTTTTCTTTATTCGCGTAGGGCCAGGTGCAGTAGCTCACAGTGCAATTAGGATCCCCACGCTCACTACAGTCAGGAGAACACGCACATTACATTCCACGTCACATACGTAGGTTATTAGGAACTAGGTTGTGACGTGAGGCATCTTACAGTATAATCACACATAGAGACTGCGGGGTATAGGCAGAGATAGTACGCACCCCACAGTTAGAGAGCACACATACCCCCCCGCGTACAAGCTCTTAATAGGGCTCGATGTCGTATGCCTACTAAGTCTGTGTCCAGCGACTGGCGTGGTGCTCAAACTAAGAACTTAATAGACGGAACCACGGCGTGGCCGCACTTTAAACAGCAATATTTTTTTAAATGTTGCCAGGTTGACAAATATTTAACCATATTTGGACAAATTAAACGATAGTTAGAATGAGTTCTGTAACTTGGTCGTAAATAAGAAACTCTTCATAACAAATTTTTTTTTTTGAAAATCATAACATTTATCAAAACATTTAGATATTTTTATATATATTTTTAGCATTTAACATGCTTAGCACTATACATTAAACATAAAGTGAAAAATGTGAAATCGAAAATAACAGTCAGGAGCAGGATTTGAACCTGCATCTTCTGGATACCGTCCAGATGCTTTACCAATTCAGCTATCCTGACAATTGCTCCTGACTGCTAATTTCGATAACACATCATACTTAACGTCTTTGGGTGACACCTGCGCCATCTGTTGGAAGCATTTTCATACATTATACCAACCAGGTAAACTTAATTTTACACTTAAGATTTTACCTAATAATGACGCAAACCCTTTAAATATTTAGATATTTAGATATTTTAGAGCAGAGAGATGCTCTGCATCTGAACGGTATCCAGAAGATGCAGGTTCAAATCCTGCTCCTGACTGTTATTTTCGATTTCACATTTTTCACTTTGTGTTTAATGTATAGTGCTAAGCATGTCAAATGCTAAAAATATATATAAAAATATCTAAATATTTAAAGGGTTTGCGTCATTATTAGGTAAAATCTTAATTGTAAAATTAAGTTTACCTGGTCGGTATAATGTATGAAAATGCTTCCGACAGATGGCGCAGGCGTCACCCAAAGACGTTAAGTATGATGTGTTATCGAAATTAGCAGTCAGGAGCAATTGTCAGGATGGCTGAATTGGTAAAGCATCTGGACGGTATCCAGAAGATGCAGGTTCAAATCCTGCTCCTGACTGTTATTTTCGATTTCACATTTTTCCCTTTGTGTTTAATTTATCAAAACAATTATTTAAAAGTAAATCTACCACCCCTTCTATTCATCCAACCGTCAGTCTTTAAACGTCCAATGTTGGACATTGGCTTCCCCAAGAACTAGCGGGCTTGTGCTGACTGCATCTAACGGCTCCCTGCAGCTTTGACCAATTATTTGGTCCATCTGGTGGGAGGCCATATTACGCTGCGCTGTCCGATACGTGGTCGCCTCGAGAACCTTTTTACCCAACGGTTGTCAGTTCGTCGAGTGATATGGCCTGCCCATTGCCCCTTCAGCATGCAAACCCGCCGGGCTATGTTGGATATTCACATTCTAGGGATCTCCGTAATAAGAATTCGATTACGTAGAGAAATACCAAGACTTTGAGCCTTGATGCAAGATGAGTATTGCTTCTCCATAAATTGCCGTTCTGTTCGATATCTCATCTGGTAAATAATAAGTTATATATATTAAAATAATAGTACGCAAGAATACAAATAATTATCTTTTCTTTCTTTTCTGGGTCAAACAATTAAAGAATTATCATCCTTCCGGCGCTGATTGAATTAATTGAATAAGAACTTTTTTTTTTATTGCATTTAGTGGCAGACGAACCACGGCCCATCTGATGGTAAATGTCAACCGTCGCTCATGGACTCAACTATACTGAGAGTATTGTCAAGCCGCTGCTCACCATTTCATTTCACCGGTATGAAATGAAAGAATTAACGGCTATCTCCTGCTACGACCAAAACGCAACGATGTGCTTCATAGCTGGTCCCACGGGAGAGAGAGTACTACAAGTGTTGAAGTTAGCTATAGGACGAATACCACGACCTTATAAATTTGTGTTGCCACCTACCATTTGGGGTGTGAATATATCTTATTTAATTTTGTTTTACTCCTTGGTTTTATTTTGAAACCCTTAAACCCCAGACAGGTGTCATAAGAGAGAGAGCAAATCAGTTTCTCTGAATTCTAGATTATGACTACAGTACCTATCAATCCATCTACTACTGTACGGCAGTCAAGTGTCAGTGCACTACTATGAGATGATATCATATCAGTGCCTAACAACGCCATTAAATCAAGAATTGAATTGAGTAATTGAATCATATCAGTGACAAGAAAAAGCATAGAACAGTTATCTCTCTTCGAACTCAAAAGTCTGATAGATATTTAATAAAACACTACTTGTTAAATTTTCAAATCACAATTACTTTTAAATTAATGAACCTATTTTCTCCTAGTTTACGGCATTCAACGCAGCTTTTCGAGCTCTTTGAAGAATTTTAAAGCTCAAACAGTTTTCAGTTTGACCAGACTGAAAACTTCGTTAAAAAAAACGTTTGTCCACCTAACAATTTATTTATCGCTTGAAGGACTAAAGTATCGATATCGATATTTTTTACGCGCTTCCCTAGCAATTTCCGCCATTTTCAGTTCAAAGACTTAGAAATGGCTCGGTAAATTTGTAGTTATTTCATCTCCTTCTGTTTACAGCTCAATGACTTTAACTAAGATAAATAAGTATATACGCCCCAATAAGCTTATATAATGCTACCACTGGAGATTGCGCTTACAACTAAATTAATGAAGACAAGTTTCTAGTTATGTTTTCTATTCCTCTAACACTTTATCATTGTCACTATAATTAACGGAAGTCAGTAACCCAATGTGTCATACGTTTTCTAACGTTTTGAGTATATAAGAAATAAAACTGTACTCTTGTTAAATTAGCAATTGAAAGAATGTATTATGTTGTTCAAAATTGCAAAAGTGGGGAAGAGTAACAAATTTTAATTCTGTTTTACAGGTGAGTGTATTTTTACGCTAATAACCGTATTTAACCTTTGGCAAATACTCAAACCGAGTAGCCATTATTTAAAAAAAGAAAACTTTACATGACATGACATTACTGACAGATCGACAGTGACATTGACAGTTTTCATTCGTAAAAGTTTTTGCGGTAAAACGTTTTTTCACTGCCGCTCTTAAAATTATTAATTTATTAACGAGTTTCGTAATGTGGACAATTAATATTCTATCAAGTGAAAGTTTTATTTAAAATATAGTAGACTACGTTCCATTTATATGTATTAAAATTGTTTATAATTATCCGGTGTATGAAAATTAACATGAAGTTAAAATTATGAGCAACTCTCCTTCGTGTAGCAAATCAAAACATAACTTTGAATTGGAGGAAGATGAAATATTTGACGACTCCACATTTTTGGCCAATTTTGATAATTCTTTCAAGCAAACATCCAAGTTGCCGGAGAGTAATATAAACAATTCTTTTAACGATGTCTTAAATATCAGGTAATGTTGCTATCTGTTTTATCAGTATAGTGTCATAAGTAATTTGCAATAGTTTAAATTTAAAATGTGTATTCTTTCATGTTATTAGTGCTTTATGCTGTGATGAGGAACTGAGTGGCTATGATAAGCGTACTGGGAAGACATGGATATATCCAACAAATTATCCAGTCCGAGATTATCAGTATAATATCATCAGTGCAGCGTTACTGAAGAACACACTAGTAAGTCTTAATTTGCAATCATTATTAGATTTTCATGGTCTAGCAATAGACAATTAAGAATTACATAAAGATTGTTAAAGTATGATGACGAGCCATGAGCTAAGAAAATTGGCAGTCTGATGGCTGGCTATTTCTCTCAACCACAATTGCACTGTGTTGTGCAGAAGTGAGGTACCCACATAAAAGTTATGTTGATTTGAACCACTTCTGCTTTATTTCAGTGTTATTCGTAGTATTGGGTTGATATGACATATCATAAAAAAAATTGTAGTGGGCAGAATAAAACAAGTCTTCGGACATAAAAATAGATATTATTTTCGATGGCTTGACATTAAAACATTAATTTTGGTCCTTGACAGGCCTCATGGTGTAGTCGGTACTGTAACCAACTTCCGTGCACGAGGTTGCGTTGCCACTCATGACAATTATTTGTGTGATGAACACAGATATTTGTACTGCTTCTGGGTGTTTTTTATCTATGTATGTATTTACAAAAAAAAAAGTAGTATGTATTATATCTGTAATCTGGCACCCATATCACAAGCGTTAAGCTTAGTTTGGGACCAGAGGACGTTGTGTGAAAATGTATGTGAATATTTATTTACTAGTTTGTGGGTTGGATCATTTCTGCACAACACAGTCCAATTATTGCGTATAAGAAATTTAGTTCAAAAATTTGTAAGAGTCGGTTATAGTAAACTAATCAGTTTTTTTTTCTTTGATGTTCCGCTATTGGGCATGTGTCATATTGATTTTATCATAACAAAGCATGTCAATCATATTATGTAATTATTATTAAAATTGCAGGTCAGCCTACCCACGGGTTTGGGTAAAACATTTATAGCAGCAGTTATTATGTATAACTTTTACCGATGGTATCCTACAGGCAAGATAATATTCACAGCTCCAACTCGGCCACTGGTGGCACAACAGATAGATGCATGCTACAAGATTATTGGAGTACCACCCAGAGATACTATTGAGATGACAGGTAATTTTACTTTTTTGCACAACTGAGTAATAAAGTAATGATTTCTGAGTTCATATACACAATAACTTTTAAAATGCCTAAACAAACATGGTTGTTTTTTTTTATTGCTTATGATGGCAGCAGACCCACCTGATGGTAAGTATCTCATAGACAACTCCACCAAGAGTATTGTCACACCACTGTGCACCATTTCATTTTTAAGTTATGAAATGAAACAATATATATGTCTGGCGTATCTTTTGTATTGTAAACGCGGGCTTATTTTTCCGCAACTCGACGTCGTAAGTGCGCCTATTTTGAGTGACGGGCTCATGGCACTCTTGCCAATCCAGCATCACCAGAAAGCCTATTTTTTGCCTGCACCCACTAAAGAAATCCGCCAAGTGCCATCTCTCCGTATTGGCGGGCCACTGGAACTGTGTTAAATTCCTTTGGTGGTCCATCACCAGAAAGCCTAGCAGATGAATCACGTGGTGGCGTTTAAGAATGACGTGGGCGGCTGCTTCATCTGTCTTCATGCAAGCTCTGCAAAGAGGGCTGTCTGTAACACCTAGAGTAAATAAGAATTTATTCCATAAAGCATGTCCAGTAATGGCTCCCATTAGGAGCCAGAGCTGAGGCCTCTTCAAACGCCGTAGCTTTAGTGACAGTCCCGGGTAGATTGTCGGAAGGGCCTCTCTGGCTTGCCTTCATGTACCTAAGTTAGACCAGTATTCTTGGTGTTCTGGGGTATCATTAGAATCCTTTATAGAATCTTTACGTTTGTACAATGCAGTATAAAAATATTATAAAAAATTACTCTTATTAACTTGTATTATTTCAGGACACATGCAAGTAAATACAAGAAAACTTCACTGGCAGAATAAGAGAGTTTTCTTTGCTACTCCACAAGTTATCTACAATGACATTAAGTCTGGCATTTGCCCTTCTCAGAAAATCAGATGTTTAGTTATTGATGAGGCACATAGAGCTAGAGGAAATTATGCATACTGCCAGATTGTCTCAACGTTAGATGACATGGGACATAAGATTTATAGACTGTTAGCATTATCAGCCACACCGGGCAGTAAAATTGAAGATGTTATTACTGTGAGTTAATTATAAAGTTATCAATGCATAATTTATATCTCAAGTGCCATAACTGCGTACGTACACAACCTGGTACTGTGAACTCTTTTTTTAAAGATCTCTTAGTTAGACCAAGGTCTTATGCTGTGATATCATATTATATATAATATTTTAAATTGTAACTAAACAGATCATCATGAAATTTTGCATGCAGAGCCCAGATAGGACTTACTCTAGACTTTTTAGCCTGTATAAATGCACAGTACCTGGGGATAGTTGTTTTGCATAAAAATAATTAAATATGTAGAGTGAGCTATTAAGTACTATATTGACATTTGCAAATCCTTTATGCTCCACTGATGTACTTACCTTAGGCACACATAATCCTTATCAATAATATTAATAGGTATTATTACATGTGTTAATTTTTGTAGTTGTTATTTTTTATTGATAATGTCTTAATTTTTTGTAATCATGAGTGCACATGATATCTTTACAGGTAGTGAAAAATCTGCATATAGCTCATTTACAAATGCGCACAGAAAATTGTATCGATGTGGCCCCGTATAGTCATGCTCGTAAGATCAACACTGTTGTCATCCAGCTGTCTCGGGATCTCACCACATTAAGACAGCAATATGTCGAGGTAGAGATATGAATACTTGAATGCAGTGTAATATTATGATTTTATATTATAGTTGTTGATTCAGTAAGTTTAATTGTCTAGCATAATAAAATTTACTGAAAACTACATTCTGAAACTGTTTAATTTAACTGTAAATTAAATTAATGTTGTTAATTTACTGCAAAAATATAGTTATAATGATCTTCAGACCGTAATTTCATTAACAGCCATATAGGCATGAGATATTATAGTGCACGAGTATGTATGCAAACATAGGTGCACTAACAGTCCGATGGGATGCACGATGAGGCGCAAGACCAACAGCTTTATATGCTTCCCGACGTACGGGGACGAAACACTGCCTACTTCTCAACTGTGACTGTGATTGAGAATTTCTTAAAAGAGAAAGTCGGGTTAGGGTAGAATCGAAACTGCGACCTCATGATCCGCAGTCGCATATACTAGCTAAATACTTTGGAAAATCCAAAAGTGCACGTCTCATAATCTTCATTTTTCACAATAAAATTGATTATTTGATAAGTAACTAATAATGTATTGGTACTTACTAAGTAGTTTTCAATAAATCACATAGATAGCGCTAATTTCAAAAAGTACTGTGGTTTTCACGTCTTATACACCATCTAGCGCTATTTAATTTTTTAAGAAGTACTTCTATATTGGTCTATAGAAATAGTTCTCACGAAATAAGGATAGCGCTGGTTTTAGTGTCGAATTGAGCGTAAATATTCACGATTTGTTTGTTTATTTAATAACAACTAAACCACATCGAATCAGACCGTGAAAAGTGATAGGGCTCTATTCATAGTTATACTGAATCGTAAAAGATAAAAATACTCGATTAGTAAAGTATTTCGGTCGTTATCGTGTTAACATCATTACACACGGACGTCCATGACAGAACTTTTTTTAAACAGTTATTAACTAATACTTTCTAACATTTACGCGAATTTTACACATTTTGAAATAAAACTACGTTTACGGAATCTAACGCGTTTACTTGATTTTTATACTCCGAAACCCACAGTAGTGATTAGTTAGTATTTCCGCATAAATTTAATAATCCATAACAAGTTGTTGCCTACTGAGTTTTCTGGCCGGATCTTTCTTAGTCAGGCCGCGTTCCGATCCGGTGGTAGCTTGTTAGTCTTAGCTTCTATTAAAATCAATACATTTAATAATAGAAACTAATAATCAATATTGTCTTCTTAATGGTAGTTTTTAGATTACTTAAAAATTTTAATTGGTAGTTTGTGGTAGAATTTTTAAGCATTAAATATAAACAAAACATTTTAAAACTTAAAGGAGTATTATACTAATTTTATTATACTAGCTTAAAACCTCATACATTGTAAGCATAAAACTTGAGAGTAGATATTTTTAAATGTGTTTCTAAACGAATATTATGCGGGTTGAAATAAATAAACCAAAAATTTGTAAAATCTTATTACTGTGGGTAGAAGAAACCGTTGAAACAACATATCAGCTTTGGACATCTACCAACTAAGTCCACCCGTGATCATGAATGCTGTAAAGTATTCGAAACGTCGGGATAGTATAAAAATCAAGTAAACGCGATAGATTCCGTAAACGTAGTTTTATTTCAGTTTTTTAACTAGTTCAAATAACAAAAATGGCATCAAAAATATCATGAGTGTCAAAAATAGTGTTTTTTCTTGATATGTGTGTGTATATATTATTTTACAAGTGCAATATATGATCAATAGAGACATTTTAAGATTGACAAATCAGTTGTTCTGCATGAAACTAGAGCAGTACCCACCTCAACGCTTCGATTATGAGGCGTGCAATTATGATAATTATATTTTACACCCGACCATGATTGTGTCACAACACTAATTCCTTAAAATATTTTGATCTGTATTTTAGCACTTGACATGCTCAGCTACTTTAAAATACAAATTATTTGTGAATGTGGAAAAAGAGAACTTTAGTGCGAGCGGAAAGAGCGGGGGGGTCTTAAAGACAAATGTCATGTGGAGATTGGGTATGGCCGTAGGTCAGTGCGATAGCTCAGCGCCTTAGAGCACTTCCCTAGGCTGGAAGTGACGCAGGTCCGATTCCCGCTCGTACCAAAGTTCTCTTTTTCCACATTCACAAATAATTTGTATCCTAAAATATACTTATTATGATTTGTTAAAAAATTAGGAAATCGTACTATGCAGATAAGGGAAGTAAACAGTTCTCCCCCATTGCATTACTCATTAGGGTTGGGTACTAAGTGAGAGTAGTCGCTTTTTATTGGGCTCGAACGGGAAAGTACCGTCTCCCATGTGACTGGCTGATCATAATTGTAATTAATATTAAACACTATATATTTCAGATTCTTGATGGATATGCAAGAAGATTAAAGCAACTAAACATTCTGCCACATAATTTAGGGAATTTATCCAAAGGAAGAGTAGTGATGCTCTACAAGGACTTTCAGAACAAAGACAGAGGAGCCAGGTACCGAAACATTAATTAATTACTAGTTATCCTAGCGAACGTTGTACCGCCTCACATTTTGTAAAAAAAATCAATCAATTTTGTAGCTAAACGAAAATTAATTTTCGTTTAGCTACAAAATTGATTGATTTTCGTTTCGTTTTAATGATTATTCTGCTATTCCATGTGAGGATAAATTCAATAAATCAAAGATTATAAAAATGAGCCAGCCAGGTGCAACCATTCTAAGTCTGTTATAAATGGATTATCCAGATAAATATATATTCACGGACATTTTCACACAACATCCTCTGGTCCCAAACTAAGCTTACCGCTTGTGCCATGGGTACCAGATTACGTATATAATACATGTACTACTTTTTTTTTGTAAATACATACATATTATAGATAGAAAACACCCAGACGCAGTAAAAATATCTGTTTTTATCACATAAATAATTGTCCTGAGTGGGAATCGAACCCACGACCTCGTGCACGGAAGTCGGTTACACTACCGACTACGCCACGAGGCTTCTCTCAATACTTTAGCACTAGTCTATTTTTATGCACTAGTTACTAATCAACATTATAAATAAATAATAATCATTCATTATCTTATGGATCCTGTTTTACAAACTTTTATTTAACTGGCAATATTTGTATGTATGCTTATTTAAATCTTGCAACCATTTCAAAGGAGTTATCTTCAACCGATTGAGATGAAATTGTGCAAACACTTATGTTTTGGATGACAATGCTTTGTCGTCCGCCATGATGGCAAAGCATCTGGGACGGTATTCCAGGAGATGCAGGCTCAAATCCTGCTCGTGACATTATTCGATGTCATATTTTCACTCTTTGTGTTAATTTATGTGGCTAAGCATGTCAAATGCTTAAAAATCGATCCAGTTACAGCTCATTAATGAGTATACGGCTTAAGGGCCGAAGCGGCATGCTTAGTACCTTGTAGTCTTCCTTCAAAATTTTGCCCAACAAATGCAATTTTTATTTTATAATCTGCTTGGTAGTTTACTAAGAGTTTCGTTCGTTTAGAGATTATCGTATTTACAAACTATTCAGCTTTTAATACACAGACAGTGTATTAAAAGCTGAAGAGTGTCACTATTTTGTTGATGTATACCTTATTAAATAAATAAATAAATACACATATTAGTAACTATAGATAATTTGGAACATGGAATGGAATTTTCTTAGTACATCAGTCATTTTGGTTTTCTTTCAGACATCCACAACACAACTTCATAATGAAGGATTTCACTGTACTCATTGCATTATTCCATGGTCTTGAACTATTAGTCCAACATGGCTCCAGGGTATTTCTTAATTTCTTCGACGAGCACCCTGAGAAATCCTGGATGCAGTCCGATGATAAATTGACTGCCTTGCTGGAGAGATTACGCGATGATCTTGGAGTCAACCCATTGTCTTTGGATAGGAGCATACTGCCTGATGGGACTGTACCAGAGGTAATTTTTCTTATTTGCTTTTAATAAATATTCGAACTTTAATTCAAAATGTTATTGACTTATAAAGACACTACGGGTTATAAAATATAAATTCTTTTAGGAGAGATTTCCAATAATGGGGTGATAAGGTTGATGATAATAAAATAATCATGTTTCAGTTGCCCAAAAACTTATGCTTAGATCATCCAAAATTTGAAAAGCTCAAAGAAATAATGATGAATCATTTTACACAAGCACAGCAGAACAAACAGGACACTAGAGCAATAGGTAGGTTGTTAAGCACACAACCACTAAAGTAATTCAACATAGTACCAGAGTGGCCGTCCAGCACAGGCGGAGAGACGGCACACGGCGTGTTTATTTAATGGGTGAGGGCTCCACACTACCCTGTTCGTTGCCCCGAACGACGGGATGTGCGGTAAAATACATTCCTTCGCGCCATAACAAAAAAAATGTTGTTAAGTACACTACAGGACGGAATCTCATATCTCACAATCGACATCGTATCGACTCGCTTGTGATTGGTAGAGAAACTGACACGTGATGTCGCAATAATTCATTGGCCAATCACGGTGATCTCTCAACCAATCACAGTTATCACGATACGATCGACATGTGAGATATAAGATTCCGTCTAACCCCCCCAGGGCCCGTAGAATGTAACTCACTAAATCGTATCGACATCATATCGTCTCGCTTGTTATTGGTAGCGACAACGACGCGTGATGTCACAATAATACCTTAGCCAATCACAATGACACGATGTGATGTCGATACGATTTAGTGAGATACATTCTAACCCCCCAGGGAGGGTTAGGCAGAATCTCTATATCACATATCTCACATGTCGATCGTATCGTCTCGCTTGTACGATCACCGTGATTGGCCAACAGATTATTGTGACACGCGTCGGTTTCTCAACCAATCACAGTGATCTCGATACGGTCGACACCTGAAATATGACATTCTGCCTCAGGGGGCAGGACGGTCCATATCTCGACCAGATAACAGACCTCCTTTATAAACGAAGAGTAAACTAGCCTGTTATACTACACTGATACTATATTTTTTTAATTCATGGTGGTAGGACCTTACTTTTACCAGCATGAATGGGTCCCCTCGACTGGAGTAGTATACATATTATTATCTAGGTGTAGCCCGTGTGGTGACGGGCTAAGAATACAAGTGTCACCACCCCATCCTTTCCCGCGGGTATATATAAGGCGACTAAGAGAAGTACGCAATTATCACCCATTGCTTTACTGATACCAAAAGAGAGTACTCGCTTGCTATCGGGCCCGAACGGTTGGTACCACCGTCTTCTGTGTGACCGGTCAAGAAGCACGTCAGTGTGTTTTGGCTGATAGCCGTTTATTCTTTCACATTTCACATATGAGAAAAGAAATGGTGCGCAGCGGCTTATACTCTCGGTATAGTCGTCGAGTCCATAAGCGACGGTTACCACTTACCATCAGGTGGGCCGTGGCTCGTCTACCATCGTAAGCAATAAAAACCATACCGGTGGTAGCGCGGCGCCTCGCCGTAAACGAAACCTTGAGTTTGAACTGGTTTTATAGCATTTCTTTTAATTGTTTTGGATGGATTGGATGAAGGTGTCAGTGGAACATTGCAGCATGTGGGTTGAACGGCTCGGAAGTCTTCTAAAAACTTCTCCGCGTTGGTCCCGTGAGGCACACAAAAGACAATCCATATGACTGCAATTAGTACATTTATTTTTTTCTTTCCAGTGTTCTGTGAGTACCGGGAGAGTGTAAACTTGGTGCACTGCCTATTGCTGCAGTGTCGACCCCTCATCAAGCCTCAGATGTTCGTCGGCCAGGGCGCCTCAGGTAATATACTATTTTATTTAATTCATACAAACATTTGCACAACCGTCTCGAGATATTTAATTTTTGGATGCTTTTTCATAGTTAAAAAGGATTTGTTAATTGACACACATTATTCCAACAAAAACAAGACCTGTTAAAACTGATAGCAATCCATCCTTTTCTTGTTTAAGTACGTTGTTCAAATATTCAATATAATTCCGTTTTGTTGTCAGTCAAGATGGCGGACATCTAATCAGCATTTTTCTAGTGGTAGAACCTTACTTATCCCAACACGAATGGGCCAATCGGGGAAGTACCACTCTCTCACAAAAGATCAGCGTGTAACAACGGTAGTACTCCTGCCGTTGTGTTTCTTATGGTAAATGAGAGCGACGGAGGCCCAAACCCCCTCCCTAACAACACACAGCATCACGCCTGTATTCCCCGAACACATTACACACCCTCGACTCGCCAGCTATGTTTAAGTCCCACGGGGATTGAACCCGAGACCTCATGATTAACAGTCGCATACACTACCGCTACACCACCGAGGCAGTTGTGTGTAGCAGAGTCTCCCTAACCTCTCCTTATTATCGTTCCTACCCACCTCCTATCCCTTTCCTTGGAAATGGCGATGTGCCAGAGGCATCTCTGGTATTGCTACGGTACGGTAACCGCTTGCCATCAGGTAGGCCGTATGCCTGTTAGTACCCATGTAATATAAAAAAAGCTACAGGTCCTAAGAATGAATTGGTTTTCAAAAACATGATTTGTCAGTTTGTGAATGTGGTTAGTCAGTAAAATCTGTATTGTCAGGTAAAGACGGCAAAACGGTAATATCCCAAAAGCAGCAAGTGCGAGTGATGCGCAGTTTCCGTGAAGGAGCGTGCAACGCGCTGGTGGCGACCTGCGTCGCCGAGGAGGGTCTCGATGTCGGCTCCGTCGATCTGATATTGTGTTTCGACATTTCCACCAGGTCACCGAGGCGACTTGTGCAGAGGTGTAGTATTATAATTTTCTCTCTTTCATATTTTATTCAATTTTAGCTTTTTATATGAGCAGAGGCGGCTGAAAATAATCACAATCATGCCACAAATAAAAGATAGTCTGTAAAGGCTGTGTATAACTTGCTAGTATATCTACGTACCTAAAGCACATGATTACTCATATGCTTTAGGTACGTAGATATACTAGCAAGTTATACACCGTCATAAATTGCAGCTATTTTCTAATTCGGAAATTATCCTTTATATAATATTAGTGCTTAATTAATTCGCTCTCAGATGCGGCCGCACTGGGCGAGAACGCGGCGGTCAAGTGTTCATACTAGTCACTGAAGGCAGGGAGCACCAGGTAATTAACTTTAAAAACGTTTCGTTTGACAATGATCGACAGAGATCCTCTTTGGGCCTTTTGTACCACCTAAGCTTAAGTAAACGACCATCTGACAGTAAGTGATTGTTGTTAATGAAGGTTCTTTTTACGTAAATACAAAAACAGGCTTTCATACTGATGATGGGGACGGTTGGTCACCTTACTGTTGGGACCCAGTTGATTGGGTCCAAATAAAAATAACGCATACGCGAAAAGGATAAAATACTTATACATGTGTCTCTCTCACTCTTGCTCAAACCTAATATGTGCTCCTCTTCCCCTTTCTTCATCCTTAGTGCCAAAATGTAGCGAGTCTATAGTATACTTAGTCTAAGATATTTACAGAATGCCATCTGAAAACAAAAAACGAAAACTGTCAAAACTTGAATTCAATACTGTATAGATTTACCCCTTTTTTTAACATGTTTCTAAACATGCCCCGTCGTTCGGGGCAACGAGCAGGGTAGTGTGGGGCCCTTACCCACTAAATTAACCCGCCATTTGTCGTCTCTCCGTCTGTACTGGTAAACCACTGGAACTATGTGACATTACTTCTGTGGTAATAGTTTCACGAATACGAGTAAACAGATGTAGCATACTCACAAAATTGTTCTCGAAGACAACGATATTACTCTGCTAACGCAAGGCTCATATTTTTTAGACATTATTGGAAAGCATGAGGCAAAGGGATGGTTTGACAAAGAAAATACTGCAGTCAAAGGAGGTGGAAAGTAACCTGTACAAGTGTAACCCTCGTATGACGCCGCGGGACCACACGCCGCAATGTCAAAAAATGTTCATCACCGTAGAAAAGAAACAAGATCCCAAAGAAAAAAAGAAAGAGAGCGTCGACAAGTCTAAGAAGGTAAAATGGAAAAATAGAGATTTACTGCGTGCAGGATTCGAACTGGGGAAGTGCTCAGGGGGGTTTGAGTGTATATCACTAAATCGTATCGACATCGCATCGTGTCATTGTGATTGGTTGAGAGATCACCGTGATCGTTTCGGTTTCTCTACCAATCACAAGCGAGACGATACGATTTAGTGAGTTACATTCTACGAATCCTGTAGGCCTAGCCAAGTTGCATGCAATTTGACATCTCTAACGTTAAGTCACGTGATTTAACTTTATGGATATAGTTAAAAATATTAAATGTCAAAATCCCACTGGATCGCTGAGCTATCGCAGTCACCTATTGGTGACACTCAATCTCCATTTCACTTGTTTTTAGATGTCTTCGATGTGCATATTTCCATTTTCTCTTTCACGAAAAAAATTCTAACCCTGGCTGTACACACTCGTAGAGACACAACGAGACAGGTCGAGGACGAGTGTGTACATGGCACCCTCGTCTCGTCTCGCGGCTCTCGGAAGCGTGTCGGTTTTTTGTGCACGAGTCAAAGGGTCTCGGGGAGTCTCGCGATGAAAACGAGAGCACGTCTGTACACACTCGACGCGCCCGATCACCGTCGTGGCCCACCCGCCAGCGCCTCGATAACGGTCAATAGTGGGACTTCCGGTCCAGACCCACATTAAATATCTGGGCCTGGTTTTGGATGGACGGTGGCACTTTGACGAGCACTTCCGTCGTCTTGCGCCAAAGCTCGTCGGCACGGCGTCCGCCCTCGGGCGACTGTTGCCGAATTTGGGCGGACCGAGTCTCGCGTGCCGACGACTCTACGCGGGGGTAGTACGGTCGATGACACTGTACGGCGCGCCCGTGTGGGTGGAGTCCCTGGCCGCTCGCAATAGGGCCCTTCTGTGGCGTCCACAGAGGGTCGTAGCGGTCAGGGCAATACGCGGGCACCGCACGGTCTCGACCGATGCAGCCTGCGCGTTGGTCGGAACCCCCCCCCGTGGGATCTGGAGGCGGAGGTGCTCGCCGACGTCTATCGGCGGGCGTCGACGGCGCGGGCAGGCGGCAGCCGCCCCTCGCCGAGCGTAATGTCATCGTGGCGGGAAGATGCCCGCCACGCCACAGTCCTAAAGTGGAAGTCTCGGCTGGAGATGCCCCGGGTTGGCCTCAGGACCGTGGGGGCGCTCCAGGCGGTCTTGGAAGAATGGGCAGGGCGGCAGCACGGGGTCCTCACCTTCCGGTTGGTGCAGATTTTGTCGGGGCATGGTTGCTTCGGCAAATACCTGCACACGATCGCTAGGAGGGAGACGACCCCAGGCTGTCACCACTGCGACTGCGACTCAGCGCCGCACACGCTCGAGTCGTGCCCGGCCTGGGATGTGCAGCGCCGGGAACTCGTTGCAGTCATAGGCGTGGACCTGTCGCTGCCGGCCGTTGCGCGAGCGATGGTTGGCAGTGACAGGGCCTGGACCGCGGTCGCCACCTTCTGCGAAGCTGTCATCTCGCGGAAGGAGGTGGCGGAGAGGACCCGTGAGGAATCCTCCTTCGCGGACCCGATTCGCCGCCGGCGCGCGGGGCGGCGTGCGCGCGCTTACCTGCGCCTGATGCCGCCCTAGCCGAGGCTGCGGACGGTGGGGTCGGGGAGTACCCTGCCGTCCGCGGAAGCCTACCGCGAAGGTGCGACGCCCAAGTGCGCGAGGCGTCGCTCAAGAGAGGGTGCCCGAAGGGGCTGCCGCCTGCGGATCGCGGTCGTAATGGCGCGGTACTCGTGATCCGCCGTAGCAAGGGCGGGTGGAGGTGCACGGTGGGTTTTTAGTGGGTGAGAGCCTTACACTACCCCGTTGTCTCCCCGGGCAGCGGGGTGTGCGGTAGGACATTTTTGCCCACCTAAAATAAAAAAAATAAAAAAGCGTGTACATGGTGTGCTCTCGTGTCGAGCTTCTACGCGATTAGAGTGGACGAGAGGCTCGCGAGACAAATAGACGAATGTGTACAGCCGGCACCATAATTATTGTACATGTCAAGTGCTAAATTACAGATCACTAAGATATAAAAGTAGTATAAACTTTCATCACAATGTGTTTTAAAATATGACATTGAAGAAAAAATTATTATCGCATATTTTTCTGATACTTAGGGCCAAAAAGATTTACGAAGTATGCTTTTGAGGAGACCTTCAACTATGACTAGAGATGTGGATAGCAGCAGTGTAATAAGTGAGGCAGAATTTAGAGAGCTGTTTCCTGATGGTTACCGTGATACGTCACTTCTACCTGCCCTTAAAGAATATTGGGCGATGGATAAAGGTAAGCTTGGGTTTTCATTACCAATAAACGAGTTTTGAACTTAACCCCACGTCTGTTGGTGTCCTAATTGGGTATGCAGAGACAATAGATTGCCATTTATTATAAAATGGCTCCCATTGGTTACTTTTTGTCCCCATTGAAACAAGACTTGACGGTCGGCGATCCACGCCGCCTTTGTGTGATTGTTACTAAATATCTCAATTACGTTACTATGGTTTAAGGGATATAGAAAAATCAGATATGAAACATGATGAATCTTGGGGGGAAATGAGTCTTACATAAAATAAATGTAACTACATGTAGATACATGAAAAAATCACATGATTTTTATGTCGTTTTATTTAAATGTGCATTTTTTTTTTATTTAACTTTAAAGTGAGTCAACGAAATAACTAAAAATTTGTAGTATCATTATAGAGCTCTTTCAGATAATGTCCGTCTGGTGACAGACTAAGAATACAAGTGTCACCACCCCATACTTTCCCGCGGGTGTCGTACAAGGCGACTAAGGGCAGTAAGCAATTGTCACCCATTCCACTACTGGTCTCACTTGGTACCCAGCCCTACCGGCTGGAACTGGGAACTCACTTGGTATCGGGCCCGAACGGGTCGTTAACACTCTCCTTTGTTACCGGTCATGAAGCACGTCTTAGCACAATTAACAACTAAATATTTTTAGGCTCTTTCAAAGATAATCAAATGCTGGAAGAGAGTGAATTAAAGCTCACTAGATGGCTAGAATATCATAAAACATTACAGAAAACAGGCACAGTAACCCATTCCATGGATTCAGAGATGTTGACGGAACTATTGCAATTCGCTGACATTAAACGATTTGAAATGGCGGCTTCTACCCAAGAACACTGTAAGTACATAAATTGGATTATACTAAGGATGTTAACATTAAACGAAAGGTACTAAACACAGGTAATTGAAACATAACAATTTTTTTTAATCAATCTATGTTTTACAGCTTTCCCAAGCCAAGAATCACCTAGAAAAATCACAAATCTTGACTTTCCATCCCCCCAAAAGTTAGCTTTATTATCTCCAGGAAAACGAAAACAAATCAGGAAAAAACAGAATATGGCTATCGATAAAGTAACATCTAAAAAATATGGGGACATTCGTGCTTTATTTAGCATAGCTACGAAATCAACAAAGAGTTATACTAAACTTATAAAAGACTTGGGCATTCAAAACAATGGTAGTATTCCTACCCGACTTGTTAGTTTGTTTGTTGATTTGAGCTTGGAAAGTAACACGACGTCTAAACAATGCTATATTTGTGAAAATATTTGTGACTGTAGTATTATACAGAAATTAAGAAAACCAAAGGAGTCTCCAGCCGTGGTATCGATTCTGAAACATTTTAGGCTACCGGATATTAAATTAATTGATGATTTTGATAAAGATTCTGTATTGAGTTATAGCAATAAACCTGATACAGATATCAATAAAGAAGAAATTGACACACAAAACGATAAACTCGATTTAAGCAATAACTTTAATTTAGAATTAGATTTTCTCGAGATGGATAGTTCTCAATCAGTTACTAAAGACATTACTACGAAACAAGATGCATCTGTGAGTTTGGATAACTTTGATTTAGGCAATATTGAAGATATATTTGCGGACAGTAGTCCAGATGAAATGATTATAAAAGATACAGATGTCAAAGAGGAACCCAAAAAAGCTGAAGAAGCATTGAGTTTCTTTGGTCTCGATAGCATTGAAGACATATTTGCTGATGATGAAATAGATAATACACCACCAGAAAAAATATCTTCGATAAATGTAAAGAATCAAGAATCACCTCAAGCAAAACTTGTCGAATATCCATTGAGTCCCTCTATATTATCTGGACGAACAAAAGTCAAAGACTCTCACAAATCACCAATACTGTGTAGTCAGTATAGTAGATTAAGCACTAAAAAAGACGGACCGCAGTTTTCGACGCCAGTTGCTAACTGTAAAAAACAACTAATTAAGGACTCTGTTAATAACTTGGAATTTGTCAAAGATGAAAAGTCGGATTTATCAGTCAAAAACAGTACAGTTGATACAACTAATAAAAGTATGTTCACTATCACACAACTTGTAGATATGATTAACAAAGGTGATAAAAATGAATCTACATCAAAACTATATACATCTGTTGAAGTAGAAAACAAAAGAAATGACAAAAAGGATTTTACTGCAAATTCACAGTCACAACCTCCAAGAAGTTCTTCGCCAATTCTTTTAACTAAACCCAAAAGAAGTCTATCACCAATACTTCTAACACAATCTGAACGAAGAAATTCATCAGATAAAATTAATAATTCAAGCCAACTGACAACGTCTTTAACTCAAATGAAAAGGAACGAAAGTCTTATTATACTAGACAGTGATAGCGATTCAGATAGCACACAGACATACGACGCAACAAACTTTTTAACAAAATCAAAGAATAACATATTTGGTGAAACTTCACCTGCGTTAAAAAACGTTGATACAATTGAAGTTCTTAAAAGCACTACAAGTAAAACTGAGGTTCTTACTAACGGCAAGAGAAAGTTAGATGTAGATGACAGTGAACCATTAACTGTATCACACTATTTTAATAAAAAACAAAAGTTAAACTCATCAAATTTTAAACAAGTACAAGATCCATCTAGTAAACCAAACCAACAATTCAAAAACGATAATATAACCTTTAACTGTAATGTAGCAGTACGAAGGTCACTGAAAGAGAATGAGGATCCACAGTTTCTGAGAGATGACGATGAAAAGCAGGACGATTGTGTTAAAAAAAACAATTTAGACATATTGCAAATTTTTAGACGAGACAGCAAAGTTGGTAAAAGTGAAATAACTGCCGTTTTGACTAAAAGTCAGAAACATACTGTACAGTCACAGAGACGAAAGCTTAGTTTCGATGACGGTGAAGATGATTTTGTTACAGACGTAAAGATTAACCCAAAAAGTCATCATGTGGTCAATGGTGATAGATATGATTCCTTAAAAAAATCTAAAAAAAACAAAGTAAGTATTTTTATACAGTAAAAAATCAAATAATTTTTTTTTGGTGGTGTAACCGTTTCTATATAACTTATGCCAGTGTTCTATAACTTTATCATGGAGGACCCCTTAGTATGGAAAAATATTTCGTTGCCCCTCACCCTACGCTGTTTCCTACTTATATTTTATTTACAAATATCGAATTAATAGAAAAAAAATATTGAATCACAAATCTTTCGCTTATTGATAAAATTATTACTGTCTGATACCGTCAGCAGTTAAACTTAAGATAAAAATACAACCCGATGTATTTATTAATTTTATAGAAGAATATAGCAAATAATTCGTTGTTGGATATGGAAGCGGAATTGTCAGATGACGAACATCAGAGCGCTGACGAGTTGTCGGACGATAGTATCGGCAGTATTGCGGACTTTATATGTGACGACAGCGTCATACCGCAGGAGGACATTCAAGCGGTCTATCTGAAATCTATTAAGTGAGTTTATTTGATTTATTCAATTTTTTCGCAGACATTATTGTGTCTGAGCGTGAGAGGGATTTCCTCCATAGTCCACCACGCTGGCCTAGTGCGGGTTGGCAGAATTAACAAGCCATCGACCAATATCTCAGGCATGCAAAGTTCCTCACCATGATCCTTCACCGGACAGCCATCAATTGTACACACAGCCCATTACTAATCACAAAAATATTTATTGTATAAGCTCGGAATAGTTATTCAGTGTTTTTTTCCGTTCTTTCAACGTCAAACTGTCATATTAGTGACAAAGACAAAACACTGAATAACTTGAGAGGTTATACAACGTTTATAAGTAAGGCAGACATAGTTTTTTGGGCGGACCGAGTCTCGCGTGTCGACGACTCTACGCGGGGGTAGTACGGTCGATGGCACTGTACGGCGCGCCCGTGTGGGTGGAGTCCCTGGCCGCTCGCAATAGGGCCCTTCTGTGGCGTCCACAGAGGGTCGTAGCGGTCAGGGCAATACGCGGGTACCGCATGGTCTCGACCGATGCAGCCTGCGCGTTGGCCAGAACCCCCCCGTGGGATCTGGAGGCGGAAGTGCTCGCCGACGTCTATCGGCGGGCGGGGGGCAGCCGCCCCTCGCCGAGCGCAATGTCATCGTGGCGGGAAGATGCCCGCCGCGCCACCGTCCTAAAGTGGAAGTCTCGGCTGGAGACGCCCCGGGCCGGTCTCTGGACCGTGGGGGCGCTCCAGCCGATCTTGGAAGAATGGGCAGGGCGACAGCACGGGATCCTCACCTTCCGGTTGGTGCAGGTTTTGTCGGGGCATGGTTGCTTCGGCAAATATCTGCACATGATCGCTAGGAGGGAGACGACCCCAGGCTGTCACCACTGCGGCTGCGACGAGGACTCGGCGCAGCACACGCTCGAGTCGTGCCCGGCCTGGGATGTGCAGCGACGGGAACTCGCTGCAGTCATAGGCGTGGACCTGTCGCTGCCGGCCGTTGCGCGAGCGATGGTTGGCAGTGACAGGGCCTGGACCGCGGTCGCCACCTTCTGCGAAGCTGTCATCTCGCGGAAGGAGGTGGCGGAGAGGACCCGTGAGGAATCCTCCTTCGCGGACCCGATTCGCCGCCGGCGCGCGGGGCGGCGTGCGCGCGCTTACCTGCGCCTGATGCCGCCCTAGCCGAGGCTGCGGACGGTGGGGTCGGGGAGTACCCTGCCGTCCGCGGAAGCCTACCGCGAAGGTGCGACGCCCAAGTGCGCGAGGCGTCGCTCAAGAGAGGGTGCCCGAAGGGGCTGCCGCCTGCGGATCGCGGTCGTAACGACGCGGTACCCGTGATCCGCCGTAGCAAGGGCGGGTGGAGGCGCACGGTGGGTTTTTAGTGGGTGAGAGCCCCACACTACCCCGTTGTCTCCCCGGGCAGCGGGGTGTGCGGTAGGACATTTTTGCCCACCTAAAATAAAAAAAAAAAAAAAAAGCAGACACAGTTTTAAAAAGTCAGGCTGCGCTGTTTCGACCTCAGACTGGCAATGAACTTGATGTCTATAGCCCAATAGTTGCTGTTCTCGTTCTAGTCTAATAGCTATCACACTATCAACCTTTTATTTTTTTAATTACATTTTATTAGATATGAGCTTTCTGTATAATAAGAGGGAATTATTGGCTTTCTGTATACAGTACCGCCCAGATTTTCTGTTATACTATGCGGGTGCAAAATAAGCGTACGGCCCATCTGAAGGTAAGCGGAGGCATCACTACGCGCTACTCCAAGGAAAAGTATAGGGGAAGGATAATAAGGCGAGGTTATAGAGAGGGTATAGGCCTCCGACGCTCTCACTCACCATACGTAACAACAGCAGGAGTATCTACTGTTGTTTTAAGCTTATCTTCTGTGAGAAGGTGGTACTTTCCCGATCGGTCTATTAATGCCAGGACAAGCAACTTTAAAATAGAAAACTAGTTTTTCTTTTTCCTAAATATTATTTGTTTAATTAATAGATATTTATCACAACCATAAATTGGAATGGAGTGATGACGCTATAATTTGTTGTCACTGAGTACTACCGTTATTGATTTTTGATGACTGACCTGTAAGTCTTTGAACCGTGTTTTTATTAAATAAATCACCCGTAATATCGTACTAGCCATTGCCCGTGACTGCGCTGCAGCCAAAAGCTAGTTTTTAGGTTATATATATATATCTCAGGTTCCCGATGTGATGCGCGAACGAACAAACAGATAAACAGACAAAAAACCTAAAAGAAATTGTTTTGTGTTTAGACACGCCTATATAGCCTATTACAGTAATTTTTTCTCAAATATCTTAAATGTTCAACAGCAAAACAAACAAACAGCTCAGCTTTATAATAGTATAGACAAAACACGGTTACCAAGTACACACTTCACTTCAACTTGTTAGTCTCACTGAAAATAAATACGACCATAGCATTGCTGGGCACGATAGGTCGATATTTTCCGCCCTCCTTGCTTGCAAAATGCTTCATGGAGTGCTTTTTCCTTCAAAATAAGGATCTAAGTGATTTTCTTTTTGTTTGTAGGAGCCCGATCAAAACGGGTGCGTTTAAGATTCCACTATTGCCGCAGAGGTATAATAGAGAAGAGATACTATCGCAGCATATTGAAGAAGATTCATATGAAATGGTATGGACTCATATAATACTTTCTAACATTTACGCGATATAATATTTACATATCAGCTTTGGACATCTATCATCTAAGTCCACCCGTGATCATGAATGCTGTAAAGTATTCGAAACGTCGGGACAGGAGTAAAATCAAGTAAACGCGATAGATTCCGTAAACGTAGTTTTATTTCAAAATGGTATGGGCTCGTTTAAGTTTATTTTTTATAAAATACATGTTTCCTAGATTTTTGTGTACGTCGAGCGCAGTCTCGAGCGATTGTCACAATGGCTGAATTGGCAATGCATCTGGGAGAGTATTCCAGGAGATGCAGGTTCAAATTCTGCTCGTGACTGTTATTTTCGATTTCACATTTTCACACTTTATCTTAAATGAACCGATATTTCACAAACTTTATTTCATTGTATTTTTTTTTGTTATGTAATTTAGCTACTGCATATAATGGGTTAGCCATATATTTGTGTATCTAGTAGTTTACTGTACTCTATATTATACTAAATGCGTTTAAAGTTTGAAAACTATGTCTAATTTAGGTTTTATTGCATGGCAACTATGTAATTCAGGCCTCGTGGCGTAGTCGGTAGTGTAACCGACTTCCGTGCACGAGGTCGTGGGTTCGATTCCCACTCAGGATAAATATTTGTGTGATGAACACAGATATTTGTACTGCATCTGGGTGTTTTCTATCTATTATATGTATGTATTTACAAAGAAAAAGTAATAATATGTAATATATCCGTAATCTGGTACCCATAGCACAAGCGTTATGCTTACTTTGGGACCAGAGGACGTTGTGTGAAAAATTTCCGTGAATATTTATTTATTTATTTAATTTTTAATTTATGCAAACAAAGAATTGAATATTTTAGGCAATATGAGTTTCAAATACAAATTAAATAATCTATGTTAAATTTTGCACAAATCCCACTAGAATACCATTAACAATGTTGTTAGTATGTAATATTATCACATATTTTACCCTTTTTAAGTAGGTTTGTTTAAAAAAATCAATACTTAATCAGTATTTTCGCGTCACAAACAGTGAAATCGGTTTTCCGGTCGCAGATTTTGTTAAAGTCCCTGTGAACTTGCAATTTAGTTAAAGTTGCCCTTATGTTATTAGTTGTTCTTTCATATGTTTTAATGTCTGTATATAAACAATACATTAAATCGAATGAAATTAAGTATCAACTTCACTAATATCTTTTCATTACAGAACAGCTTCTGTGTAGATTCCAACATTGGGCTTACACAAGTCAATGAAATGTCAGAATTGGAATTGGCTGAAATCATATTGGAAGAGAAAAAAAAATCCAAAAAGAAATCCAGGCGATTGTGTCCACCACAGGAAGATAGTCCCGATGTAAAATTGAAAAGTAGACCTAAAAAGAGACAGATTCTTAGTGATTCTGAAGGCGATAGTGAATGAAACTGCTTACAAATCTTCGGTTATGTATTTCCAGAGTATATTCCGAATGGTGCTTTTGACGAATTTTGATTTATCTATATGTTTTTATTTAGACTGGCTATCTGGTGCGGGACACAGATGTTTTCTCTTCCACGACGCTCATAGTGCGATGGGACTTTGACAGGAGTGATCAAGCACGACGGTAAACTTATACTCCGAAGTACAGAGTCGTTCAATTTTTCGATTACTCGAGCATTAACACAAAAACATTTTTTTCACGACCCATTATCCCACTGTTGGGCATGTCTAGAGGCTCTCACTCTGACAGGAGCAGAGTGTGATTTAGGTCACGCTGGCTTAGTGTGGGTTGGCAGATTTTTCAAGCTGTTGAGAATATCTCAGGTTTGCAGAATTTTCCAAAAATAGACACACAATTCCTGTGCCGTGTGGGGCCGGCTTTAGAATTGTCCCACCCCTCTCCACCCATGGGAGTCGTAGAAACCGACTGAGGAAATAACGGGAGTGGGCAGCAGCACTCCCTCGAGTATTAACAACATCCACTGCGATCGCCAACCCGCCTGCCAAGCGTGGCGATTACGGCACTATCCCCCATATGAGCGAAACTCATGTTGTGGCGTTCTCTTGGGGAGGCCTATGTCCAGCAGTGGACTTCGAAAGGCTGATGGATGGATGGATGGAATTCCGGAAAGTCAGATGTGTTTCTTGCGATTTCTGTACCTCGGACTGGGAACACAATACCACATTGCACTCCTTGGTCTTATCACTAGGCTATCACTTCTATGTATATACAGGGTAATTTTTTAACCAGTGCAATTTTTTTTTTGGTGGTTCTATATCAGTAATAGAACACATTTCCATTAATTGTTAAATTTTTTTTATCTGACTTGAAATCAGTAAAATGTGGACACCAATCTTATTGCATTTTGATGGTCCAAGCCCATGAAAGTATGAAGGAAAATTTGGAACTACTCTTACAAATAACTTCAGGTCACGACCTAAACTTATTGTTCGAATCTGATAAAATTAGCGGTCAGTAAACCGCATAGATACCTACGCGTCGGTGCATTAAACGAGCGCTGACGCGCTATGTATCTACAGTCGAGTGACCATACGATTTGTTTCAAAAGTAAACATCTTTCGTACGATAACTTTATTTTTTTAGTACTAACACATATGAAAATTAAAAAATACGTGTTTATTAAAATTTGCTTTGTGTTTAATGTAAGTTTATTTTCTCAAAATTTGCACACAAAAAATTACCCTGTATATATTAAAGTAATAGGATCCACGGGCAAAGCTGAGTGCAGATGGCGCTATCGGCGAGATGGCCACTGTCAAATTGTAGTTGCTTTGTTTGCCAGAGAATTGTTTGTTATTTTTTGTGTATAATCTGGTTAATCAGCAATATTGTTAATATGTATAGTACGTGGAAGATTAAAGAATTGAAAGACGCTATGCTGTGTAGCCACAAACACAGCATAGCGTCTTTCAATTCTTTTTTTACGTTTACGTGTGCGACTTTGTCCACTTTTTTTAATGAGAAATTAATGTACATCGGAGTTATTAAATTTTGGTACAGCACACAGGCACATAAAGAGAAAATCAAAACTTACCAAGTTACAGGTTATAAATTGTATAGAAATGACAGTTTTCAATGGCCATGTCAATAATACGCCATCTGCCGTGAAATGATGGCAGTCAACATTCCCATTGTCATGAATTACAAGAAGTGAGGTTCGAATAACCCTCATATTAATCTATCGAAGATAGTATTATTTTATAAGTGATAATTATTTTTTATATTTAATTTACAAACCTATTTCTGAAAACCTTTATGTCAAACGTTAAAAGAACTTTCAACTTATATCGCATGTTTTACACTGACTGATTTTCTGACGGATCCTTCGTCATACGGTATTCTCTAAAATACGGGACTTTCCCTAAGAAAGAGGGTAATCTTCTTTTAACAAAGACTTTCTTGATATCTCTTAACATGGTACACAAGTCACAGCCGATCTTTTTGTCTTAAGTTGGCTGCAAGACGCTGCACGGTAGCTATTTTTGTGTCGCAAGGGATGTGCGTCTTCTACAG
The DNA here is from genome assembly GCA_948253155.1 of Leucoma salicis. Taxonomy (NCBI): domain Eukaryota; kingdom Metazoa; phylum Arthropoda; class Insecta; order Lepidoptera; family Erebidae; genus Leucoma; species Leucoma salicis. The sequence goes on from OX411811.1 coordinate 22,685,614, forward strand.
TTTACTTACATTAAACTAAAAATATTCGATATATTGTACAATTGTAATCGATAATGATACTATTTAACGATCGTATTATAATATGTGGACGCTCTTCTATATTTAGATTAAAGCTTATTCACTCAATTGCTCGTATTGTTTTTATTGCTCTGTGCTTAACTTCAGAGACACAAAGATCCGTTGTGATTACTATAGAAAAGTACACTTGAGCTTATACACTTCTCCATTTTGAAGTCGTAACAGTTGAAATAATTCGATTACTTTTGATGCAGTGTTATTTAGAATGTAGTTATTAAGTTATTAGGTGTTTATAGAGATTAAGCGTTTAAGGAATATTAGTTCCAGAATCGTGTTCGCAAAATGTGTCTGGTTTAGCTGATGGTATTGTTATGTATGTGGTGGAGACTTACGAGGTCTGGACTCTCAATAACTACTGTGATATAAATTATAGTAATAATTCACATTATGTTCATTTTGATACATTCATATTTATGTTAATTTCGTTTTATATTTTTGTAAATCATGTGTACATAAAAGTTAAGTGGAACGAAAGATAATTTTATTTTTCCAACATAAATTGTTTGTAAATAGAGTTACCGCAAACACTACCGCTAGACAATTGAGGCAGTTTATAATAATAACGGAGGTCTGAGTTTTAACCGAAACTAAATCTACCTGTCAGCCTAATATGTCCACTGCTGGACATGGAGGCCTATGTGCACACACAACGAATGGTCCTATACCGCTGGCATCCAACGGCCGCCTGCGACTTTGACGAGGTCCTCGGTCCACCTAGCGGGAAGCCGCACTGCGCCGTCCTGTAGGTGTTTGCCACTCGAGAATCTTTCTTCCTCAACGGTTGTCGGTTCGTCAAGCCATGTGGCCTGCCCATTACCACTTTAGCGTACCAACCCGACGAACTATGTCAGTCATTCTAGTACTCCTGCTTTTTCCATGTTGCGGATTTTATCTCGTAAAGGAATACCTATCGCACATAGCCCTTATTCATTCCATGGCACGCTGTGCGACAGCTCGTTTAGAAGACGGACATTTTATAGATCACGCCTCTGTTCCTTATGTCATCACTGGTAACACACATTGATCGTAGTCTTTCTTTCATTGACACTGAGTATATCTCACTCAGCTTCCGAAACTAGATATCTGGTCAAAATAAAAATCGAATCTTCGGTCGGTTATTAATGAATTTTATTCCATCCATCCATCCATCAGCCTTTCAACGTCCACTGCTGGACATAGGCCTCCCCAAGAGAACGCCACAACAAGCGGTCCTGTGCCGACCGCATCCAACGGCTCCCCGCAGCTTTGACCAGATCGTCGGTCCATCTGGTGGGGGGCCGTCCTACGTTGCGCCGTCCGATACGTGGTTGCCACTCGAGAACCTTACTTCCCCAACGGTTGTCGGTTCGCCGAGCGATGTGGCCTGCCCATTGCCACTTCAGCATGGCAACCCGGCGGGCTGTGTCGGTCACTCGTTCTCCTACGGATCTCCGTATTACGGATACGATCACGTAGGTAAACACCAAGCATAGCCCGCTCCATGGCCCGCTGAGCGACTTTGAGCCTTGATACGAGGCCAACATTCAGAGACCACGTCTCTGTTCCATATGTCATCACTGGTAACACACACTGGTCGTAGACCTTCGTTTTCAGACACTGCGAAATATTGGACGAGAAGATCTTCCTTAGCTTCCCGAACGCTGCCCAGCCGAGTTGGATTCGTCGATTGACTTCTTTCTCGAAGTAACCTAACTGGACTGTTTGTTCCAGGTAGACATAGTGGTCGACAACTTCGAGAAGCGCACTCCCGACGGTGCTGAAATGACATGGACATTAGACATGACTTTCGTCTTGTCCATGTTCATTTTGAGACCCACTAGTCGAGAAACGCTGCTGAGATCATTGAGTATGGTGCCAAGATCCTCCAGCGATTCTGCCATGACTACGATGTCGTCGCCTTTCTCATAGTCCACAAATGCCAGACACAGAGGCTGATTGTATTCCTCGGTTTTCTGTATAATCTGGCGTAGCGTGTGGATGTGGCCTATGGTACTATAGCCTTTACGGAAACCGGCTTGTTCGGGAGGCTGGAAGTCGTCAAGCCTGCGCGCGAGTCGATTTGTAATGACTCTCGAGAACAACTTATAGACGTGGCTCAAGAGCGAGATGGGTCTATAATTCTTCAAGAGGGTTCTGTCATCTTTCTTGAAGAAAAGCACCACCACGCTCCTGGTCCATGACTCTGGAACGTCGCCCCCAAGAACAACGGAATTAAATAGCCTCTGGAGGGCTTTGAGGACCGGCTTTCCACCTGCCTTCAGAAGCTCTATAGTAATTCCGTCGTCACCCGGTGCCTTTCCGTCCTTTAGCTGTTTGAGAGCCGTTCTGATCTCGTACAGGCTGACTTCCGGGATATCCTCGGTAAAGTGCCGAGTTAGCTTGGATCTGGGGTCTTGGACCAAGCCAACAGCAGGGCTCTGGAATCTGTACAACTGTCCACAGATCTGCTGGACCTCTCCCAAGATCTCATCTCGAGATGAAATGACAGTGCCGTCGTTGGTCCTCAGTTTAGTCAACTGGCTTTGACCAACAGACAGATCTCTTGCGAACACTTTCGAGCCTTGGTTCCGCTCTATCACCTCTTTAATACAGGTAGTATTAAATTGCCGAATATCGTGTCGCATAGCCTTGGAGATCTGTCTGTTTAACCGCCTTAGGCAGGACCAATCGGCTGAGGACTGGACTGTCATTCCTTGTCTCCTCTCCATGAGTTTGAGAGTATGGTCCGAGAGTGTACGAGTCCTAGTGAAACGACGGGTCTTGAAGTAGGTCGACCCGACCGCGTGGACAGTTTGCACGAACCTGCTGTTCATATCGCTCGCTGATTCACACTCATCTAGACATTGGAAGCGATTTTGTAATTCGAGCTGAAAGCTCTCGGGGTTCTGGTATTGGGCAGGTGTTGGTCGGAGCGTAGACTTCATCAAGCGTGACCTCTCGGCTTTCGTGCTAATATTCAAGATGCCTCTGACTAGTCGGTAATCACTCCCAGTTTTAATCCTGCTCACTGAGACATCATTGAATATGTGTCGTTTGTCCAACAAGATGAAGTCAATCTCGTTTTTAACTGAACCATCAGGGCTTATCCAGGTCCATTTCCGCTGGGGCTGCTTCCTGAAGAAGGAATTCATCATGTAGAGGCCTTCCTTCTCCAGACAATCAGCCAGCATCTGGCCCCTGTGATTCCTCTGCCCGAAACCATAGTGCCCCACTTTCAGCTCATCGTCTGTCCTCTTGCCCAGTTTCGCGTTAAAGTCTCCCATAACCACCGTGAAGTAGGTTTTAGACGAGTGGATGGTCTTCGAGATATCCTCATATTGGGCCTCCACCGCGTCGTCGGAGTGTGTCGTGGTCGGTGCGTAAACCTATATGACCTTCAACGAATACCGTTTGGTTATTCTGAGTATAAGGTACGCTACCCTACTCGACATACTCTCAATCCTCTCCACGTTGCCTACGAGAGACCTGCGAACGATAAACCCGACACTTCCTTGGGACTGGTAGTCGCCCTCCCGGTGGAAGAGCAAGTTCCCGGACTGGAGGATTGTCGTGCCCTCACCCTCTCTTCGGACTTCTGACAACCCTATAATGTCCCAGCGGATCTTGCTCAATTCCTCTTCCAGCTCGGTGATTCTCTCGTCGGTCCGAAGTGTCCGAACGTTTTGCGTTATCAGGGCCAGAGGTCGTTGTTTTTGGTAGCCTTTCCGCGACCGGAGATTCTTCGCACCCCCTGCTCCGCCGTTACCGGGCCCGCTACCGTTAGGCCACGGAATAGCGGAACTGCTGTGACTGGGGGCCATTTGAAATTGTGTGCTCGTCATGGGGGATAATGCCGTAATCGCCACGCTTGGCAGGCGGGTTAGCGATCGCAGTGGATGTTATTAATACTTGAGGGAGTGCTGCTGCCCACTCCCCCGGTATTCCCTCAGTCGGCTATTACGACTCCCGTGGGTAGAGAGGGATGGGGCAATTCTAAAGCTGTCCCCACACGGCGGCATTAATTTTATTACCAGTCCGAATTCTATGTCAAGTCTCTTGCAGATGGGCTAACGACCCTTAGACGTCAGTCGACGTAGGTACGTCCAAAGAGTAAAATACTGGTACGTCGTACGACATCATAGATGTGCGTCAGCCTCGGGATTACTGTGGCGGTTACACAACGACAAAAGTACTCACTATTTTGTTCTATGATGGAGTATGATAATAGCGGATATATACTTAGCGGCTTAGAGTACTTCTCCGGATTGGAAAGAAAGAAAGACTGAAAGAAAATACTATTAATCCTTCTCAGAAGGGAACACTCATACAATTAATGAAGGGACGCAGGTTCGAATCCCGCTCGCACTAAAGCGCTCTTTTTCCACGATCGCAAATAATTTGTACTTTAAATTAGCTGAGCATGTCAAGTGCTAAAATACAGATGAAAAACTTAAAAAAAATCGCGCCATCAAATAGTATGAATTTTAATTGCAAAATTAAACTTTATTGGATTAATGCATGTAAATTCATCCGATAGGTGGTGTGGGTCGTATAGACAAATGTGATATGGAGATTGATTATGGCCATTGGCCCGTGCGATAGCTTAGAGCGCTTCCTCGGATTGGAAGGGTCCCAGGTTCGAATCCCGCTCGCACTAATGTTATTCTTTCCACATTCACAAATAATTTGTACTTTATGATAATTTGATTACAAATATTATAATCAAGCCGTAGAGCTAGATCTACGCCAGGCTACGGTGGAGACTAGCCAACAGCGCAAGAAAAACGCACAAGACAAGTGTATGCGCAAATAAAATTAGGTAAGTAACTATATTTCCTCGCTCTCAGAATTACTCCTCCACATTTGTCCTGAAATAGTTTAGGCTGGGACTGGTGTTTTTACGCCGCTAAATTTTCTTACTCAATATTAAGCACTTTTCGTCCCGATCCGGTATTTTGACCAAATATATCTGCGTTCTAAAGTTGTATAATTATGCTACTAAAACAATGAGGCACCAAGTTTGGTTTATAAACATAATATGGTGACCTTTTAGTAGTTCTCGAGCTCAGCGTCTCCATGCTTGTTGCTAACAATACCAGAGGCACTTCTCGAGCTTTGCCGTGTAGGTAATTGGACATACGCGGTTAGCACTCGCCGAACTAATCATTTGGAATACTCATTTATTTTGATCTCTTTTTAGCACTTGACATCAGCTACTTTAAAGAACAAATTAGCAGAGCTTAGCGGTCTAGAGCACTTCCCCGGATTGGAAGGAACGCAGGTTCGAATCCCGTTTGCACTAAAATTCTCTTTATCCACATTCACAAATAATTTGTTCTTTATATTGATATTCTGGGTGGCACTTCAAGGGTCGAGCTGGCCCATGGTTCCTGCAAATAGCAAGTCTATCTACCACTAGACGAATAGGAGAGAAACAGTTTAAAGCACTCTCTTGTAAGATTGTAAGCTATAACATTCGCTGATATTAGGTACCTGTTGTGATCAAATTACAACCACTATTACTACGTTATCGAAATTCCAAATTATTTTTCAGAAATACACAAACCAACCTTCTTACTGTTTTCTCCCGAATTTAAGTCTCACTTTCCATAAGACCCTCTCATGGGATCCTAACCTAATGACAAAGGCCTCTTAAGAAGCATACTGTTTCAAATAAAAAAAAAACCAAAATGGGGCTGCAATAAATTTACAATGATATTACTTACTTAAAGTAGGTACCTACCTACCTCGTTTTTTGATGTGGTCTGTACAAAGATAGACGATATTTTGATAAAGACACACATCTGTGTATTTAGCGATCCCACATGTTTACAAGTAGGTACCTACCGCCTAAACAGAAAAAAGAACGGTTCATATTCTAACTATTATAAAACTATAACAAGGCTGTCTGTACATTTAAGATATTTAAGAAATACTGTATTGCTATGTACGTACTATAAGCGTAAACACAACAATTTTTTTAGTTCTTTTGTCTCTTTGTCTGTTCGCGCATCACGCAAAAACTACGGAACGGATTTTGATGATTTTTTTTTTATTTGATAGTTCTTGATGAGACTTAAAAACTGGTATACCTACATTTTAACCTGCTACTATATCGGGAACCTGAGATATAATCTAAAAACTAGCTTTTGCTGCGGCGAGGCCGCGGGCAAAGGCTAGTAACTATATTTTGATGTGAAAAATCTAATGCGGAGGGAGGGTAAAATCGGCTGTTAGCGTGGCGACGCTTTTATTGCACGCCTCATAAACGAAGCGTTGAGGTAGGTACCTACTAACAACTGATTTTTCAAACTTAAAATGTCTCTATTTATCATATATTGCACTTGTAAAACAATATATACCTAACACACACATAATCAAGAAGAAACACTATTTTTGACACTCGTGATATTTTTTATGCCATTTTTCTTATTTAAACTAGTTAAAAAACTGTTTGAAAAAATCTGGCTTGGACGTCCGTGAGTTGTAGCTAATGTATGTTAACACGATAACAACCGAAATACTTTACTAATTGAGTATTTTTTTTCTTTTATGATACAGTGTAACTACGAATAGAGCCCTATCACTTTTCACGGTCTGATTCGATGTGGTTTATTGTTATTAAATAAACAAAAAAATAGTGAATATTTACGCTGGATTCGACACTAAAACCAGCGCTATCCTTATTTCGTGAGAAGTGTGAGAACTATTTCTATATACCAATATAGAAGTACTTCTTAAAATTATTGCTAGATGGCGTATAAGACATGAAAACCACGAAATTAGCGCTATGTTATTGATTGAAAACTACTTAGTAAGACCAATGCATTATTAGTTACTTATCAAATAATTAATTTTATTGTGAAAAATTAAGATTATGAGGCATGCACTTTTGGATTTTCCAAAGTATTTTACTTGTCCTGTTCAAATCTTGCAAGTTATATTTGACATACTTCCCGGTTTCCGATTAAGCTGAAATTTTACACGCATCGCGTGACAAGTGACAATGCAATATTATGATGACATGGAGCTGATCTAATGATGGAGCTGGAAGGTGGACTTAGGAATTCTATAATGAAATGGCGCAACCCCATCGAGTTTGGGCTCGTATGATTCGTCTTGCCGAGTAATTTGTGTCTAGATGGTATCTAGGGCCTGATGATGAAGCTGGAAGGTGGCCACAGTAACTCTATAATGAAACGACGCAACCCCGTCGAGTTTGGACACGTTTGATTCGTCTTGATGAGTAAGTACTTTGACTTTAGATGGTATCCAGGGTCTGATGATCCATCATCTAGCTCCAGCTAGAAGATGGCCATAGGAGCTCCGTTCTAAACCGACATAACTCCTTTGAGTTTGAGCTCGTATGATTTATCTTGACGAGTACTTTGTCCCTAGATGGTATCCAGGGTCTGACGATGGAGCTGGAAGGTGGTCACAGTAGCTCTGTAATGAAACGACGGAACCCTATCGAGTGTATACTCGTTTGATTCGTCTTGAGGAGTACTTAGCCAAGTTATAGTCATTTTATTTCTACAAAATAATTTCGATGTTTTCACATCTGCTAGACGTCCCGCGACGTCTAGTTTTTTTTTATTCGCTATAGCAGACGTATAGGGGGTTAGAGATTAACCACTGAAGTAATGTCGCACAGTTCGAGTGGTCCGTCAGTACAGACGGAGAGACGGCACACAGCGGGTTTATTTAGTGGGTGACGGCCCCACACTCCCTTCTCATCCTCAATCCTGTTCATTGCCCGAAACGAAGGGGTGTGCGTTTAGGTACATCACCATAAATATTACGGAGTAGGTATGTATTGTTCTTTTTTTTATTACATAGGTATATAGTGGCAGACGAGCCACGGCCCATCTGATGGTAAATAGTAACCGTCGCTCATGGGCTCAACTGTACCGAGAGTATTGTCAAGGCGCTGCTCACCATTTCATTTCACCGATATGTAATGAAAGAATAAACGGCTATCTCCTGTTACAGCCAAAAGGCAACGATGTGCTTCATGGCCGGTCACACGGGAGATGGTGCTACCAACCCGCTCGGGCCAACTACCAAGTGAGTACTCCCATTTGGTACCCAGCTCTACCACCAGTCATGCAATGGATGATAATTGCTTACTTCCCTTAGTCGCCTCATACGACACCCGTGTGAAATAATGCGGTGGTGACACTTGTATTCTTAGTCCGTCACCACACGGAAGAGATGCTTCGGAGAAGATGAAAAGCTGTTTTATTTTTTTTATTGCATGTAGTGGCAGACGAGCCACGGTCCATCTGATGGTAAATGGTAACCGTCGCCCATGGACTCTACTATACCAAGAGTATTGTCAAGCCGCTGCTCACCAATTAATTTCAAAGATATGAAATGAAATATAAACGGCGATCTCCTGCTAAATATATAAAGTATTTTAAATTTGTAAAGACAAACATCTACCATACATAATAAGATAATAAAAAAACCGCCGCTCAATAACTCAAAAATACTACGAACACTGTCAAGCCGCTGCTCGCCATTTCACTTCACGGATGTGAATTTAATTAATGGACGTCTATCTTACCTTCTGCTATAACCAAAACACACCGAGATACCTACTTCATGCTCGGTCACATGGAAGACGGTACTACCGACCTGCTCGAAGTTAAAATTTTCAGGTATATAAGTGAATATCTATGGTTAAAATCCAACTGGGTTTTACCTCGAATGAGAATGAGCCTATCACAGCCCATGACCTTTGTAGATTAGGTACGTTTACGCGTACCTATGTGTAATAATATCTAATATCCGAAGAGTATTTGCACCAAATATATCGTAATTCTATGACGCATTTAGTATGATAGAGCAGTATCTAAGTGGTTCTGTCTCTTTCTCATACATCCAAATCAGTTAACGCGCGCTTGAGTCATACATATACGCAATTAACAGCCGTCGATAGCCGATACATAGTACCACTCTTTATAAATTACTTCGTTGAGTTCGCGTTGACTATAAAGCAAAAAATTAAAATCTGATTACCAAAATGTTGTGTCATGATGTGGTTAAGTAATGTCTAATTAGATAACATGGAAATTAAACCATGAGTGGTTTTCTCGTCTTCATTTCCGATTACAAGTAAGTTTTCGCAACTAAAAATATTAGGTACAGAATAGGTAGTTTATGCTCTAAATTAATCTAAACCACTGTATTTAATGAAAAAATCCGCCGGAACTTTGTGTGACAACTGTGATATTGATAATACATAAGTATTTTCTTAATTAAACATTGATTATTATTTGATTGAAGAGCGTTTGAGGAAACGAGAAGCTCTAAAAAGCAAAATGAAAGCGAAGAATCAGACATGTTCAAAAAGCCATCCATTGACAGGACATCAGGAAAATATTATTGAAAAGGCTTTGCTGAAAAACACACTGGTAAGTCTAAATCTAAATTTGACTACATAATAGATGAAAAAAAATTATGAATGTTAAAGAGGCGAGAGATGTATGCAAGAATAGAGCCTCATGGAACTCTGTTCTCGCTGCCTACCCCGCAAGGAAAATAGAGTGATGATAAGTAGTAGTAATAAGCATGGACGAGTCCATGGTAATAAGTAGGTAAAAAATAACCTCGTTAACAAATCTTCATACCGTTATAGCTTGTAAAAATTAATAACAATTGTAAGTATTTTTTTACTACGAAAGAACCGTAGCCTCTACGCTACGCCAGAAGAAACCCTCGCGTGTTGCCGATTCCAAGAAAATGGTTAGGAAGTGGAGATGAAAATAATAAGGAGGAGGGTTTAGGCTTTCGGCGCTCTCACTCGCTATTTGTTGCTTACAGCTGGTACCTTTATTTTGCATATATCTTCTGTTAAGTTAGGAAAAGCAAAGCTCTACCACCATAACAATACTTTCCATCAGAAAACTAAACTACGTGCAAAAAAATGTGTGTTGTGATTTTGTATATAAAAAATAAATTTTTATAAAATGAATCGAAAATTGAATACACTAAGATATGCTGATAAATTATTTGCGGTCGGCAAAGCGATAATTTGACTAAATAAGTGTATGATAAGATTTATTTCTAACTAGCTGTTTCACTCGCCGTTTAATTCCAATGGTCGTAGCGTGATAGGTACTAAGTAAAATTTAGGCTACACATTTAAAAGTTTTTAACTGATTTCTATCTGTGTAGCGAAGTGTAGCATGAATGTATGTAGTTTATACTTAGTATTATGATATTTTTATATATATTTTAACATTTGACGGTTGCTTGCATAATTGATGCTTAGCCATTTATATGGCTAATTTATATTAACACAGTGTGAAAATGTGAAATCAAAAATAAGTCACGAGCAGGATTTGATCCTGCATCTCCTGGACTACCTACCGTCCCCGATGCTGAATTGGCAAAGCATCGATTTCAAATTTTCACACTTTTTGTTAATTAATACCTACTGGACCAATCATCATGATTTTTTTCACATATATAGTCTGGAGCCCAGAAAACGGCTGTGTTTCATCCAAGAAAAAAGAAATAGTTTCCGCGGGATTGATGTTTTTACTTAAGAGATAATTAGTGTGTCGTAGAGTAACGTAGCTAGCATTTTCTAATTAATATTTTCGCATTATTGAATTAGGTGTAGGTGCTTTTTCATATATCTACCTAATTAAGTTATATCTTATCAACAGATATGCTTTCGAAACAATGGCGATAAAGCTGTCATAGCGGCAAATATAATGCACAGTTTTTCCAGCAAATTTCCTTTCGGCAAAATACTGTTTGTAGATCCTATGCAAAGACATGAACATGAAATGCAAACATTCTACAATTTGAAAGAATATATCGAGATTGTCGTACTCACAGGTACCTAAAAATTGTGTTAAAACATCTAATTAAAGAATGCCACAAACTACTAATAATTGATTATTTAAATATTTGTGCCAGATGAATTTTATACCTACCCCGCTTAGATAAAGAACCTATAGATGTAGCCTTAGATTAATTATATATCTAGATGGAGTGTCACTCTTATAAACGTCATAAAAATCGGGCGGGAATTATTGTTCCAGTGTGCGTGACAGCTGTCATTACGCTTGAGCAATTTGTGTTTGTGTGCGTGCGTGATGATACCAGTTTCAGTGGTAGTTCCATAAAATTATGGAAAAATTATATTATCATAGATTCAAGACATTCTAATACTACAAAATGTTTAATAGGTATATAGTCAATTATCTCTTTCTATTTACTCTCATAATCTTAATATATATATATATACTATATATAACCACTTATTTAATGAGAATACTACTAAAACCCACGATAATTATAAATTTAATAAATAATAATATTAAAAATAGTAATATTGTAATTAATGCCGAAAAATGACGTCTGTGCAGCTTTATGCTTACTTATCATCACGCCATTTCCCTTGCGGGGTAGGCAGAGAGAACAGAGTGCCAAGAGGCTCTATTCTTGCATACATCTCTCGCTTCCTCAATATTCATAACTCTCTTCATACACGCTCGCCGGTTTCGGAGACTTCTGACTCCACCTTCCTTCAATACATAACCGATTTGTTCTAGGTAGGTAAGTCTCGGTCGCCCCCTGTACCTACATCCTTCCAATTTCCCATTGTATATCTTCTTAACCATTTTTTTTTATTTTTTTTATTGCATGTAGTGGCAGACGAGTCACGGCCCATCTGATGGTAAATGGTAACCGTCACTCATGGACTCGACTATACCGAGAGTATTGTCAAGCCGCTGCTCACCAATTTATTTCACAGATGAAATGAAATATAAACGGCTATCTCCTGCTACAGCCAAAACGCAACAATGTGCCTCATGGCCGGTCACACGGGAGATGGTGGTACCAACCCGCTCGGGCTGGATACCAAGTGAGTACTCCCACTTGGTACCCAGCCCTACCACCAGTCGTGCAATGGCTGATAATTGCTTACTTCCCTCAGTCGCCTCATACGACACCCGTGGGAAAGAATGGGGTGGTGACACTTGTATTATTAATCCGTCACCACACGGATAAAGCAGTCGAACCAGTCGCTCGTCCGGCATTCTTTCCACATGTCCGAACCATCGGAGCATTCCCTTCGCATCTTTATACCAGTACTCTCTTTAGGTACGAAATCTCTCGGTCTCTTACGTCGTTGTTACGAATGCAGTCAGTCAACCTCACTCCACAGATTCTCCGCAGAGATCGCATTTCGACCGCATTGATTTTACTCTCATGCTCCTTTTTGCATACCCAACTCTCGCTTCCATATAATAACGTTGGGACAAGCACTGCGTTGTGTATTGCGACACGTGCCTTCTGGCTGAGGTGGTGGCTGCTGAGAAGTTGTCCCAATGCTCCGTTCACTCTATTTCCCACATGCACTCTTCTCTCTACATCAGTGGTGTACCTTACATCCCGACTGAATCCACATCCAAGATATACAAATTCATTCACTTGTTCTAACACACCATTTCCTATTGCTACTCTAACATCTGTTCTGGCTTCTTCTCTTTCAAAAAACAATATTTTGGTTTTGCTCACATTCACACGGATTTTATGGATCCATTAAAAACGCTATTAATTATGTTAGGTAATGTTTATATTGCTCTCTATCGTTAAAATATCATTAACTTTGCAAGATTACGCGGGAAATTTAAGTTCATAAACTGTTATCACATAAAAAATACGAACTAAAACTAATTTATTTTCGGAATATTTAAATGACTTATTTAGCCAGTTATTGTATGAAATAATGTTATTAACCGATGATAAGAGACATCTTTAGTGCTCATTTTCCGACTTTTGTAGTTTTTTAAATGCTCCTGGATACGACCTTGTCAAGTTACGTCACGATTGACACTAATAGCATTGGGTCAAAACTTCACCCCATTTTTTTTAACGCGTTTACTGTGCCGTGTCCATCTAGACATATCATTAATCTAAGGCTACATGCCATGATACATTAGGAAGTGTGGAAGTGAGAAGGGCATATACGAAATACCTAAGGAAATTGAGACAAAGTATCGTATCTTACTGTCTCATATGACGTGCAGGTTTTTCAACTGCCGAACTTTAAATAGTTCGCCATACAACTGCTATCACCATGACTACCAGAGTAGCCATTAAAAGGAAAATTAGGTGCCGTGTTCTGGGGTTAAAAAATGCCGTGACTCAAACAAATTTATTCAAAAAGTAGACTTTCGCACCTAATTACATATATTATTGTTCCTATAATAACAGTGATTTAAAAGGTTTCCGTACAAAATCTATAAAAATATGTCAGATACACAAAATTTATTTGAACTTCACTAAATTCGTCGAAATCATCATCATCATAATACCTGTAACGGTCTGATATCACTGAAACTTATTTCTTCTACATAAAACAAAACTTAAAACACATTTTGAAATAAAACTACGTTTACGGATTCTATCGCGTTTACTTGATTTTCTACTATCCCGACGGTTCGAATACTTTACAGCATTCATGATCACGGGTGGACTTAGATTGTAGATGTCCAAGGCTGATATGTTATAACAACATATCAGCCTTCTATCAATTCGAAATGTGTAACATTTGCGTAAATATCAGAAAGTATTACAAAACTTAAAACTTACTTTACTCGTAAACATACTACACTCAAGAGAAAAGTTTAGGATATGTGTGATGGATTTTCTTTTGTAATTTTCCAGCTGTAACTATTATTATAAATATGATTCAGATTGTAAAAGCCAGTGTCTCTTTGCACGCTTTTACGAGTATTTCATACATTTTATTTATGCCGATATCCGATGTGAAATCGCTATTATACAATTACTAATAACTATGTGATGTTGCAAGATTTTAGTGTTGAAAAAAAACATTTAAAAAAACATGTATTCCCCGGGGTAGGCAGAGGTGTATTACACACCCACGATTCGCCAGCTGTTTAAGTCCCACGTAATAGGGGGTGAGCCTAATGGCGTCTACCGGGCACATTTCCAAACTCCGGGCTGCTACTGAGAATTTTTTTTTTAGGAAAAAGCTCAATAACATTTCCCGACCCGGGAATCGAACCCGAGACCACATGATTAGCAGTCGCATACACTACCGCTACACCACCGAGGCAGTTAATAACTTAAAACCTTGTTATTAAAACCTTTTTTACGTTATTTTGTGAGTTTATTGTCTCTAAACTCTCACCTAATTTTGCATTCACGATATTAATCAGGATAATAAGTAATCGATATTGTCTTATGTATTAATCAATTAAGTGATTTATTTAGATAGTAGTCATTTTTGCCACATTTAGAGCGAATTGTACATGTTATAGTCGCACTGAAGTGACTGAAGTGTAATATTGCTGTCTCATGAGTGACCACGCGATGGCTACATCTATAGGCTCTTTATCTAAGCTACCCCGCAAGGAAGATGGCGTGATGATAGTTAAGTAAGTATAAATTTTATTAATCCGCTGGTAAGTGATTACCGCGGCTCCTATCGCCGGCCTGTGTACCTCTGATAGGACTTCAAAATTTTAATATATGTTATACGAGTATACATAGGTATATTGATAACATCAATATGCTAGGTTATTTGCTTTCAGAATCGTCTACATGGCCTTGCTCTCAAATCGTTTTATAACAATATAATATACCTACTGTAATTATGTACATACGACATTGAAACTTTTTTATACATCAATAACATACGAGCATTTTTTTACATACATATTATCACACCTTGTTCCCATAGGCGTAGGCAGAGACCACTTCTTTCCACTTGCTACGATACTGGCACACATCTTTTGCTTCATCTACTTTCATCATCGCTTTCATGCATGCTCGTTGGTTACGAGTAGGTATTCTTAACCTGACTTTCGTTAAAAACGTCTCTGATCTGGTCAAAATACGTTCGTGTGGCTTTATTTGTATAAAAAATATAAGCAATGTATATTTTCAGAGCACATAGAAGGTTGTATAAGAGAAAAGTTATGGCGCGACAACAAAATCATCTGTGCCAGTCCGCGAGTTATTTTAAACGATATAATTTCTGGTATATGCCCGACAAGGACAATCAGGTGTTTAGTTATTGGTAATGCTGAGGACAACTGCGAATATCACGAGATTGTTACCAATTTAAATGCCCGACAAACGAGTTATAGACTAGTGGCGTTCTCAGACACACGGCTGCCTATGCAAGATTTAGGTGTTAGTAAAATTTACTTAACTTTTATCTAATAAATTTTAACTAAGTAACTATGTATTGGTACATGATACTGATTACCAATAGATTAGCATTACTGAGGCAATAGAATTGATAAAACGTCAAAACTTTTATTATTTTGTTTTAATTAATAGAAGTAGGTACCTATACAACTTCTATCTATACTATTATAAAGCTATAACAGAGCTGTGTCTGTACATGTAAATATTTGAGAAAATATGACTGTATCAGGCTATATAGGCGTGTCTGATCACAAAACAATATTTTTTTAAGCGCTAAGTATACTAAGTTCTGTGGTGCCTATGGTTGATTTATCAGGTATTTTTTTTGGCGCTAGGGAATAATTCCCGTATCGAGGGGACTTTACAAACGTATCTACAATAAAACATTAAATACACCCAGACCGAGAACAACTACGTGTGTGTATCACACAAAGCATTATCCTGTATGGGAATCGAGCCCACAGCACTCGGCACGAGAGGTCGGTGTCTAAACCCATCCGTCGTACCCCTATCTATTTAATTGCTACTATACACACGATTTAAAAAAATCTTTTGTTAGTTACAGTTCCTGAACAACTTTTTCATCACTGAAATATGCTTTCATGACCCAGTACCCAACGGGCAAACAAAGGTAAGTAACAGGTACCTTTTTTGACGTGATAACGCCTTATAAATCACAAACACACAATGATTAATTAATTAAAAATACTGGTGTCGAGGAAAACTATCAACTCATCCTGTTTTGATGAGATGTAGGTAATTGTAGTTGTCACAAGAGCAGTCGGTATTCTATAATTAGCGGTTTCGAGTGTGATTTGTATCCTTACTAATTTAAGTTATGCCCGCGATTTCGTCCGCGTGGAGTTCAAAATATAAATACGTCACTAAAATAAATCATTTAACTTTATGCTAAAATAGCTATCTCAAAGGAACCATGTCTTTTTTTGGACCCCCAGACCAGTTAAATGTCCAATATTTCGGCATCTTAAGAGTTTAAGATTTTTTTATTTAATTACATAACATGATATTAGTATGAAAGCTTTTATGTGATAAATATTGGTGTTTTGTTAGTAATAAATTGCATGAATTATCTAGTTTTGTGTCCGAATTTTCTTCTATATAAATTTATTTGTGGTATATTAAGTAATTGATATG
This sequence comes from Leucoma salicis, assembly GCA_948253155.1. Taxonomy (NCBI): domain Eukaryota; kingdom Metazoa; phylum Arthropoda; class Insecta; order Lepidoptera; family Erebidae; genus Leucoma; species Leucoma salicis. The sequence continues at coordinate 22,702,036 of OX411811.1, forward strand.
CGTGGGACCTCTTGTTTGAACCTTATTTCGTGATAAAGATATGGCTCCGCTTCTAAGGTACCTACCACTGGCGAAATAAAACGGTGAGCAATGGGTTGGCGATATCTACTCGTAGTATTGTTGAGTCCATAAGCGGCTGCTACCATTTACCATCAAGTGGCCGTGGCTCGTCTACCAACAAAAGCAATAAAAAACCAAAATTTTATCTAGACACGAATCGTTCTCGTTTCTAGTTAATACACTGGCGCTATATCGCGTATATTTCAAAAAGGGTTCAGTGTTCAAATGTCAAAACACTGAACATTTTACAACATACTATTGTTAATTCGTTGGAAAGCTTGATATAGGTACCGTCAAGGTATTTAGATAAATATCGGCGACATAGTTGCACGGGCATACCACTTCTAGTAATCAATTCTAGTTTAAAATTTCTCTTGTAAAAATAAATATACCTAATTAATGACTATTATCATTATTGTTATCAGGTGCCATGTCAGTCTCCGCTACCATCCCCTATGGAAAATGCTCAACAGCAAAACCCTGAAAAGCAACTTCGAAATGGAATCGTTAAGACGAAGGTGAGTACTGTATCACTGTACTGATTACCTATTTTGTATCTAGTACTCAATAATCGTAGACAAGATATCCCATTGTGTATCTATAGTTGGATTTCCGAATCTCGAAAAATCAGAGGTGTGCCGTAAGTTCTGTACTTTGGACTCAACTCGATATCTTTGCAGTCCTTTTTACCGTTAGTCTATCTCAGCTCCACCGAAGGAATGTAACATAGTTCCAGTGGTCCGCCAATAAATGCGGAGAGACGGCACACGGCGGGTTTATTTAGTGGGTGAGGGCCCCACACTCCCCCGTTTGTTGCCCCGAATTACGGGGTGTGCGGTTAGGTACATGTTTTCCCGCCTAAACAATAAAAAAAGGCTATCTCAGCTACTATTACTAACTTATTAACTTAGTATACCTATACTATGTACTAGGTAGGTACTATTAACTTATCGTGTTACTAATTTCCACATTAGGGCTTGGCTTGGCAATTTTATATTCAGTTACTTCTCTTGCAGTGGATGTATAAAGTACCTACTTGTCTATTATAATCATATAAGTATCACGATCATTTACAAAATTTAAAAAGCCACAAGTGTAGGTCTATTTAGGCCTTTTTTTTTTTTGTTTAGGCGGGAAAAAATGTACCTAACCGCACACCCCGTTGTTCGGGGCAACAAACAGGGTAGTGTGGGGCCCTCACCCACTAAATAAACCCGCCGTGTGCCGTCTCTCCGCCTTTATTGGCGGACCACTGGAACTATGTTACATTCCATCGGTGGTCCAGGTCTATTTAGGCCTATCTATAGACGATAAAGTGCTAAAATGTTAAATCGAAAATGCCAGGGCAGGATTTGAACTTGCGTCTCGTTCTGGATAACCTTTCTACATTTTTGTAGCATTGGACATGCTGATTGCTGAGCCATATAAATCAACACAAGTGCGAATGTATATTGACGGGCCTCGTGGCGTAATCGGTAGTGTAACCGACTTCCGTGCACGAGGTCGTGGATACGATTCCCTGAGTGGGACAATTATTTGTACTGCGTCTGTATTTGTACTGTGGGTGTTTTCTATCTATTATACGTATCATGTATTTCATAAAAAAAGGAATATATATGTAATCTGGTACCCATAGCACAAGCATTAAGCTTAGTTTGGGACGTTGTGTGAAATGTCCGTGAATATTTATTTAGTTATATTATAACGCATAACCAATGCATGTCAAATGCTTAAAAAATATATAAAAAATAACCTGCACACAAGTATAAAGCGCAAAAACAATGGCAATATATACGGCTCAAAATTTAATAAAACTGACATTATTCGCTTTACAATGTCCATACACATGGCTTGGGTGTAAACTAAACCTATTAAAATCCATCAACGTAGACTTAAAATTATAAGGTAGGTCTGTCGATATACGCCTAGTTGCTAATTACGCCTATGCCCTAAAAATCCTATTTACAATAAAGCTAAAATGAATCTAAATACCTACGTACTAAGCTTTACAAGTCTCATCGCGATCCCGCACTTCGTTCTCGTCTCTTCCCAATTTGTACTCTACTACTGGACTGACCATTGGTGCGAGCAGATGCTGTGCGGTTTTTATTTAGACAAACCAATAAGGTTACTGTAAGTTTTTATCCTTATTGAGACTCATACATAAAAATCTAAGGCATACTCGTGTAAAATAAATGTTGCTTGAATCTAAAGCAGCTTATTTTGTTTAAAATTTAATGTTTATTAAATTATTCGTTTTTGTTTTTTTAGCATTCTTGCTAGAATTGGTCAGGACTGGTATTTACGCCTAGGCGGTATAACCCATACCAAATACTACTGTTGGCGCAATTGCCCACGATGTAGGCGTAGGTAACCTCTAGTGTTTAGCTTAAACCTTTCAAAAGTTATTTTGACCAAGAGGTTCTGCAGCATTTCTACGAAACACATGCTCAATAAAAGTCACCTCAAAATTAAAAGAGTTGTGAATCTCGTGCCATGTCTCCACCGATAATTGACAATGAAGAGCTCCAAAGTTTGGTATATATCCTTCAGGAAACCTCTCCCCCTACTCAAGACATCTTATCGAATTGTTTATCATCACATATCACTCCACCTTGCTCACTGGTTGTGCATTCTGCTCTTACAAGGTACTCCACCGAGCTCACCAAACGTGAATCCTTCTACCAGTGGCGACCTACAAAGACACTTGTGTGTTACAGTTCGTCTGATTATTCTAACGATGGGGATGCTTTTGATGGTGAAAATAATCAGGCAATCGTGCACCCTATTCCAGTAGTAACCCCTTCCCCCTTTCTACAAGTCGCATGCTATCTACCAAGAGATACTCTACTACAGATGTTTCTAATGATGAATATCTTTCTGATGGTGAGCATACTTCTGAAATTATGGCTAGATTTGTCACTAGACCACTCATCCAGCAATCTTTAAGTATTTACTCATCTGGGTCAGACACCGATAGCAATAATAAAGATGATGAACCACTAGCTCAGTTACCTGAAAAATCACACTTTCAACTATTTATGCCCACACGGAACTATGCAATTATCAAAAATCACCGAAAAGCTTTTAATTATAAAGGACAAATGATAACAAAAGATTTATTTAACGACTCAAAGGTGGTGATAGGGAAAGGAAATTGTAAAACTAAAAGTGAATTTATTTCTAAGAGGAAGCTGGGTGAACAAATTAACAAACACAATGAAAACAGAAACAAAAACCAAAAAGAAAACTACACACAGAGAGAAAAGAACCAGAAACTGCGTAAAAAGGAGAAAGAAAACAAAACAGGTGATTGGTATTGCTATGCTTGTTATGAGGATCGTATTGCTGATATGAGACAATGTGTGAATTGCAAAAAATGGTACCATCAGGATTGTATTGGTCTGACCAAAAATGACTCGGATATATTTAGATGTCTTGATGGCTGTGCTGGCTGACTAGGAATTATAACGAATTTTGAAGCAAAAGTTCATTTTAATTATGATCGACGATTGCCTTGCCTTACCGATGGAAATTTTAGTTTAGTGTGAGATACCTATCACGCATCTATTCTCGTCGAAAATCTTCATACCAAAATAAATGCCCAGTTTGTACTCTTACCTATGTGCAAATTGTAGAGGGTAATCCACCATCACAGTAGGCTTTATAACCATAACTGAGGTTCACAGAAGGCGTTATAACCATAACTGAGGTTCACAGAAGGCGTTATAACCATAACTGAGGTTCACAATAGGCGTTATAACTATAACTGAGGTTCACAGAAGGCGTTATAACCATAACTGAGGTTCACAGAAGGCGTTATAACCATAACTGAGGTTCACAGAAGGCGTTATAACCATAACTGAGGTTCACAGAAGGCGTTATAACCATAACTGAGGTTCACAGAAGGCGTTATAACCATAACTGAGGTTCACAATAGGCGTTATAACCATAACTGAGGTTCACAGAAGGCGTTATAACCATAACTGAGGTTCACAATAGGCGTTATAACCATAACTGAGGTTCACAGAAGGCGTTATAACCATAACTGAGGTTCACAATAGGCGTCATAACCATAACTGAGGTTCACAGAAGGCGTTATAACCATAACTGAGGTTCACAGAAGGCGTTATAACCATAACTGAGGTTCACAGAAGGCGTTATAACCATAACTGAGGTTCACAGAAGGCGTTATAACCATAACTGAGGTTCACAATAGGCGTTATAACCATAACTGAGGTTCACAGAAGGCGTTATTACCATAACTGAGGTTCACAGAAGGCGTTATAACCATAACTGAGGTTCACAGAAGGCGTTATAACCATAACTGAAGTTCACAGAAGGCGTTATAACCATAACTGAGGTTCACAGAAGGCGTTATAACTATAACTGAGGTTCACAGAAGGCGTTATAACCATAACTGAGGTTCACAATAGGCGTTATAACCATAACTGAGGTTCACAGAAGGCGTTATAACCATAACTGAGGTTCACAGAAGGCGTTATAACCATAACTGAGGTTCACAGAAGGCGTTATAACCATAACTGAGGTTCACAATAGGCGTTATAACCATAACTGAGGTTCACAGAAGGCGTTATAACCATAACAGAGGTTCACAATAGGCGTTATAACCATAACTGAGGTTCACAGAAGGCGTTATAACCATAACTGAGGTTCACAATAGGCTTTATAACCATAACTGAGGTTCACAGAAGGCGTTATAACCATAACTGAGGTTCACAATAGGCGTTATAACCATAACTGAGGTTCACAGAAGGCGTTATAACCATAACTGAGGTTCACAATAGGCGTTATAACCATAACTGAGGTTCACCGAAAGTGTTATAACCATAACTGAGGTTCTCAGAAGGCGTTATAACCATAAATGAGGTTCACAGAAGGCGTTATAACCATAACTGAGGTTCACAATAGGCGTTATAACCATAACTGAGGTTCACAGAAGGCGTTATAACCATAACTGAGGTTCACAGAAGGCGTTATAACCATAACTGAGGTTCACAATAGGCGTTATAACCATAACTGAGGTTCACAATAGGCGTTATAACCATAACTGAGGTTCACAGAAGGCGTTATAACCATAACTGAGGTTCACAGAAGGCGTTATAACCATAACTGAGGTTCACAGAAGGCGTTATAACCATAACTGAGGTTCACAGAAGGCGTTATAACCATAACTGAGGTTCACAATAGGCGTTATAACCATAACTGAGGTTCACAGAAGGCGTTATAACCATAACTGAGGTTCACAGAAGGCGTTATAACCATAACTGAGGTTCACAGAAGGCGTTATAACCATAACTGAGGTTCACAATAGGCGTTATAACCATAACTGAGGTTCACAGAAGGCGTTATAACCCTAACTGAGGTTCACAATACGCGTTATAACCATAACTGAGGTTCACAGAAGGCGTTATTACCATGACTGAGGTTCACAATAGGCGTTATAACCATAACTGAGGTTCACAATAGGCGTTATAACCATAAGTGAGGTTCACAATAGGCGTTATAACCATAACTGAGGTTCACAGAAGGCGTTATAACCATAACTGAGGTTAACAGAAGGCTTTAACTGTGTGCCACTTTTTTTCACTGAATTTATGTTATTTACCTTAGTAATTTAATTTTTTTGTTAACTGGTCTCTAAACTATGAAAAACTATCTTTTTTTTTTAAAACTGTTGATTAAGTTATAACTTCTTTATGACTGATATATTATAAAATAATTATCATAGGCGTAATTAAACTTCAAGAGTTTAATTCTGCCAAACTCAGTGTGTTAGAATTTGATTATTTTTGTTATGTTATTTTAAAAATAGAACTCTTTTCATAAGTTTATTGTATAGATATTAAAACAACCCTATGATACACATATTCTTTGTTCTTTTTGTTCTGATATATATCAGATAAAAGTAGCAGACCTTATGTAGGCGTAATTCGACAGACTTACCTTATCTCGCATATAATTTCGATTACTTAGGAACAACGAAGTTTACACGGTAAGACCCTGGAAAGCCCATCGACCAGTGGTGCAATGAGAACGAAAAGAGGAATGGGTAGCCGCAAACTATTCCCTGATGAAGACCCTTATTCATCACTACTGTCTACGCTTAAACAGTGTGGGGATAACGGTAAGTACCGGATTATTTTTCCTTATTGTAACTAGTAGTTTTAGAAGTTATTGTGTCACGTTTAGGATCTATTACATCGACCCGGGTTTCGAGCATACCTGATGCTCTTCACAATGAGTGCGCAGCGGCGTCTGCGAGCTCCCGGCGTGTGTGTCCCAGCCGGTATAATTAATCTAATATGTGTCAATCTCACGATAATTCCGATACAAAACACACTTATCAGTATGTTTAAAAAATGACCCATTTTTCAGGTATTAAGAATCGAAGACCATAAAATTCCTTCCTTCCATAACAATTAGTACAATGCACCTCTGACCATCCAAGTGGTCAGAGGTGCAATACCACCAGTAAAACTTGGATTTACTTTTAGAAATGGTGTAGGTACCTATATTTGTTAACAAAACCTGGCAAGGTAAACAGTCAGACGACAGACCACTGAAGTAATGTAACATGGTTCCAGTGGTCCGCCAATAAAGGCGCAGAGACGGCACACGGCGAGTTTATTTAGTGGGTGAGGGCCCCACACTACCCTGTTCGTTGCCCCGAACGACGGGGTATGCGGTTAGGAACATTTTTTCAAAGGGTCATACGACAGAGACGTTACTACGTCTCTGTCGTATGACCCTTAAACTAACCAACAAAATTATATATCGTTATTTTGAGTTCTGTTACCTGTCTTTTACCGACCCCTCTCCATTTTTATCACTGTTTTATTATGCGCTAGCGCATTGCCAACGGGTTCGTCTGTGTCATAGTTTTAGCTAAACATTCCATTTCGGATAGGATTATTATTAGACGTAAAATCGTTTTGTGCTCACCTACAATATCAAAGAAAAACAAAATTATATGTTTTTTCACGGGCTAGCCCAGGAGTTTGGGGTGTGCGTTGATATATTGTAAGTCAGTCAGTTATTATTTTATGTATTTAGATCTGTATTGAGTATTAACATTCCAGGACTTCATAGGGAGATATTATCAATATCTGGGTATCACACACCACATAGTAAGCTCCGGAGAAGACCTTGTATTAGTAGTGATAAGTCTAAGAAAGAAGCGCGTAGAGGAGGCAGTTTAATAAGTAAAAATGAATTTCAGGAACTATTTCCTAATGGATATCGCGATACAGCACTACTGCCTACGCCTAGAGAGTATTGGTATAACGGTAACTATTCTGTTATTTTTATATACGGGTCACACTAAAAGTTATTGAAAAAACCTGTTGATATTTTTATTGCGTCTCGAAGTGTCTCCGTTCCTTTCTAAGCACTGTCACGTGTGATGGGACCATTGATTGAAGCAGTGAGCCCACTTTTCTTTAGGAATTTCTTCTATTCCTTTTTCAAACGCAGCCACGTCATCCTCTGGGTTCATAAAACGAATTCCTCTAAGTTTATCTTTTATTTTTGGAAACAAAGTCACAAGAAGCCAGGTCTAGACTGTAAGGTGGATGACCCACGAACTCCGCACCTTCGATAGACAAATATTCGATAGTCCGTCTGACGGAGTAAGAAGGATCGTTGTCGTGGTGGAGGAGGATCCTGCTTCTTGGGCGCTCCTGCCTAACTTTTTCCAAGACAAGTGGTAAGCAGTAGTAAATATATATAAAAATTTCTAAATATTTATAGGACTGCGTCATTATTCTAATAGTAAAATTAAGTTTACCTGGTCGGTATACATTATAATGTATGTAAATACTTCCGACAGATGGTGCAGGCGTCACCCAGTACGTTAAGTATGTGTTATCGAGATTCGCAGTCGAGAGTAGTTGTCACGATGGCTGAATTGGCAAAGCATCTGGACGGTATCCAGGAGATGCAGGTTCAAATCCTGCTCGTGACTGTTATTTTCGATTTCACATTTTCACACTGTGTTTAAATGTATATGGCTAAGCATGTCAAATGCTAAAAATATATATAAACATTTTTAAATTTGATCGTTTACAAGGCACTTTACAGATTTCCAAAGAGATAATCCGAAATTTAAATAAATTTGTCGGTTGCTTTTCTTACTGGCCTATTCCAAAAACTTTCAGTGTGACCCACGCTTTAATATTTATCATTCCGGAACCATGGGAAAGGAAATTATTAATCTACCTCTGTAGATCTATATACCTACTCACCTCTAAATGTATCTACATAAATTCTGCCTAAAATATCTCATACGATCTCTGCTTATTACTTTTCAGACCTGTCGTTGAATAATCAAGTAATAGATGAGAGAGAAGTAAAGCTGTATAGATGGCTACAATGCCAAAAATCATTACAAGAATGTGGCTTTGTTAAACATTCTGTAGACTCTGAGATTTTGGTAGACCTGTTACGCTTTGCGGACTTGAAAAAAACTGAAATGCCTGTTCATAAAAACCCTTGTGAGTAAAGATATAACTACAACTCTTAGTACCTAATGTAATCTATACTATTATAAAGCTGTAACAGAGCTATGCAGCTATGATCTTGGATTCGACTGGCGATCAAACTCGATACCACTGTCTTTGCAGTCCTTATATAGCCTTACCCTTAGATTTAGGTTTTACCGCTAGGCTTGGTTTACTTGGACCACTGAAGTAGTGCAACACAGTACCAATGGTTCGTCAACACAGGCGGAGAGACGGCACACGGCGGGTTTCTTTAGTGGGTGAAGGCCTCACACTACCCTGTTCGTTACCCCGAACGCGGATGCGGTTAGGTACATTTTTTCCCGCCGATACAAAAAAAAGGGGCTTGGTTTACTGCTATATGTCTGTACATATATTTGAGAAAAAAATACTAATTTAGGCTATATAGGCGCGTCTAAACACCAAACGATTTTTTTTAGATTTTTTGTCTGTTTATCAGTTTGTTTGTTCGCGCATCACGCGAAAACTACTGGTTGGATTTTGATGCAACTTTTTTTGTTGGATAGCTCTTGATTAGACTTGACAACTGGTATACATTTAATTTTTTTCCGTGTGGGGCCGGCACCAAGAATAGCTCCACCCCGTCTCTTCCTATGGCAGTCGTAAAAGCCGACTAAGGGATTACCAGGGAACCGGGCAGCAGCGTTCCCCTGTGTACTAAAAACATCCACTGCGATCGCCAACCCGCCTGCCAAGCGTGGCGATTATGGTAAAACCCCCATTTTGGGGAGGCTATGTCCAGCAGTGGACGATGAAAGGCTGATGGATGGACACATTTTAACCCGCTACTATATCGGGAACCTGAGATATAGCCCAAAAACTAGGCTAGTCGATATTAAGGCTAATAAAATTTAAGGTTTTACGGAAAAAGCTAATGAAAGCGGAACAAAGATTAATAATGGGCTAGACTGGCAAAACACATTACAGCAATTGGGAGATTCAAAGATTTTAGAAGATCAGTTAAAATTTAATGACTTGGAAATAATTGCAATACCTCATAATGAAACCCCTTGAAAGTATAGACAAGATAATTATTTTATAGTAGCGTAATGAAATAGCTTTACTTACGACAACAACACCAAGGTGACATTAGGAAAAATGGCAAATTAACGGATTCTATTGCGACCATAGCAATTTAAAAAATTAATCAGCTTCATAAATATTTATTGCATGACGTCCCCACCTATTGTTAACGTTATTATAACTATTGATAAAACGCATTGACCGTGTACTCTCTGACTATAGTGTGTCTTGTGACTAGAGGCGGCATTTATAAAATACCTTATTTATATTAGTCGACCCCGCAAGTGTATAGTTGGAACCATAGATATACGTATCTATACTATTATAAACCTGTCTGTACATTTAAGATATTTGAAAAAACATTAGTGTAATAGGCTGTACAAAACGTTTTTTTTTAGATTTTTTGTTTTTTCGTTCCTGCATTACGCAAAAACTACTGAACGGACTTTGATGCTCTTTTTATTTGATAGATCTTGATTAGACTTAAAACTGGTATACATTTTATCCCGCTACTATATCGGGAACCTGAGATATAATCTAAAAAAATAGCTTTTGGCTGCGGCGGAACCGCGGGAAAAGGCTAGTATATACTATAACTATAGTTAGAACTGACAGTAATGTCGTATTTCCGATGTCAATATTATATTGAACAAATTGTAAGACTGGTCAGTTCATTCTAGATCAACATTATTGTACGGGAATTACTACCCTTACAGTAAAAGGGAATGAGAGCTTGATTGTATACATTTTCGCGCTGCAACGAGCCGCTTATAATGTAATTGTGCATAAGTACTTAGTAGTCTCGAGCTCGAAATAGGACATACGATTCTATAGACCGGGTAGACCTAGTCATGGGTAGTATCTTGTATAATATATACAAATAAAATTTCCTCTATCATTAATTTCTCTAAATTATAAATAATACAAAATGTACAAATATTATATTCATCTGTACGTGGGTTACTCGCTGAACTTCTTCTAAATCACTGGACTGATTTTGACAACTATTTTGTGTATTTCAGTGGATCTCTGTATGGTTTAGATTTACTATTGGATCTGGTTGGATGCGTTACGGTCGTGATCGAGAAACAATTATCACCCATTGCATTACTGCTGGTAGGGCTGGGTACCAAGTGGGAGTACTTACTCACTTGCTATCGGGCCTGAGCGGGTTGGTACCACCAACTCCTGTGAAAAAATTTACTGATTTAGGCTATATAGGCGCGTCTAAACACCAAACGATTTTTTTAGATTTTTTGTCTGTTTATCTGTTTGTTCGCGCATCACGCGAAAACTACTGGATGGATTTTGATGCAACTTTTTTTGTTTGATAACTCTTGATTAGACTGGACAACTGGTATACATTTTATTTTTTCCGTGTGGGGCCGGCACCACTATAGCTCCTATATCGGGAACCTGAGATATAGCCCAAAAACTAGGCTAGTTGTTTACGCAACAATCATTCAATTATAGTTTCTTCTTTACTATTTTTTTCTATGTTTAAATACACTGGTCGAAGGCATAGATCATTAGTGATCTGTGATATCATTCCCGCTCCTACCCGCATCCTTCCTCATTCTATTCATTCCCGAATAAGAGTGAAGCCGCAGTACGTATAAGAATTGGTTCACCGCCGGTCATCGCGAAGTGTTCGCTTCCGCATATTAGTATATAGACAATATTGTGCCTCAATATCGAAAAAATGCAAGAAAGAATCACGTAGAAGTTGCTGCTCAAGCCATATAACAAAATAAGGTCAGAAAACACTCATCCTATCATTTACTTCCTAGATATACCCGCCTATTCTTTCTGCCAACGACCGCTCTGTATAATACTATTTTAATTTGTACACCGCTCCGCTAAACCCGCCAAAACCCACCACACCATTTGCTGGTCCATTTCGAGCCGAATGGCCTAATCTTAATTTCTGCTTACATATTATTATATAGAACTTATACCGCTACTTTCTTAAACGTCCATCGTTTAAGATATTTTTCTCCCATAACTATTACTTACCGATTATAAATTGTTTAGTACATACTACACTTAACTACCGCTAATTTCATTTATATTTGAGCAGTTTCTTTCTGACCTGTATTATTTAAATTACTCATTTTCCTGTTAACCATATACCTACCGCTATTTCTTTCTAAAATGGAAGATCTTAAGACTAGAGTTAGGTTGCTTACCGCTGGCACTGTACGGCGCGCCCGTGTGGGCGGAGTCCCTGTCCGCTCGCAATAGGGCCCTTCTGTGGCGTCCACAGAGGGTCGTAGCGGTCAGGGCAATACGCGGGTACCGCACGGTCTCGACCGATGCAGCCTGCGCGTTGGCCGGAACCCCCCCGTGGGATCTGGAGGCGGAGGTGCTCGCCGACGTCTATCGGCGGGCGTCGACGGCGCGGGCGGGCGGCAGCCGCCCCTCGCCGAGCGTAATGTCATCGTGGCGGGAAGATGCCCGCCGCGCCACCGTCCTAAAGTGGAAGTCTCGGCTGGAGACGCCCCGGGCCGGTCTCTGGACAGTGGGGGCGCTCCGACCGATCTTGGAAGAATGGGCAGGACGGCAGCAAGGGGTCCTCACCTTCCGGTTGGTGCAGGTTTTGTCGGGGCATGGTTGCTTCGGCAAATACCTGCACATGATCGCTAGGAGGGAGACGACCCCAGGCTGTCACCACTGCGGCTGCAACGAGGACTCGGCGCAGCACACGCTCGAGTCGTGCCCGGCCTGGGATGTGCAGCGCCGGGAACTCGTTGCAGTCATAGGCGTGGACCTGTCGCTGCCGGCCGTTGCGCGAGCGATGGCTGGCAGTGACAGAGCCTGGACCGCGGTCGCCACCTTCTGCGAGGCTGTCATCTCGCGGAAGGAGGTGGCGGAGAGGACCCGTGAGGAATCCTCCTTCGCGGACCCGATTCGCCGCCGGCGCGAGGGGCGGCGTGCGCGCGCTTACTTGCGCCTGATGCCGCCCTAGCCGAGGCTGCGGACGGTGGGGTCGGGGAGTACCCTGCCATCCGCGGAAGCCTACCGCGAAGGTGCGATGCCGCAAGTGCGCGAGGCGTCGCTCAAGAGAGGGTGCCCGAAGTGGCTGCCGCCTGCGGATCGCGGTCGTAACGACGCGGTACCCGTGATCCGCCGTAGCAAGGGCGGGTGGAAGCGCACGGTGGGTTTTAGTGGGTGAGAGCCCCACACTACCCCGTTGTCTCCCCAGGCAGCGGGGTGTGCGGTAGAACATTTTAACCAACCTAAAATAAAATAAACATAAAAAAAATAAAAAAAGGTTGCTTACCGCTAAAACCAGGCTATGTACCTACAACGTTTATCTGTCTTGTACGAGGATTCTAAGAAACTAAATATAACTTCGATGGAACTCCGATCTATTGAAATATTTATGGCAGACACTGAATTATTACCCACTATTCGGCAAGAATTTAGTGCCAACGTAGACGAAATTAATCTACTGAATATGCAAATTAACCCTAAAAGTAATATTGATTATCAATCTCTCATTTCGTTTGATGGTGTTTATACGAGATTACAACCTAGTCGTTCGATTATTAACAACAATAATCCTAAAAGTTCATCCGCGCAAGACATTTTATTTCAATCAAATATTAAACTATCTCCTATTCAGATTCCTTCATTTGACGGAAAAATAGATAATTGGCCAGTATTTTACGAATAATTTAACTTCAAATATTCATAATAACCGCAGTCTTACGGATTCTCAACGGGTTCAATATCTTGTGGGAAAACTAACGGGTAGTGCACTGCATATAACCTCAGGTATTATACCATCGGGAGATAATTACCCAGCGATTTGGAATAGTTTAGTTAAAAAATATCAGGATAAACGCTCATTAGGTATGCATTATATAACAAATATATTTAAAATAAAACAAGCATCGAATAATCCTACATCCTTAAATAATTTTATCGAAAGTTTTCACGCATCTGTCTCCGCTTTAGAGCAGTTACAGATTAAGGATTTAAAAGATTTTATTATATTTAATTTGGCATTAAAAAAGTTAGATACTACTACAGCTCAACTGTTTGAAATGCATATGAGAAGCGAAGAAATACCTTCTTATAATGATTTAGTAGATTTTGTTAAATCGCAAGTAAAAATATTAAACCGCACCGCAAATACTTCGTCTTCTCAGACCACCGCAAATAATTATAATAATTCTAATCAAATTAATAAATCACACACTCAACCGCAAAATACAGTCCATTCTTTCGTAACCCGCAATAATGCCAATTCTTGTTCTTATTGTAACAAAGATGATCATTATCAACTTTATTTTTGTCCAAAGTTTAAAATGCTTAACGCTCAATCACAATTAGAAGTAACTAAAAACAAACGCGGATGTGTAAACTGCCTTAGTTTGACGCATACCACTTCTAAATGCAAATCAAAATACAATTGTAATATATGTAACAAGCGTCATCATACCCTTTTACATTTCAATAACACAGATGACATTACACGGGAGTCAAACCCACAACCATTAACTAGTAGACAACATCAGGGCGAACAAGTCATCCACTGCAGTTGTTAGCTACTGCACAAATATATGCTACCGATAAATACAAACGATTTGTGTCTGTGAGATGTTTAATAGATAAGGCATCACAAAATAATCTTATAAGTAAACAATGTTGTAATAAACTTAAATTAAATATTATACCGCTTTCGAATTCCTTTATTAAGGGAGTTGGTTCGATATCTCGCCCTATTGAAGGATACGTTCAATTAACGATTACCGCAAAAGATAAATATAATTCATATAACATTACCGCACTTGTTGTAGACTACATAACTGATCCATTGCCGACTAATTACGTTGATACTTCTGTAGTTCAGCATTTGATAGGGTTACCGCTAGCTGACCCGCTATGGAATGTACCGGGGGAGGTCGAATTGCTTTTAGGAGTAAATCTGTTCCCGCATTTATTATTAAATAATAAAATAATATCGCCCCAGGGTCCTTGTGCCATTGAAACTGTATTCGGTTATATTTTAATGGGTGATATTCACGCCAATTCATCTATTGTTTCTAAATACAATACCACGCTGTTCTCTTACTCAGATGTTGAGAACCATTGTTTTCTGTCATTGGATGATTCCCTTAATAAATTCTGGACAATCGAGGAGGTTCCTTCTAAGGTTTTCATGAGCCCAGCGGAAATAGAATGTGAACAACAGTATTTCGCTTCAGTGTCACGGGACTGCTGCGGTGGGTACTGTGTGTCTTTGCCGTTTTGTAAGGAATCGAATCTATTAGGGAATTCACGCGTTGCCGCTTATCGGCGTTTAGTACAATTAGAAAACTATAAGCTACGCGATCCCGCACTCTGTGCCAGTTATAATGAAATTATTAAAGAATATATTGCTAATGATTATTTAACTGAAATAACTTATAATTCTACTGTTGATCAGCATAATGGTTATTATATTCCGCATCATCCTGTTATTAGAAATGATAAGAACACAACTAAAGTTCGTATAGTATTGGACGCGAGCGCTAGAACTCATAATGGAGGGCCACTCCATTAATTTAACGATATTTTACATACCGGGCCGAATTTACAGGCAGACATATTTACGCTTTTATTAAATTTCCGCTTGTTTCCTATCGCTTTCATAGCTGATATAAAACAAATGTACCTCCGCATTTCTGTCACAGACGAACACCGAAAATATCAGAAAATATTATACCGCTTTACTACCGCTGAACCAATCCGCGAATTCCAGTTTAACCGGGTTGCATTTGGTCTCAAATGCAGTCCATACTTGGCCATGCGAACTGTGCGACAGTTGGCAGCAGACGAGAAACACCGCTTTCCACGAGCCGCTTTGGTTGCTACTCGAGAATTATATATGGACGATCTGGCGAGTTCTGCTTCTTCTTTGGAAGAAGCTAAGGAGATATCGAGTGAACTCATCGCACTATTTAAAGCGGGGGGTTTTGACCTTACTAAGTGGGCAAGTAATTCCTCAGAGTTGATGATATCTGTGCCGCAATCTAACCGCTCTTCTATTAACTTTTCTGACGGCGAGAATCTAAAAATTCTTGGTTTACAATGGAATCCGTCAGACGATAGTTTCTCTTTTACTACTTCTGAACTTGATGACAGTTGTACTAAGAGATCTATACTGTCTGCTGTGGCCCGCTTGTGGGATATTCTCGGTTCTCGGTCTCATAAAGGAATTATGGAAGTTACATTCCGATTGGGATGATACTCCTCCTGAGTCCATTGTAATTCTATATAAGAAGTTTAAAGAGCAACTGCCTCTTCTTTCGTCTCTAAAAATCCCGCGTCATGTGGCCGTTACAATGGGTTGCACGACAAATCTAGTTGGCTTTTCTGATGCCAGCATGAAAGCATATGGCTGCGTCATATATGCGCATGTAACAGATTTACATGGTAATACACACGTACGTTTGGTGTGTGCGAAATCAAAAGTTGCACCTGTTAAGGTTGTATCTCTGGCCCGCCTCGAGTTATGCGCCGCACTTCTTATGTCAAAATTAATTAAATTTATTTATGATACTTACATCTCCCGCACTTCTATAAATAAAATATACCTATGGCTTTTCCGATTCTAAAATTACACTTTCATGGATACACTCTTCACCGCATAAATGGAACGTTTTTGTTAGTAACCGCGTCGCTAAGTGTCAAGAAAACCTTGACCCTAAATGTTTTTATCATGTTAGTGGAAAAGAAAACCCTAGCGATTGCTTGTCGCGAGGGCTTTTACCTGAGCAATTAATATCACATGACTTGTGGTGGCAAAGTCCAGCCTGGCTGCAACGTCCCACTACAGAGTGGCCTATCACTCCGTTCACCACTCTTTGCGAAGAAGAGACGCCCGAGTATAATAATAAAACCTTAACATTCTTAACGATCGCTTCTCGCGAAACTAATATAATTTACGATATTTCTCAAAAATTTACTTCGTGGAATGAAATACTACGCATAATAGTTTCTGTTCTTAGATTCTTACGCATTATTCGTTGCGACAAGGGGCATATGAATATAACAGTTCCCGAGTTGTTAGTAGCAGAGAGATATTTACTATATTGCATTCAACAATTTCATTTTTCGCAAATCTATAATGATATTAAAAATAACAAGTTACGCACACCGCTTAAACGCCTTTGTCTTTTTATAGATAATAATAAAATAATTAGAATCGGAGGCAGATTATCAAACGCTAATATTCCTTATGAAGCTAGGCATCCTGCCTTATTACCTAAGCATGATAATATTACTCATTTATTAATTGATTATTATCATCGCATCCATTGTCACACTGAAGCGAATCTACTTAGCTCGTTGGTACGACAAAAGTATTGGATACTTTCATCTAGGAGTGTCATTAGACACAGGATACATCGATGTAATATTTGTTTTAAAGTCGCTCCCTCTAGTCTTTGTCCTAAAATGGCTGATTTGCCACCATGTCGCGTGCAGAAGACTAAAGCGTTCGTACATACGGGTGTTGACTATGCAGAGCCCATTAAAGTTCCACTGTGTAGACGTAGGGGACAGAAGAGTCAAAAGGCTTATATCTGTCTGTTCATTTGTCTCGTAACGAAGGCTGTTCATATTGAACTAGTCACCGATGTATCCTCTGATACTTTTATATCCGCTTTCAAAAGGTTTATCTCTCGCAGAGGACCTGTATCTTATTTGTATTCCGATAACGGAACAAATTTTGTTGGAGCTAAAACTCAACTTCAAGAACTACTTACAAACCGCTACCGCATTGAGTGGAAGATGATTCCACCCCGCGCTCCCCACTTTGGAGGACTGTGGGAATCAAACATTAAATCTATCAAAACTTATTTATACCGGGTTATCGGTACGCAACTGCTCACCTATGAGGAGTTGATCACTGTGCTTACTGAAATTGAGGCTGTACTCAATTCAAGACCACTTTGTGTTCTGACCGAAGATCCATATCCAGAACCGCTAACGCCCGCTCATTTTATTATGGCTTCGCCTTTAACGTACTTACCTATTCACACTGTTCCCGAAACTAACAAGCCTCTTACTTGTAGGAAACAATTGTTACACCAAATGGTCAATAGCTATTGGAAGAGATGGCGTTTAGAGTATTTACATAACCTTCAGGTCAGACAGAAATGGTTAATGGTTAAACAATATAGATAATATCAAAATCGGTACAGTAGTGCTTATACATCAAGACGATATTCCCCCCTTACGTTGGCCAATGGGTATAATCACCGAAGTATTCCCTGGCCAGGATGGGTGTATTCGTGTTGCTAAAGTTAAGACTTGCAGTGGATCGTTCAAAAGACCCATTGTGAAGTTATGCCCGCTACCCTCTCAATAGTTTAACCGCTTCCATATATATTCGCCCCGTATTTTCGCTTTCCATTCGTATCTCTTATCAATATATATTTTTTTGTACTTTGAAAATACCCATGTATTTTCAAGGCGGGGAGGATGTTTACGCAACAATCATTCAATTATAGTTTCTTCTTTACTATTTTTTTTCTATGTTTAAATACACTGGTCGAAGGCATAGATCATTAGTGATCTGTGATATCATTCCCGCTCCTACCCGCATCCTTCCTCATTCTATTCATTCCCGAATAAGAGTGAAGCCGCGGTACGTATAAGAATTGGTTCACCGCCGGTCATCGCGAAGTGTTCGCGTCCGCATATTAGTATATAGACAATATTGTGCCTCAATATCGAAGAATTGCAAGAAAGAATCACGTAGAAGTTGCTGCTCAAGCCATCTAACAAAATAAGGTCAGAAAACACTCATCCTATCATTTACTTCCTAGATATACCCGCCTATTCTTTCTGCCAACGACCGCTCTGTATAATACTATTTTAATTTGTACACCGCTCCGCTAAACCCGCCAAAACCCACCACACCACTAGTCGATATTAAGGCTAATAACATATAATTTAAGGTTTTACGGAAAAAGCTAATGAAAGCGGAACAAAGATTAATAATGGGCTAGACTGCCAAAACACAATACAGCAATTGGGAGATTCAAAGATTTTAGAAGATCTGTTAAAATTTAATGAATTGGAAATAATTGCAATACCTCATAATGAAAACCCTTGTAAGTATAGACAAAATGATTATTTTATAGTAGCGTAATGAAATAGCTTTACTTACGACAACAACACCAAGGTGACATTAGGAAAAATGGCAAATTAACGGATTCTATTGCGACCATAGCAATTTAAAAAATTAATCGGCTTCATAAATATTTATTGCATGACGTCCCCACCTATTGTTAACGTTATTATAACTATTGATAAAACGCATTGACCGTGTACTCTCTGACTATAGTGTGTCTTGTGACTAGAGGCGGCATTTATAAAATACCTTATTTATATTAGTCGACCCCGCAAGTGTATAGTTGGAACCATAGTTATACGTATCTATACTATTATAAACCTGTCTGTACATTTAAGATATTTGAAAAAAAATTAGTGTAATAGGCTGTACAAAACGGTTTTTTTTAGATTTTTTGTATATTTGTTCGTTCCTGCATTACGCAAAAACTACTGAACGGACTTTGATGCTCTTTTTATTTGATAGATCTTGATTAGACTTAAAACTGGTATACATTTTATCGCGCTACTATATCGGGAACCTGAGATATAATCTAAAAAAATAGCTTTTGGCTGCGGCGGAACCGCGGGAAAAGGCTAGTATATACTATAACTATAGTTAGAACTGACAGTAATGTCGTATTTCCGATGTCAATATTATATTGAACAAATTGTAAGACTGGTCAGTTCATTCTAGATCAACATTATTGTACGGGAATTACTACCCTTACAGTAAAAGGGAATGAGAGCTTGATTGTATACATTTTCGCGCTGCAACGAGCCGCTTATCATGTAATTGTGCATAAGTACTTAGTAGTCTCGAGCTCGAAATAGGACATACGATTCTATAGACCGGGTAGACCTAGTCATGGGTAGTATCTTGTATATTATATACAAATAAAATTTCCTCTATCATTAATTTCTCTAAATTATAAATAATACAAAATGTACAAATATTATATTCATCTGTACGTGGGTTACTCGCTGAACTTCTTCTAAATCACTGGACTGATTTTGACAACTGTTTTGTGTATTTCAGTGGATCTCTGTATGGTTTAGATTTACTATTGGATATGGTTGGATGCGTTACGATCGTGATCGAGAAACAATTATCACCCATTGCATTACTGGTGGTAGGGCTGGGTACAAAGTGGGAGTACTTACTCACTCGCTATCGGGCCTGAGCGGGTTGGTACCACCAACTCCTGTGAAAAAATTTACTGATTTAGGCTATATAGGCGCGTCTAAACACCAAACGATTTTTTTAGATTTTTTGTCTGTTTATCTGTTTGTTCGCGCATCACGCGAAAACTACTGGATGGATTTTGATGCAACTTTTTTTGTTTGATAGCTCTTGATTAGACTGGACAACTGGTATACATTTTATTTTTTCCGTGTGGGGCCGGCACCAATAATAGCTCCGCCCCGTCTCTTCCTATGGCAGTCGTAAAAGCCGACTAAGGGATTACCAGGGGACCGGGCAGCAGCGTTCCCCTGTGTACTAAAAACATCCACTGCGATCGCCAACCCGCCTACCAAGCGTGGCGATTATGGTAAAACCCCCATTTTGGGGAGGCCTATGTCCAGCAGTGGACGATGAAAGGCTGATGGATGGATACATTTTAACCCGCTACTATATCGGGAACCTGAGATATAGCCCAAAAACTAGGCTAGTTGTTTACGCAACAATCATTCAATTATAGTTTCTTCTTTACTATTTTTTTCTATGTTTAAATACACTGGTCGAAGGCATAGATCATTAGTGATCTGTGATATCATTCCCGCTCCTACCCGCATCCTTCCTCATTCTATTCATTCCCGAATAAGAGTGAAGCCGCAGTACGTATAAGAATTGGTTCACCGCCGGTCATCGCGAAGTGTTCGCGTCCGCATATTAGTATATAGACAATATTGTGCCTCAATATCGAAGAATTGCAAGAAAGAATCACGTAGAAGTTGCTGCTCAAGCCATCTAACAAAATAAGGTCAGAAAACACTCATCCTATCATTTACTTCCTAGATATACCCGCCTATTCTTTCTGTCAACGACCGCTCTGCATAATACTATTTTAATTTGTACACCGCTCCGCTAAACCCGCCAAAACCTACCACACCATTTGCTGGTCCAAGTCCGATTGGTGCAGGTTTTGTCGGGGCGTGGTTGCTTCGGCAAATACCTGCACATGATCGCTAGGAGGGAGACGACCCCAGGCTGTCACCACTGCGGCTGCGACGAGGACTCGGCGCAGCACACGCTCGAGTCATGCCCGGCCTGGGATGTGCAGCGCCGGGAACTCGTTGCAGTCATAGGCGTGGACCTGTCGCTGCCGGCTGTTGCGCGAGCGATGGTTGGCAGTGACAGGGCCTGGACCGCGGTCGCCACCTTCTGCGAGGCTGTCATCTCGCGAAAGGAGGTGGCGGAGAGGACCCGTGAGGAATCCTCCTTCGCGGACCCGATGCGCCGCCGGCGCGAGGGGCGGCGTGCGCGCGCTTACTTGCGCCTGATGCCGCCCTAGCCGAGGCTGCGGACGGTGGGGTCGGGGAGTACCCTGCCGTCCGCGGAAGCCTACCGCGAAGGTGCGACACCCAAGTGCGCGAGGCGTCGCTCAAGAGAGGGTGCCCGAAGTGGCTGCCGCCTGCGGATCGCGGTCGTAACGACGCGGTACCCGTGATCCGCCGTAGCAAGGGCGGGTGGAAGCGCACGGTGGGTTTTAGTGGGTGAGAGCCCCACACTGCCCCGTTGTCTCCCCAGGCAGCGGGGTGTGCGGTAGGACATTTTAGCCCACCTAAAATAATAAAAAAATAATAAAAAAAAAGTTGCTTACCGCTAAAACCAGGCTATGTACCTACGAACGTTTATCTGTCTTGTACGAGGATTCTAAGAAACTAAATATAACTTCGATGGAACTCCGATCTATTGAAATATTTATGGCAGACACTGAATTATTACCCACTATTCGGCAAGAATTTAGTGCCAACGTAGACGAAATTAATCTACTGAATATGCAAATTAACCCTAAAAGTAATATTGATTATCAATCTCTCATTTCGTTTGATGGTGTTTATACGAGATTACAACCTAGTCGTTCGATTATTAACAACAATAATCCTAAAAGTTCATCCGCGAAAGACAATTTATTTCAATCAAATATTAAACTATCTCCTATTCAGATTCCTTCATTTGACGGAAAAATAGATAATTGGCCAATATTTTACGAATCATTTACTTCAAATATTCATAATAACCGCAGTCTTACGGATTCTCAACGGGTTCAATATCTTGTGGGAAAACTAACGGGTAGTGCACTGCATATAACCTCAGGTATTATACCATCGGGAGATAATTACCTAGCGATTTGGAATAGTTTAGTTAAAAAATATCAGGATAAACGCTCATTAGGTATGCATTATATAACAAATATATTTAAAATAAAACAAGCATCGAATAATCCTACATCCTTAAATAATTTTATCGAAAGTTTTCACCCATCTGTCTCCGCTTTAGAGCAGTTACAGATTAAGGATTTAAAAGATTTTATCACTACATAGTATAAAACAAAGTCGCCTTTTCTGTCCCTATATCCCTATGTGCGCTTAAATCTTTAAAACTACGCAACGGATTTTGATGCGGTTCCAATAGATAGAGTGATTCAAGAGGAAGGTTTATATGTATAATACATGCATCATATACTAAGGCAACATTGCTAATTTTAGAGGTTTCTAACGTGATGTCGTAAATTAACCTATTTTTTTGGGCTTATTTAGCAATTTAGCAAAAACGCTGCCTAAACCCTACGAGTTAGATCAAATTAATGTACTACAGTATTGTACACCATAAAAAGGTTTACAAAAAAGTCCGCGATGGTATATGTTTATCTTTTAGGGATAACCCACATTAACCATTTTTATTGTTTACTTTTTACGTGAAAAAATGGCTTATTTACGAAGCTATTTTAAGCAATACGGCATTAAATCGAATTAAGTACCTTAAATACAGTGTGCAATTAATATAGATCAATATGGTTCCTTACAGCATGTAAATTAAACAAATATTTTCGGAGATATTACAAATTTAAAATTTGCGTTTGCGGCGGGCGGTACGGTCGGACGGGGCAGTGCGGGGAGGCATGCCTATAAATAGCGCGTCGGAGGCCGCGGTTCTCCCTATAGCACTTTGAATTTAGCAGCAATCGGACGCGTTTATTATCGGAGCTCTCTAGCGAGGAAAATAACAGTACTTGATAAAAACGTGCTTTTCAGCGCGACAACGTATCAGTTAATAATTATAAGTTACGATAAATAATAATCAATTAATTTAATAATAAGGAAATTATTTTCAAAAATCTTAAGTAAGTTCAGAAAAAAAACTTAATAGAATATAGCTATCTTTTGTTCTTGATGATTGTAGATTATCTTTTGTTTTTAGTCACACGCATGGCAAATTATTTTTTAGGTGTTTTTAATTTAATTAAAATCGTATTTTAAGTTGATTTCATTAAAATCGTAGTTTAAGTTATTTCAGTAAAAAAAAAGAAAAGAATAGAATAAATATCTTTTGTTTTTTATGATTGTTGATTATCATTTGTGTCTAAATGGTAAGTATTTAGATGTTTTTTACTGCGGCACATAGGTACCAATAATATGGCAATTTGTTCATAGGTAGGTAATCATACATAAGTCTAGAACTGAGTCAACTTTGTTCAGAAATTATAAAGTCATGTCTGGAAGACGTCGTCGTTCGAACATAGGTCGTAGTTCAGTGAATGCTAGAAGAGTACGTTCACAAAGAGATGAAGAATCGTCAACAGAACGTGAAGCTCGACTCAGTCAGCTTAGGGATAGATATAGAGCTGAGAGAGAGAGAATCTTCAATAGAGCGTGAGGTTCGCCGCAGCCGGGATCGAGATAGGCATTCGGTTCAGAGAGATAGAGAATCGTCAGTAGAGCGTGAGGCTCGACTCAGTCAGCTTAGGGATAGATATAGAGCTGATAGAGAGAGAGAATCTTCAGTAGAGCGTCAGGTTCGCCGCAGTCGAGATAGGGATAGACATCGAATACAGAGAGCCAGAGAATCATCAGCACGAGTTACTAATTCATGGGTAAATAAAGAAAATTCTGCCATGAATTACGATCCTTCGATTTCTTACAAGGACGATCGTATAGTATCAATAGGTACTATGTCAGTAGTATGTGAATATTGCTTGGCATTGAAATTCAAGGACGAATCAAAAGGCATGTGTTGCTTACAAGGAAAAGCCAAATTAGAAGAAATTCTCCCTCCACCTGAACCACTTCACTCTCTTCTTACGGGTGATCATCAGAAATCCAAACAATTCATGCGCAATATACGCCGTTATAATAACGCATTTCAAATGACCTCTTTTAAGAGTAAGCAAGTCGTTGAGCGTGGGTTCATGCCTACATTTAAAATTCAAGGGCAAGTGTACCACTTAGCTGGGAGCTTGCTACCACTTCGACCCGATGATCACAAATTTCTGCAAATATATTTTATTGCAGATCCAGACACACAAGCATCTACGCGGTGTTCAAGTGTTGCACAACCAATTGATAGAGATTTAATTAGATCTCTGCAAGATATGTTACATTCTCATAATTACTATATACAGTCTTTCAAAACTGCGATTGAGAGTATTCCAGCAGATACTCCTGACTTTAATGTCGTAATCCATGCAAATAAAGTTCCTGTTGGAGAACACAGAGGACGATATAACGCGCCTTCTACGAGTGAGGTAGCAGTGGTGATAGCTGGACAGCAATTTGACAAAAGAGATATTGTATTGCATAGTCGTGATGATAATTTGCAAAAAATTTCAGAGTTACACAGATCTTATGACAGCTTACAATATCCTTTGATGCTATGTCGTGGAGAAAATGGTTATGCCATTAATATTTCTCAAGTTGATCCAATCGGTGGAACACCTCTGCGTAAAACAGTGTCATGTATGAACTACTATTGCTACCGTATAATGACAAGACGTAACAATTTCAACACTTTGCTTAGATATGGAATGTTAACAAACCAATACTTGGTCGATCAATATGCGAAAATTGAATCTGAGAGATTGGCCTACATCCGTAATAATCAAACTAAATTGAGAGCCGAAAATTACGTTCATCTTCAGGATGCGTTACAGGCGAATGAACATGTCAACGGCATTGGTCAGTTAGTTATACTACCTTCATCATTCACAGGTGGACCTCGATATTTACACGAAAAATCGCAAGACGCCATGACTTACGTCAGAAATTACGGCAAACCTGATTTATTTATAACTGCAACATGTAACCCAAATTGGCCGGAAATTAAAGAAAATATTAACACTAATTTAAGTCCACAAGACAGATATGATATAGTTAACAGAGTCCTCCATTTAAAAGTACAGAAACTCCTGCACCTCATTAACAAGTCTCATATATTCGGTCCCCCGCGCTGTCATATGTACACAATAGAATGGCAAAAACGTGGGTTGCCACATGTGCACCTGCTGGTGTGGTTAGTGAACAAAATTAGACCAAACCAAATTGACAAGGTCATTTCAGCTGAGTTGCCGGATAAAGATGAAGATCCTATCCTGTATGAAATCGTAAAGAAAAATATGGTACACGGCCCTTGCGGGACTTTAAATCCGAATTCTCCATGTATGCGAGATTCTAAATGCAGCAAAAAATTTCCGAAGTCATTCCAAACTCAAACAATCACTAGCGATGACGGATATCCCAAATATCGTCGACGATCGCCAGAACAAGGCGGGAAAAGTGCTACCGTCCGAAACCGTGATATTGATAACCGATGGATCGTTCCCTATAATCGGCTCCTTTTGAAAATTGTTGATGCCCACATCAACGTAGAGTTGTGCAATTCGATAAAGTCAATCCAATATGTTACTAAGTACATTAATAAAGGTAGTGATCAAGCCACTTTCAGCATACAATCACCAAATGAAGTGGAAAAATATCAGTCTGGACGTTACATCTGCAGCTCTGAAGCTGTATGGAGGATATTATCATTCGAAGTGCACGACCGGGCTCCCACAATTGTCCACCTTGCAGTTCATTTAGAAAATGGACAAAGGGTATATTTCATGGAGAACAATATACAAGAAGTTGTTAATAATCCGCGGGATACAACATTGACAGCATTTTTCAAGTTATGTGCTCAAGATGATTTCGCGAAAACACTGACAATGACAGAGTTCCAAGTTACTATACATGGAACCAGAGTTCTAAAACTTTTCAACGGCGAAAACAAGGTACTGCGGTTGATGGTTTCCCCGGAGTAAAAAAAACGGATGCTCTTGGCAGAGTCTACACGATTCATCCCAACAACAGTGAATGCTTTTATCTGAGAATGTTACTGCATATTGTAAAAGGCCCGACAACCTTTGCACGCCTAAGAACTGTACAAGGTGTTGTTTACAATACTTATCAAGCAGCATGCAAAACTATGGGGCTCTTGGAAGATGATTCTCACTGGGAAAATACATTATCAGAAGCAACTGTTTGTAGTTCAGCTACATCATTAAGATATTTATTTGCTGTCATAGTAGCGTTTTGTCAAGTAACTGATTCTGTTAATCTATGGAATAAATTTCAAGAAAACATGGCCAGTGATATTCTGAATCGACGACGGCGAGAGTTAAACTCAGATGATATACAATATGATCAACACATATTTGACGAAGCATTATTTGAATTGAATAAAGTACTGCAATTACTTTCGGGTAAATCGATCAAGGATTTTGGGCTGCCGATGCCAGCTAATACTACTAACTCAGATTTAACTAACAGTGCCGAATACACAAGAGAAATATCATACGATCAAACAAGACTTTTACAAAATATAGCTCAAGATGAGCCACGATTAAACATCGATCAGAAAAAAGTATTCACTGCATTACTATCAACAATTGATAACAATGAAGGGAAATTGTTTTTCCTTGATGCCCCAGGAGGTACAGGAAAAACATTTTTAATCAATCTGCTTTTAAAAAAAGTGAGATCTACCGGAAAATTTGCGTTAGCTGTTGCGTCATCCGGCATTGCCGCTACGCTTTTAGAAGGAGGTCGAACCGCACATTCTACATTCAAGCTCCCGCTGAAAATCGCCACCGATGACAATATCAGCGTCTGTAGTGTTTCTAAACAGAGCAATACAGGAAAATTGATGCGTGACTGCTCATTAATAGTCTGGGACGAAGCTACCATGTCAAACAAGTCGTCTGTGGAAGCACTGGATAGGACAATGCGCGATTTGCGCAACAAAAATTCACCTATGGGTGGATGTACAATTCTGTTTTCAGGAGATTTTCGACAAATCCTACCAGTTGTGACTCGAGGAACACGTGCTGACGAAATAAATGCTTCCCTAAAAAGATCAAACCTTTGGCCACATGTCAATAAATTAGAGCTTAAAACTAATATGAGGGTTTCGTCATCTTCACGTGAGAACAGGCTATTTCCAGAGATGCTGCTAAAAGTTGGCAATGGAGAATTAACACAAAGTGAGGGAAGGATTAACCTTGAAAACCTTTGTGTTTTGATAGACAACATCCAAGAGTTAGTCAACAAAGTCTATCCTGACATTGATGACATAAGTTACAAGACAATATCTTGGTTTAAAGAAAGAGCGATTCTGTCACCAACTAATGAACAAGTAGACAAGGTAAATAACTTGATTCTTTCAAAGATTGATGCGCCGACGAAAATATACTACTCGGTGGATACTGTTCTCGATTTGGAAGAAGCTGTTCATTTTCCTACAGAGTTTCTAAACTCTTTGAACCCGTCTGGACTCCCTCCTCACAAAATGGTGTTGAAAGTAGGTTGTCCTGTTATTTTATTAAGAAACCTGAATCTACCTAAACTTTGCAATGGCACGCGTTTGCTGATAAAATCACTGAAAACTTTCATAATAGAGTGCACAATACTCACAGGATGTGGTACCGGAGAAGATGTATTGATTCCCCGAATCCCTCTGATACCATCGGATTTACCCTTCCAATTTAAACGTTTACAGTTTCCGGTAAAGACTTCTTTTGCAATGACCATTCATAAATCGCAAGGTCAAACCTTCAACGTTGCAGGCTTAGATTTGAGCGTTGACTGTTTTTCACATGGCCAACTGTATGTCGCTCTTTCAAGAGTAACCTCAAGACAAAAAACATGTTTGTATTGTCTAATGACAAGAAAGCTGTGAACGTTGTGTATAAAGACATCCTGTAATATATTAATTGTTGTAAAAATAAAATAAATACCTAGGTAAAAATGTAAAAAGTAAATAAGTAAAAATGTGTAATGTAATAAAAATTGTATGAATTTAGATATTCCAAAGATAGCAGGAAATCTTCATAGTAAGTATAGGGAAAGAAGAATTGTTTTACTCCAAATTTAATGCGTGCAGGCCAAGGGCAGTAATGAATGAATCAAAAATACTGGATCGATTTTAATCATGTTTTCATTGAGTGACATAGGCATATATATTTTATGCCCGTGCAAAGTCGGAGCGGGCCGCTATGTTTTTATATACAACGTTCATAGTTTTTCTGTAGTGTATTTAATTTAGTATCAGCATTGCACCCGTGCGAAGCCGGGGCGGGTCGCTAGTTAAATAATAAAATAATATCGCCCCAGGGTTGTGCCATTGAAACTGTATTCGGTTATATTTTAATGGGTGATATTCACGCCAATTCATCTATTGTTTCTAAATACAATACCACGCTATTCTCTTACTCAGATGTTGAGAACCATTGTTTTCTGTCATTGGATGATTCCCTTAATAAATTCTGGACAATCGAGGAGGTTCCTTCTAAGGTTTTCATGAGCCCAGCGGAAATAGAATGTGAACAACAGTATTCCGCTTCAGTGTCACGGGACTGCTGCGGTGGGTACTGTGTGTCTTTGCCGTTTTGTAAGGAATCGAATCTATTAGGGAATTCACGCGTTGCCGCTTATCGGCGTTTAGTACAATTAGAAAACTATAAGCTACGCGATCCCGCACTCTGTGCCAGTTATAATGAAATTATTAAAGAATATATTGCTAATGATTATTTAACTGAAATAAGTTATAATTCTACTGTTGATCAGCATAATGGTTATTATATTCCGCATCATCCTGTTATTAGAAATGATAAGAACACAACTAAAGTTCGTATAGTATTGGACGCGAGCGCTAGAACTCATAATGGAGGGCCACTCCATTAATTTAACGATATTTTACATACCGGGCCGAATTTACAGGCAGACATATTTACGCTTTTATTAAATTTCCGCTTGTTTCCTATCGCTTTCATAGCTGATATAAAACAAATGTACCTCCGCATTTCTGTCACAGACGAACACCGAAAATATCAGAAAATATTATACCGCTTTACTACCGCTGAACCAATCCGCGAATTCCAGTTTAACCGGGTTGCATTTGGTCTCAAATGCAGTCCATACTTGGCCATGCGAACTGTGCGACAGTTGGCAGCAGACGAGAAACACCGCTTTCCACGAGCCGCTTTGGTTGCTACTCGAGAATTATATATGGACGATCTGGCGAGTTCTGCTTCTTCTTTGGAAGAAGCTAAGGAGATATCGAGTGAACTCATCGCACTATTTAAAGCGGGGGGTTTTGACCTTACTAAGTGGGCAAGTAATTCCTTAGAGTTGATGATATCTGTGCCGCAATCTAACCGCTCTTCTATTAACTTTTCTGACGGCGAGAATCTAAAAATTCTTGGTTTACAATGGAATCCGTCAGACGATAGTTTCTCTTTTACTACTTCTGAACTTGATGACAGTTGTACTAAGAGATCTATACTGTCTGCTGTGGCCCGCTTGTGGGATATTCTCGGTTCTCGGTCTCATAAAGGAATTATGGAAGTTACATTCCGATTGGGATGATACTCCTCCTGAGTCCATTGTAATTCTATATAAGAAGTTTAAAGAGCAACTGCCTCTTCTTTCGTCTCTAAAAATCCCGCGTCATGTGGCCGTTACAATGGGTTGCACGACAAATCTAGTTGGCTTTTCTGATGCCAGCATTAAAGCATATGGCTGCGTCATATATGCGCATGTAACAGATTTACATGGTAATACACACGTACGTTTGGTGTGTGCGAAATCAAAAGTTGCACCTGTTAAGGTTGTATCTCTGGCCCGCCTCGAGTTATGCGCCGCACTTCTTATGTCAAAATTAATTAAATTTATTTATGATACTTACATCTCCCGCACTTCTATAAATAAAATATACCTATGGCTTTTCCGATTCTAAAATTACACTTTCATGGATACACTCTTCACCGCATAAATGGAACGTTTTTGTTAGTAACCGCGTCGCTAAGTGTCAAGAAAACCTTGACCCTAAATGTTTTTATCATGTTAGTGGAAAAGAAAACCCTAGCGATTGCTTGTCGCGAGGGCTTTTACCTGAGCAATTAATATCACATGACTTGTGGTGGCAAAGTCCAGCCTGGCTGCAACGTCCCACTACAGAGTGGCCTATCACTCCGTTCACCACTCTTTGCGAAGAAGAGATGCCCGAGTATAATAATAAAACCTTAACATTCTTAACGATCGCTTCTCGCGAAACTAATATAATTTACGATATTTCTCAAAAATTTACTTCGTGGAATGAAATACTACGCATAATAGTTTCTGTTCTTAGATTCTTACGCATTATTCGTTGCGACAAGGGCCATATGAATATAACAGTTCCCGAGTTGTTAGTAGCAGAGAGATATTTACTATATTGCATTCAACAATTTCATTTTTCGCAAATCTATAATGATATTAAAAATAACAAGTTACGCACACCGCTTAAACGCCTTTGTCTTTTTATAGATAATAATAAAATAATTAGAATCGGAGGCAGATTATCAAACGCTAATATTCCTTATGAAGCTAGGCATCCTGCCTTATTACCTAAGCATGATAATATTACTCATTTATTAATTGATTATTATCATCGCATCCATTGTCACACTGAAGCGAATCTACTTAGCTCGTTGGTACGACAAAAGTATTGGATACTTTCATCTAGGAGTGTCATTAGACACAGGATACATCGATGTAATATTTGTTTTAAAGTCGCTCCCTCTAGTCTTTGTCCTAAAATGGCTGATTTGCCACCATGTCGCGTGCAGGAGACTAAAGCGTTCGTACATACGGGTGTTGACTATGCAGAGCCCATTAAAGTTCCACTGTGTAGACGTAGGGGACAGAAGAGTCAAAAGGCTTATATCTGTCTGTTCATTTGTCTCGTAACGAAGGCTGTTCATATTGAACTAGTCACCGATGTATCCTCTGATACTTTTATATCCGCTTTCAAAAGGTTTATCTCTCGCAGAGGACCTGTATCTTATTTGTATTCCGATAACGGAACAAATTTTGTTGGAGCTAAAACTCAACTTCAAGAACTACTTACAAACCGCTACCGCATTGAGTGGAAGATGATTCCACCCCGCGCTCCCCACTTTGGAGGACTGTGGGAATCAAACATTAAATCTATCAAAACTTATTTATACCGGGTTATCGGTACGCAACTGCTCACCTATGAGGAGTTGATCACTGTGCTTACTGAAATTGAGGCTGTACTCAATTCAAGACCACTTTGTGTTCTGACCGAAGATCCATATCCAGAACCGCTAACGCCCGCTCATTTTATTATGGCTTCGCCTTTAACGTACTTACCTATTCACACTGTTCCCGAAACTAACAAGCCTCTTACTTGTAGGAAACAATTGTTAGACCAAATGGTCAATAGCTATTGGAAGAGATGGCGTTTAGAGTATTTACATAACCTTCAGGTCAGACAGAAATGGTTAATGGTTAAACAATATAGATAATATCAAAATCGGTACAGTAGTGCTTATACATCAAGACGATATTCCCCCCTTACGTTGGCCAATGGGTATAATCACCGAAGTATTCCCTGGCCAGGATGGGTGTATTCGTGTTGCTAAAGTTAAGACTTGCAGTGGATCGTTCAAAAGACCCATTGTGAAGTTATGCCCGCTACCCTCTCAATAGTTTAACCGCTTCCATATATATTCGCCCCGTATTTTCGCTTTCCATTCGTATCTCTTATCAATATATATTTTTTTGTACTTTGAAAATACCCATGTATTTTCAAGGCGGGGAGGATGTTTACGCAACAATCATTCAATTATAGTTTCTTCTTTACTATTTTTTTTCTATGTTTAAATACACTGGTCGAAGGCATAGATCATTAGTGATCTGTGATATCATTCCCGCTCCTACCCGCATCCTTCCTCATTCTATTCATTCCCGAATAAGAGTGAAGCCGCGGTACGTATAAGAATTGGTTCACCGCCGGTCATCGCGAAGTGTTCGCGTCCGCATATTAGTATATAGACAATATTGTGCCTCAATATCGAAGAATTGCAAGAAAGAATCACGTAGAAGTTGCTGCTCAAGCCATCTAACAAAATAAGGTCAGAAAACACTCATCCTATCATTTACTTCCTAGATATACCCGCCTATTCTTTCTGCCAACGACCGCTCTGTATAATACTATTTTAATTTGTACACCGCTCCGCTAAACCCGCCAAAACCCACCACACCACTAGTCGATATTAAGGCTAATAACATATAATTTAAGGTTTTACGGAAAAAGCTAATGAAAGCAGAACAAAGATTAATAATGGGCTAGACTGCCAAAACACAATACAGCAATTGGGAGATTCAAAGATTTTAGAAGATCTGTTAAAATTTAATGAATTGGAAATAATTGCAATACCTCATAATGAAAACCCTTGTAAGTATAGACAAAATGATTATTTTATAGTAGCGTAATGAAATAGCTTTACTTACGACAACAACACCAAGGTGACATTAGGAAAAATGGCAAATTAACGGATTCTATTGCGACCATAGCAATTTAAAAAATTAATCAGCTTCATAAATATTTATTGCATGACGTCCCCACCTATTGTTAACGTTATTATAACTATTGATAAAACGCATTGACCGTGTACTCTCTGACTATAGTGTGTCTTGTGACTAGAGGCGGCATTTATAAAATACCTTATTTATATTAGTCGACCCCGCAAGTGTATAGTTGGAACCATAGTTATACGTATCTATACTATTATAAACCTGTCTGTACATTTAAGATATTTGAAAAAAAATTAGTGTAATAGGCTGTACAAAACGGTTTTTTTTAGATTTTTTGTATATTTGTTCGTTCCTGCATTACGCAAAAACTACTGAACGGACTTTGATGCTCTTTTTATTTGATAGATCTTGATTAGACTTAAAACTGGTATACATTTTAACGCGCTACTGTATCGGGAACCTGAGATATAATCTAAAAAAATAGCTTTTGGCTGCGGGGAACCGCGGGAAAAGGCTAGTATATACTATAACTATAGTTAGAACTGACAGTAATGTCGTATTTCCGATGTCAATATTATATTGAACAAATTGTAAGACTGGTCAGTTCATTCTAGATCAACATTATTGTACGGGAATTACTATCCTTACAGTAAAAGGGAATGAGAGCTTGATTGTATACATTTTCGCGCTGCAACGAGCCGCTTATCATGTAATTGTGCATAAGTACTTAGTAGTCTCGAGCTCGAAATAGGACATACGATTCTATAGACCGGGTAGACCTAGTCATGGGTAGTATCTTGTATATTATATACAAATAAAATTTCCTCTATCATTAATTTCTCTAAATTATAAATAATACAAAATGTACAAATATTATATTCATCTGTACGTGGGTTACTCACTGAACTTCTTCTAAATCACTGGACTGATTTTGACAACTGTTTTGTGTATTTCAGTGGATCTCTGTATGGTTTAGATTTACTATTGGATCTGGTTGGATGCGTTACGATCGTGATCGAGAAACAATTATCACCCATTGCATTACTGGTGGTAGGGCTGGGTACAAAGTGGGAGTACTTACTCACTTGCTATCGGGCCTGAGCGGGTTGGTACCACCACTTCCTGTGAAAAAAATTACTGATTTAGGCTATATAGGCGCGTCTAAACACCAAACGATTTTTTTAGATTTTTGTCTTTTTATCTGTTTGTTCGCGCATCACGCGAAAACTACTGGATGGATTTTGATGCAACTTTTTTTGTTTGATAGCTCTTGATTAGACTGGACAACTGGTATACATTTTATTTTTTCCGTGTGGGGCCGTCACCAAGAATAGCTCCGCCCCGTCTCTTCCTATGGCAGTCGTAAAAGCCGACTAAGGGATTACCAGGGGACCGGGCAGCAGCGTTCCCCTGTGTACTAAAAACATCCACTGCGATCGCCAACCCGCCTGCCAATCGTGGCGATTATGGTAAAACCCCCATTTTGGGGAGGCCTATGTCCAGCAGTGGACGATGAAAGGCTGATGGATGGATACATTTTAACCCGCTACTATATCGGGAACCTGAGATATAGCCCAAAAACTAGGCTAGTTGTTTACGCAACAATCATTCAATTATAGTTTCTTCTTTACTATTTTTTTCTATGTTTAAATACACTGGTCGAAGGCATAGATCATTAGTGATCTGTGATATCATTCCCGCTCCTACCCGCATCCTTCCTCATTCTATTCATTCCCGAATAAGAGTGAAGCCACGGTACGTATAAGAATTGGTTCACCGCCGGTCATCGCGAAGTGTTCGCGTCCGCATATTAGTATATAGACAATATTGTGCCTCAATATCGAAGAATTGCAAGAAAGAATCACGTAGAAGTTGCTGCTCAAGCCATCTAACAAAATAAGGTCAGAAAACACTCATCCTATCATTTACTTCCTAGATATACCCGCCTATTCTTTCTGCCAACGACCGCTCTGTATAATACTATTTTAATTTGTACACCGCTCCGCTAAACCCGCCAAAACCCACCACACCACTAGTCGATATTAAGGCTAATAACATATAATTTAAGGTTTTACGGAAAAAGCTAATGAAAGCGGAACAAAGATTAATAATGGGCTAGACTGCCAAAACACAATACAGCAATTGGGAGATTCAAAGATTTTAGAAGATCTGTTAAAATTTAATGAATTGGAAATAATTGCAATACCTCATAATGAAAACCCTTGTAAGTATAGACAAAATGATTATTTTATAGTAGCGTAATGAAATAGCTTTACTTACGACAACAACACCAAGGTGACATTAGGAAAAATGGCAAATTAACGGATTCTATTGCGACCATAGCAATTTAAAAAATTAATCAGCTTCATAAATATTTATTGCATGACGTCCCCACCTATTGTTAACGTTATTATAACTATTGATAAAACGCATTGACCGTGTACTCTCTGACTATAGTGTGTCTTGTGACTAGAGGCGGCATTTATAAAATACCTTATTTATATTAGTCGACCCCGCAAGTGTATAGTTGGAACCATAGATATACGTATCTATACTATTATAAACCTGTCTGTACATTTAAGATATTTGAAAAAAAATTAGTGTAATAGGCTGTACAAAACGGTTTTTTTTAGATTATTTGTATTATTGTTCGTTCCTGCATTACGCAAAAACTACTGAACGGACTTTGATGCTCTTTTTATTTGATAGATCTTGATTAGACTTAAAACTGGTATACATTTTATCGCGCTACTATATCGGGAACCTGAGATATAATCTAAAAAAATAGCTTTTGGCTGCGGCGGAACCGCGGGAAAAGGCTAGTATATACTATAACTATAGTTAGAACTGACAGTAATGTCGTATTTCCGATGTCAATATTATATTGAACAAATTGTAAGACTGGTCAGTTCATTCTAGATCAACATTATTGTACGGGAATTACTACCCTTACAGTAAAAGGGAATGAGAGCTTGATTGTATACATTTTCGCGCTGCAACGAGCCGCTTATCATGTAATTGTGCATAAGTACTTAGTAGTCTCGAGCTCGAAATAGGACATACGATTCTATAGACCGGGTAGACCTAGTCATGGGTAGTATCTTGTATATTATATACAAATAAAATTTCCTCTATCATTAATTTCTCTAAATTATAAATAATACAAAATGTACAAATATTATATTCATCTGTACGTGGGTTACTCGCTGAACTTCTTCTAAATCACTGGACTGATTTTGACAACTGTTTTGTGTATTTCAGTGGATCTCTGTATGGTTTAGATTTACTATTGGATCTGGTTGGATGCGTTACGATCGTGATCGAGAAACAATTATCACCCATTGCATTACTGGTGGTAGGGCTGGGTACCAAGTGGGAGTACTTACTCACTTGCTATCGGGCCTGAACGGGTTGGTACCACCATCTCCTGTGTCCGCGGCCATGAAGCACATTGGTGTTTTGGTTGTAGCAGGAGATAGCCGTTAATTCTCTCATTTCATACATGTGATAATACTCTTGGTAGAGTTGAGTCCATGAGCGACGTTTACCATTTACCATCAGGTGGGACGTGGCTCGTCTGCCACAATACGCAATAAAAGAAAATATCCTACAGGTTCATTTATCCGATCCGTGAATATTTATATTATATATTTATAATTTATAGTGAGCCTAGCCAAGTTGCAATCTATGATCGCTAACACTATAGAAAACTATTAACTATTAAATGAATGAGAATTTGACAATTTTAACGATAATATCTATAAAACTAAGTCACGTGGCTTGGAAATTTTAATAGCTTTCTATAGCGTTAGCAATTATAGAATGCAACTTGGCTAGGCCCACAGACTCGCTAGGTGTATTTATTATATTGGGTGTAAGATTATCGGACAAATTTTAAGTCTTCTAAATGGGATAGCACCTAGTATACATTCAATTAATAAAATTGCCT
The DNA here is from genome assembly GCA_948253155.1 of Leucoma salicis. Classification (NCBI taxonomy): domain Eukaryota; kingdom Metazoa; phylum Arthropoda; class Insecta; order Lepidoptera; family Erebidae; genus Leucoma; species Leucoma salicis. The sequence continues at coordinate 22,738,582 of OX411811.1, forward strand.
AATTTATAACTATTTATTTATTTTTGAGCAGTGCACACAGGTCATCAAACACCAAAGAAAATAACCACAAAACAGTCACCAAAACACAGTCATAAAAAGCTATCTTTACGTAAAAAAATATCTTCAACATCTCCCAGAAAAAAAATCATACAAAGAGAATCACCTGGGAAAAGAAACCGTGATATTCGTGATTTCATCTGTGTGTCTCCAAGAAAACATGATCTCCGTAACCCGAACAATTCAGTTAGTGCTGCTCCTGCTTGGCATGTGAATTTACATAATGACTTGGCTGAACTTTCTAGACTCACGCTTAAACAATGCTATATTTGTGAACAAATATGCAACTGTAACACTATCACGGAATTAAGAAAGCCAGTGCGGTTGCCCGGTGTAATGTCTCTCGAATGCATTACTCTACCAGACATTAATTTAATAGACGACGTTGAAAAAGATACTGTACTGAGAAGCAAAATTAAATCTGATACAGAAAACACTGACAGCATTATGATTGCTTTGGATGAAACATATAATTTTAATAATGATGATGTTTTAATACGGGAATTCCTGGAGAATACATTTACTGAAGACACAAATAAAAAAGAAAATGTAAGCATCAATTTCGATATAGGCAATCACGATGATTTAATGACGCAAATTTTAAACGACTGTTTTTAGAGATTTGGTATTATATTTGATTTATGACCGCGATAAGCTCTCGAAAAGTGATTCACCAAGCCTTCGCAATGCGTGCGCATCGAGTCCCTAGCAAGTTCTGGTAATATGTTTCGTCCACCAAGGTCGAATCCTCGTCTGTACAGGCCACAAACGGCAAGTGATGTTATGAATACTCAACAAAATATTCCAAGATGATATATAACACTTAAAGACGATAGGAATGAGTTCGCATTTAATTAAACAATTAACTTATATTGAAACGCTTCATTAAAGCTTGTTTTTATTTTTTTATTATGATATAGTGCCATAGGCTTTTTTATTATTTTTTATAACTATATTAATAATTTTTTTTTTATACCAAGTGATTAAATAATAAAACATTTTATTGCTGATCTTTTATTTGTGGTCAAAATGTTTGTATGTAACATTTTTTAACTGTTGTGTGGAAGCCCCTTTAGAGACAAAAGGAAGTGAGTTGCGAAAACTTCGAAAAAGGTTAAGTAAATTTAATTATATTTCCTTGTATCGCAGGAGAGACTTTACAAACAAATTATAATTTGTGAATAAGGAATAACAGTATTTTAGTACAGGCGGGAATCGAACCTGCGTCCATTCCTATCCGGGGAAGTGATAAGGAGATTGGTTATGTCTAAAAGATAGTACTGTAGCTCAGTGGATTAGTGAGCATGTCAAGTGCTAAAATATAGATCAAAATACTTTACAAACGTACAATTTCACGCACACACAGTAAGCCCAGACTAAGAACAACCATTTGTGGAACACACAGTTGTCCTGTGTGGGAATCGAAACAAACACTCGGGCCGGTAGATACCAGTAGTACAGTGATTTAGATAAACCACTTCGCCATCTGTACCCAATGGCGTATGTACCCAAATTAGTACTTAAATATCCCAGCAACGATAGATTTACAATATAACGTATAATAATAATGATTTCTAGACTGACTATTGACACGCAGGATATATTATAGGTTATTAGCACGAGTGTGTGCGCAATTACTAATACACTATCCGTCCCTTGACTCTCTTAGGGTCTGTTTCACAATCTCTGTGTAATGTTCTGATTAGGCTACTTTTAACTTAATTAACAAGTAAATACCTCTCATACGTTTTTCACAAGGACCAAGGACTAACCATCACATAAACTGTCCAGTAACTTATAGGTCGGATGAAGTGGCATTTAGCACGTTTACTTGACGGTTAAACTTCTTTGACAGTTCTCTCAAGCTCGCAGCGCCATCTATTCTAGTCAACCTCACTTATAATGTGTGTGTTTGATTGTATTTCGTTACACTTATTGCAAATTTACGAGAGATCCTTTTCCATAAGTTTGAAAGCCTATTTTAAAAGAATTTGAAGTTTAATATCAATAAAATATCATGAGTGATTCTTTGTTTATAGCATTTTTAAAGGAAAATATTTTTTTATCAATTGAAATAGCTGTAAAAAAGGTATTTCTCATAAATACGTATGAAACGAAATGCAAAAATGGGACGTTGCCAGATGTATGCTGATTATCTATTGAGTAGTTACTTATCAAATAAAAATATGAGATTGATAGTTGTAAACGCAACAAAACTTACTGGAAGGATTTAACTGTTGAGTAAATTACTTGACGAGTAACTACTGATGACTTTACTTTTAGATTGTGAAACAAACCCTTAGTCCGATGGGACGGCATTCCGATACGACCGAAGAGAGATCAGGCGCAGGACCAACGGCATTACGTGCTGGACGAGGCACTTCTTTATTCTGAACTGCTATTGAGAATTTCTTTGACAGAAAAATGTAAGAATTTTCTATTGGTTCAACCCGGGTTTGGTACACGAGACTTCATGATCCGCAGTTATACACTGGACCACCGAGGAAGCGAAAATAAAAAGTGTAACTGTTTGCGTATACTCTTGTGCACATAATTCGATAAAATTGTACCGGGTGCAAATGACTTCATATAGATAACTCCGGGCAAAGCTGTCACCAAATAACTATAATAATATGCTCCATACCATTTTCATCGACAACGACGGGTTACAAAGTTAGCAATTTTTTAGCCGCCATCGAATCATTAATTGCGCGACTTAAAAAACATGACGAAGGTTTTTCAATCCCTTCTCCCACCGAAGGAATGTAACATAGTTCCAGTGGCCCGCCAATTAAGGCGGAGAGACGGCACACGGCGGGTTTCTTTAGTGGGTGAGGGCCCCACACTACCTTGTTCGTTGCCCCGAACGACGGGGTGTGCGGTTAGGAACAGTTTTTCCCGCCTTACAAAAAAAGTTTCAATCCCTTGTAGTTTTTGGAGTACATCGGTGATTAATGGGTTCATTATCTAGTCTAATATTTAATTTCAAGATTAAAAATAAATTGCAATTTTCAAAAAAAAGCCGTTGCAAATTTCCACCACCTCGATGTTCAGAATAGAGTACTGAACCCATGGTATCAATTATCGGTACGATGTCATTTACGCCCTGTATAAACAACTAAACCTTAGCCTTAAATCAAATTAAACGTATCGCTTACTTTATTTTATACACTATATTCTTAAAATTTACAACAAATGGTTAGAACTATTTTATTAATTCATTTACAGCGAGCAGTGAAAGGTACAAATATAGTTTGTGCCACGGCCGTAAGTGACTGTAGAGATGTCGTGGCCACATCTTAGCATTGGCCATGTTGTAGCCAAGCATTTCATGAACAAGTCAACAGGCGTTGCCAGCATTGTCGGTGAATTAGCACTGCAGTTATCAATCGTATCGACTCTCAAAATTAATTATGCCATTATAGTCTTTTCTCGATACTATAGTATCTTGCAAACAAGTACCCCCTTAATAATAAACATTGCAAAAGCTCCAAATAGTTATTCAGTGTTTTGTTCCGTTCTTTCAACGTCAAATGTTATATTAGTGACAAAGACAAAACACTTAATAACTATTCAGAGGTTATACCACGTTTATTAGTACGGCAGGTAATGTGTAACCTAGTTAAATTACACTATAAAAGCATCTATAGTATTTTCTTAATACCGGTAACGATATAATCGATAGCAAATTTGAACATTTTTGAGTCAAAAAAATCGATAGTGGCACAACACTAGTCATCAATAACCATGGGTTGTGAGTTGACATCTTTAGACTGTTTCCCTTTGTGTAAGTCTTCCAGTTCCGCTTGCAGTTCAGCGTACCTCTTTTGTAATTGTTTTTCCCTGTCAGTTTGCCGGTTCACATCTTCTGTTAAAGACTGTTAACAAAATAGATACAAGTAAATATACAAAAATATTACGTCGTTAAATGATTTTTAGCCTTTACACTGCCTAGATTGCCATAGCTTTGTTTCAATTTGTTGTGGAGATATAAGTTTAGTTTTGCCTATTTAAAAAAAGCGCATTCAATTAACAGTCAGAATATAAATAATACCTACGATGTAATTTTGCGAGCCTAAGTGTCTAGCTGAATTTACCGTTGATTTTTTTAAATGTCTTCTAGTACTGGTAATATTAACAATATTGAAAGCATAAATATGAAAACCAACCCGTACAGTTAGAATCAAATACTCTCAATTTTTTTAATTATTATGTGTAAAAGTATCCGAAGCGTCAGTATAGTAGAAACTCAAGTAAACGCGATAGATCTTCTAAAAGCACTTTTAGTTCATAGGGCACAGATTTAGGCTAGGCAGAAGATAAATAACGTCTGAAACAAAAATTAAAAGCGATCTTGTTTATCCAGCTTAAATGGCGAGCTGTACTGGAGAAGTCCCTCTCACAGAATATCCGCTTAAAGAAACGGTAGGTACATTTGTTTTTGTGTGTGGAGGCCGAATTCACTCTCTTTCACACATCCCATCCCCTGGGGCTGATAACCCACGAGTAATGTCTCTGGTGTTGCAGTAGTAACCTCTATAGGCTAAATTAGGGTTGTTTCCCATCTTTGTAGTATAAAAAATGCAAATCACCTCTATTCTACGTGGTATCGCTGTCTTCTCTTGTTCCGCTAAGAACTTGAATGTGGACAGCTCTAAGTTGGCTTGCTCTATCTGATCTTGTAACTCTTGGAATTGCTTTATTAGTGATGCTGCTCTACTTTGATAACCACCTGTGAATTAGAAAAAAACAGCTTGCTGAGACCAAGATAGAAGAAAAACAAAAGTTTGTGGGAATAGTAAAAAGATTACCGGTTGATTAGGTAGATCTACATCACCAGTAGATACTACGGAAATGAGGATATATCTACCCTGTGGTGTAATTCTAACCCCCTCAGTTCCTAAATTAGCATTTATAATCAGAGTAGATAAGAAAATAATAACATACCCGTTAACACTCTCAGTTTTTTCTCCATTTTGGAACACTTTTTGGCCTCTTTGGCCATGTGATTCCTATTCTGCTCCAGCCTTTTCTCCGCCGACTCCAATCTGTCTTTCTTACTTGCTAAGTTCGCTCGAGTATATCTATTTTGTCCAGGTAAAAAGAGTACCTGGAAGTTATAAATAGAAGTATTATAAATTTTGAAATTTTAACACTAAATAATCGTTTTTGTAAACATAATACACCGTGTAAGAAGACCACTTCCGAATACGAAGACAGATGATTCTACTAGTGACAGTTTAGATGATGGAATAGAAAAAAAAAAAATCCGATGAAAAAAAAAACATAATTTTTTATCGTTATATTTACATTATTTACACTCTATCATGTTAGTAGAGCTAAATACAGCGATAATTACATAAAAATAATATCATTTTAATAAAAAAATAAAAACAGTAATGTATTGCAAAATTTAGAATCAGCTGATAGGTACATACCGCGCAGTCGCTATGTATCTGTTTTGTACTAGCGGCCACCATTTTCAATTTTCATTCGCATTCAGTAGTTAAATAATCCAAGTAGGTAGGTACCTACGTACTTCGTTCGATTCCTCACTACTCACTAAAGACACATTTACTTACTTAGATAAAATTCTAACAAGGTTACAGTTATGATTTTTTATTTTTTTACATCGTTTAGTTATGTTTAATAACATACTTTCACGCCTATCCCGCGTATCCCGAATGGGTAGGCAGAGGTGTATTTTTCTTGCCATCTCCTGTTCGCAATGTTTAAGCCCCGCATACCTAATACATTTTTTTACCTATCTACTGAGAAGTTTCTTTGGAAAAAACCCGAGACCTCGTGACTAGCAGTCTCATTACAAACCACTACGCCACTTCCGATGTAAGTATTCAGTTAGATAGGTACCTATCTACCTATTAAAAACAATAGGGCTAAGCGTTTCAAAAAAATTAGTAGGTATGAAAAAGCTTACCGACCTAGATCCGAAATAAAATTAAAACTGTAGTTAGGTACATGTGTCGCAAAGTAGGTTTCACTCTGTTCGCTGTCACGGACTTTATACGGAATTTACAAACACTACTTTCAAAATGCCTACCCCTACAACACTTTACATACATACACATGTGAGTTTTAATACAATTGTTATTTCACTGTTAAACTTTAAAGCAGACAGAGACATTTTACGTACCTGTCTAAAGTCTGTGCTCGAATTGTGCTCCATCCATTTCGATACAAAGCGAGGCCCGTCGCTGTGTCGACCGGTGAATACGAGGCATTAGTGTAGGATCCTCAACACATTCTGCACGTAACCTATCAAAAACGCTCACTATTCTGCTACGCATTTCATCAGCACAGTCACATTCCCGATCAAACACTCTTCCTTTCACATATCCCCACAAAAAGAAATCCAGTGGTGTTAAATCGGGTGAACGAGGCGGCCAGGCGCGCGGCCCCAGCCTTCCGATCCAGCGGTCATGAAAGAGATCAGTAAGACGCTCGCGGACGGGGCGTGTAACATGCGGTGGAGCGCCATCGTGCTGGAACCATGCTCGACGATATTCAGCCAGCGATAAATTATCTAGAATATCGTCTAATTGTTCATTTATAAAATTAAGATACTCTGTTCCATTGAGGCGCTGCGGTAGAAACACTGGTCCTAAAATTTGTCCATTAAAAATACCAGCCCATACGTTGACCGACCATCGGGTCTGATGACCGGTTTCTTGAGTGGCGTGCGGGTTCACGTCTGACCATAAATGAGCATTCCGCCTGTTCCACATCCCGTTTCTCGTGAATGTAGACTCATCCGTCCAGGTTATGTGCTCAATGAACCCAGGCGTACGTTGCTGTTCATCTAGCAGCCAACGACAGTACTCACGACGACGAACGTAATCATTGGGCAGCAAATCTTGTAACTTATGTATTTTGTAGGCCTTCATTTTATTCCGGCGCAAGACTTTGTGAACTGTCCAGTGAGAGACTGTCGGTCCGCCCCCGCGCCGCAATAATTTCGCCGCACTTCGTGTGCCCAGGCGAGGATTTTGGCGAATCACATTTAAAATACGCTCCTCAGTCTGCACATTCACCTGTTGTCCACCACCTGCCGCCATCGGAGCAATCGGTCGATTTTCTAAAACTCGCTGAAAAGCTGCCGTTATTGTGCGAGAATCGGATGGATGCCGGACGTTCGGGAATCTTTCACGGTAAATTCTCAACGCAAGAGAAGCATTGCCACGGGCTTCTCCTAAACACATCAACATGTTTCCGTATTCACGAGCACTGTACACGTATGCCGCAGGCATTGTTAAATACAAAAAATACTCAAAAATAATAAAACAGCAAAACGTAACAAAAAAACTTAACACAAAATTTAAAACTAACAAAACAGTATAAATACTACCAAGTAGTAACAATCGAAGCTAATAATATGGAACCGTAACGCGCGTTTGCTCTCGAACTGAGTCGGAATGAAACTGAGTATAGGGACAGTGGGACACGAAAAAAGTAGCTTTACTTTTTGGTATCGAGTTATTTTCTTTTCGATACCGATATTTTTGTAATCGATACTTTTATTCAATGAGTACTTTTAGCAAGGTATCGTATCGAAAAAAATTTAGAGATTACCTAAATTAAACTTGGCTTCATGGCTCAAGTTTATGGCAACGCCATCTAGATCAATCTTGTCAAAACCTTCTAAAATATTTTGATACCATTCTTTCATTAAATTCCTTCAATCAATGTCTAATGGTACCAATACATTTAATGCGATACTTGGGATCGATACTTTTGAAGCGATACTGGTATCGATACTTTCGTTTAATATCAAAACTTTAAGCGCATTATACCGTAGGTAAAGTACTCAATACCTTAAAGTATCGATACTTTTGTGTATTGGTATGTATTGCTTATTGCGCACTTGATTGTTATTTTGTTTATTCAAGAATACTCTAAAAGTACTCACATTTGAAGAATTGGTGAAGCTTATTAACAAAAAGTGTTCGATTTCAAATGGTATCGATACATTTAATACGATAGTTATGTTGGGATCGATACTTTTGAAGATATACTGGTATCGATACTTTCGTTTAATATCAAAACTTTAAGCGCATTATACCGTAAGTAAAGTACTCGATACCATAAAGTATCGATACTTTTGTGTATTGGTATTTATTGCTTATTGCGCACTTGATTGTTATTTTGTTTATTCAAGTATACTCTAAAAGTACTCACAATTGAAGAATTGCTGAAGCTTATTAATAAAAAGTGTTCGATTTCAAATGGTATCGAACATTTAATGCGATAGTTAACTTGGGATCGATACTTTTGAAGCGAGACTGGTATCGATACTTTATCATATCATAACCTTAAGCGCATTATACCGTAAGTAAAGTACTCGATACTTTGAAGTATCGATACTTTTGTTTCGATAATTTTATGAGTACGATACTTTTTTTTCGATACTACTCAAGAGTATAGTATCGATACTTTCTATTCGATACCGTGTCCCTACTGAGTAACTGACTTGATAGTTCATAGTAGATAGATACCTACTAGTCTAGTAAAACATCAACAGACACCGCGTTTGTCGGTGACCGACAAAGTAGCATCAAAAGAAACCGCCTTTGTCGGTATCCGACAAAGTAAAGAATTTTAAAGTTTTTTTTAATCGGCGGTGTTTTTTTAATGTGCAAATATCAACGAATAATAGAGAAAGCAGGAGGTTATTGATTCAGAAGATAGAAACCAACTAATTTTGAAGGCAAGGAAAATGTAGGTACCACGTCACGTCACACCGCACGCGTGGGTTTTTGTAGGCATTTATTTTGGCGTGGGTGCGGGGGGATTCCTTATTAATTTTAATAACGCAAATTTTTGAGAGTTCAGTTGACTCAGTTGTTCAGTTCCGTGTTCACGGTGTTCACTGACTTGCATGTGCGCGCGAGTGATACCTAGATATAATTGTACCTTTGATCGATTTATTAATTCTTGTAGTTATTATTTTATTTTTACGTTGTGTGTTTCTTAACAAGTTTTTTTTGTTTTTATTATTGTTTTGTATTAATAATGCCTGACGCGTACGTTTATAGTGCTCGTGAATACGGAAATACGTGAATGTGCTTTGGGGAAGCTCGTGACTTTCTTCGTCTTTCGAAGAGTCGAACCCGGTACTCGACTTTGTCAACGCTGAGGAAACCTACTTTGGTCTAGGTCGGTAAGCTTTTTCATACCAACTATTTTTTTTTGAAACTCTTAGCATTATTGTTTTTAATAGGTAGATAGGTACCTACCTAACTGAATACTTACATTGGAACTTCCAATGTTTCCAATTTGGAAGTGGCGTAGTGGTTTGTAATGCGACTGCTAGTCACGAGGTCTCGGGTTTTTTCCAAAGAAATTTCTCAGTAGATCGGTACCTGCCTAGCAGCCTGTAGTTTGCTAATCAATGTACCCGGGAGATGGCAAATGTATTAGGTATGCGGGGCTTAAACATAGCGAACAGTGGATGGCAAGAAAAATACACCTCTGCCTACCCCTTCGGGATACAGGCGTGAAAGTATGTTATGTTATTAACCATATCTAAACGATGTAAGTATGTATTAAAAAAATAAAAAATCATAACTGTAACCTTGTTAGAATTTTATCTAAGTAAGTAAATGTGTCTTTAGTGAGTAGTGAGGAATCGAACGAAGTACGTAGGTACCTACCTACTTGGATTATTTAACTACTGAATGCGAATGAAAATTGAAAATGGTGGCCGCTAGTACAAAACAGATACATAGCGACTGCGCGGTATGTACCTATCAGCTGATTCTAAATTTTGCAATACATTGCTGTTTTTTTTTTGTTATTAAAGTGATATTATTTTTATGAAATTATCGCTTCATTTAGCTCTACTAACATGATAGAGTGTAACTAATGTAAATATAACGATAAAAAAATGTTTTTTTTTTTTCATCGTAAAAAAAAAAACTATCCCATCATCGAAAATATCACTAGTAGAATCATCTGTCTTCGTTTTCGGAAGCGGTCTCCTGATACCCGGTATATTCATTCTGCTCCTAGATAGACACTACTGAACAAAGAAACTGAGTACTTAAAAGTGATTGTAGCTATTTTGATATGTATTTTAGCACTTGACATGCTCAGCTACATTTCTGGCGGGATCTTTTTAATATTTTAGCTTAGTGGAGCACTTTTTTTGATCTATATTTTTAGCATTCGACATGCTCAGCTACTTTTTAAAGTACAAATTATTTGTGAATAAGGAAAAAGAGATTTTTAGTACGAGCGGGAATCGAACCTGCGTCCTTTCCAATCCGGAGAAGTGCTCTAAGCCACTGAGCTACCGTACCGACCATCCCAATCTCCCGATCACACTTGTCTTTATGACCAATGCCATCTATCGGAATGAGAGAATGTTATTAATCATTAGCGGAGCACTTCCCCAGATTGAAAGAGACTCAGGTTCGAATCCCGCTCGCAATAAAGTTCTCTTTTTTTACTTTCACAAATTATTTGATTGTAACTAATTTAGAATTTACTGGTTTTCTGATTAGAATGAACTATTATTATGATTATGTTTAATAAAATACTATACCTGTGCCAGACACTCTTCCCATACTTGCGTGTACGCATCCATACTAAGATCGCCGTGACCCATTCCTGCTTTTACGACTTCCATTTCTTTTTTTAACTCTGATTTAGCAGTCTGTAATTCTTCCGACGAGAACTCTTCGTAGGGATGTTGCTCAAGGTAGGCCAAGTGGGACGCCTGCAGTTGCACGGCCCGCTTCTTGTCAACACCTACAAATATTTCAATTTGTATTGTGATTATTGCTATACAATATATCTACCATAACAAAGACCTACGATTAAATATTTTTATTTTTAGTAGCGCACTTTTTAAATCATCAGAAAGTTATTGAATTTTGTTATTCAGTTTAAAATTTGGACAAGTATTAGCATGCGAAGCGTAGCATGGTACTCATCATTCTGCTTTTACAGGCAAATTATTTCAAATTTTTAGCTAATTAATTTTAAGTGCGAATATTAGAAACAACTTTATAGGAATTTAAGAACAAACAGAAACAAACGATATTTAATGGTTTTAATTAGGAACCCAGAGCTTTCATTACGATTTTTAATCATATCTTCGAAAACAAATGTCGCAGCGGTTACGACTTATCATCAAGTGGGCCCTGGTTATAAAAAAAAACTATGGTGCTTTTTAACGCAGTCTTTCTACAAACGCTATAGTAACCAAAGTTATATTAAAAAAATGCGCTAACTTTTGAGAAGCAGTATATTCCTACAATAAGAATGGGATAGTAACGGCCGAGTACTAGCCCGCCACTGGCCACTGGCGCGTTACCTGCCGGCGGGTCCCGCAGCGCGTCGTAGTGCAGCATGGTGACCATCTCGGCCTTGAGCAGCTCCTCGGCGTGCTGCAGCGCGGACAGCGCGGGCGCGGCGCCGCGCAGCACGCTGGCGTTGACGGCGCCGGGCCGCGCGCACCCGCGCTGCACGGCGCTCGAGCGCAGCTTCATCGCCGCTGCGCCTGCACAAGGTCCGTGTAATGCGTTATCTACAGTTCATCCGCCTTCAGGATCAATAAAAAAATATGTCATCACGGGACATCGCGCAGATGTAAAAGCATCGATTTACTTTCTTTCTTCAAATATTGTTAGAGACATATAAGTCTTGGTAAGCTTCCTTTCATCATCCATAGGCGAATTATAATTGGTTGATTGACGTTATATTAATGGTTATTTACATTATACTTCCTAGTTAGATGCTTTTATCAACAGATGGCGTTAAAAACCAATTAAATAAGTTGGCGTGGCGAACATTAACAGCCGGGTTAACCCTCCCTCCGCATTAATGTTTAAAATCTTAATGGCGGTGACAGATAACCTAGGTACCTAATACGGGAAAACAACTCATGTCGAGAAGTTTATCTTTATTCCGTACAGGCCTCGTGGCGTAGTTGGTAGTGTAACCGACTTCCGTGCACGAGATCGTGAGTTCGGTTCCCACTTAGGACAATTATTTGTGTGATGAACACAGATATTTGTACTGCGTCTGTGGTGTATCTACTATATGTATGTATTTACAAAAAAGGTAATATATGTATTATATCCGTAATCTGGTACCCATAGCACAAGCGTTAAGCTTAGTTTGAGACTAGAGAACGTTGTGTGAAATATGCGTAAATATTTATTATTATTGATTAACGAGCAGCAGCAAGTTTCATGGTAATATAATTTTTTTTTAATGAAACGTATGCATTATGTGATTTAAATTGTGTCAAATTTCGCATCAATACGCACTATGACGTCATACATATGTCCCCAAGCCCAAAACAAATCAATGTAAAAATTAACCTCAGCAATAAACGCCTTTGACAGTGCTTGATGTCTGGGAACAGATGACGTCATACACTTATAATAGTATATCATGCCTATGTCTGCACTCATGTAACTTGAAACTAAATTATAGACTTTATTTATTAAGGTGGACCGATTCTCTTACAAAACCGTATTGACATTCCTGAGCTTTCTACTGAGATTTTTACTGATCATGAAATAACATATGTAGTTCTAATTTAGCTTTAGTGTCGCAAAATCAAAAAAAAATATTTACCTTATAGCTGAAAAACACCTTTTTTTCAACTGAATATTTATTTAAATTTTACTGTACTGGTGCATTTTCACGTGACAAGCGATCATGGTGTGCGTGCAAGTTAGATGTGTTGGGACGTTACCAGACAGCGCGACACGGAGGAGTTTGAGACGTTAAATTAATTCATAACCAATTCAAAGCATCTTCGTGATCTAGGATCCAGGTCCGAATATCCCCTTTGCTGTTTATACAGCAGCTCAGGGTCTAAAAAGTCTCACTTCTCCGGAGACTGGCCATCATGACCATTTTTACTGGGTTGATTCTGTTAAATTGTGTTACAGAAACAAAAATAATGGTTTTGCTTACGTATCTCTTCCTGTTCCTTTATCAGTCTTGCATCGGCATCAGCTTGATCTTCCACCCCTACGTCATTGGAGACCCCGTCCATAGGTTCGACCTCTTGATCCGGCACTACAATCTCATAGTCATTGCGCGGAGTGGGTAAAGACGACAGAGCGTTGCGGACTGATGCCTTTTGCTGTTAACAAAGACTTCTAATATTAATGCTGTATTTTCATTATCATAAGAGGCGATAAATTTGACTGCAGAAGAATGATAGAAACAAACTAAACTATTAAGGGCCAATTTGTCTCTATTTCTGAAGCAAGGGTCAGTATATCAATATTTTGCTTAGCGCCACCTAAGATAAGTTATTTGGTAATAAAGCAATTGATATGTATGTACTGCAATGAAATACCACTATTATTATATTAGTAGCTTGACTTTCTGGTATCATCTCAGCTATCAACTATTTAGGACATTAAAGTTATTATAAACAGTTCCCAGTCTATATATTTATGAATGTGCTGTATTTATCAAATCTAATATTGAGTTATATAAATTTCGTGATCGAGCACGGCATCAAGATAAATTACGTACAGTTGCTAGTAAAACTCGCCTGTTACATGATAGCATCTTCTGTGTTGCAACACATATATTTAATAAGACACCCAAGTCTATTAGAACTACTTCAACAATAAACTATTTCAAAAGGAAACTCGGTCACATTACTGAAATGTTATTATTCTTTAAATGAATTTTTATTGGACAATTCTCTCTAATTCATCCCTGTTGCCAAAAAAAAACCTTTTGCAACTCCGCTATAGAGGCTTCGCGACCTCCCACGGGGTCGCGACCCACACTTTGAAAAACACTGGTATAAACCTTTCCACCAGTTACAGTAATAGAGTTGCGTTTTTCGTTTATGATAACAGAAAATTACAGAGTACTAGCGACTAAATTAATTACCTGTTTTTGCATCTGATTTTGTAACTGAGGAGTGTCTCCTCCACTCAGCCTATCTTCTGGGTTGATACTAAGTTTATCACGAAGTCCCGGCGTCTGTGATACGAACATTTATCAATTGTAAGGGCAGCATTTATATAGAATAATAAAATGATGACAACAAACTTTATTGAACGATCGCACTCATAGTATACTTGCTCCTTCTTATTACCTCGCTTACACACACTTATAGTCCTGACCTCAGCCTCATATCGCCCACAGACCCGTGGTATTGATACCTCATCTCGAGTTATTAATAAAACTGTAAAAAAATATGCTTGCAAAGCAATAGTTTTCATGCAAAGGTTCATAGGTCACTTGTTAATTCCGGCTCGAAGGACCAACAAGTAATGTAGTGGTTGAGATTTTAAAAAACATTTCATCACACGTTCATATAGTCTCACGCCTGTATTCCCGAAGGAGATGTACCTACGTAATAGGCGTTAATAACGTAGCACGTAATATAATCCCCCGTTTAGTTTGGCTCAAAGGACCAAAAACATATCAAGATTAAGAAAATTATTATATCGTTCCATAATAGTGCTCTGGGCACTATTGTACCATACATTGGTAGTGGTGCTGGCTGATGATATTTATTCGGTGTTTAACAATAAATAAAACCGTGTCTATTCGTGTATCGCCGTAACTACAAAACTTTTTTTTATTTTGTTTAAGTTACTTTTTTTATATTGTTTACGGTGGCAAACGAGCTACGGTCCACTAATGGTAAGTGGTAACTGCCGGTCATAGACTCAGCAATACAACAGTCTTTTTCGATCATACACACGGAATATGGCGGTACCGACACTCTCGGGCCGGAAACCTTACCACGAGGAAAACTATTACCAGTTATGCAGAAGGTGTGTTTGTTGTTTGACCTTTGGGACGGTACCATATCTGTAGTAGTACATAGTTTTCAAACAATTGACATGATTTTCAATATAAATGGCATAGCATCATATGTAAAATAACAAAAGTTTAAACTTACAGCTAGAGTCGTCTGGTTGCCACCTTGACCTGGCGTGTTAAAGCTACTAGGGGTTGACATTTCAGTGCGGGATGACCTGCAAGAGTCAAAGTGATAATGACATAGTACAGTACAATTCGGTTATGTAAGATTCACAAAAATAGTTTACAGATTAGTTCATAACCGTACAAAAACTTTCACTATATGAGGATACAATATCAAACTTGAATTTTTTTTATAATAGGTAATTATTAAAAATTTTGTTATATTATTAACGTTTTTGTGACAGTATTTGTGGCCCATTAAAATATCAGAAAACTGTCCGTACGGTAATGATTCTGATGAGAATCAAACTATACGTATAGTGGTTCTAAATTAAAGAAAGTTTAAAGAAGTTTAGTCCCATTTTGAAATAAAACTACGTTTACGGAATCTATCGCGTTTACTTGATTTTACTACTATCCCGACGTTTCGAATACTTTACAGCATTCATGATCACGGGTGGACTTACATGATAGACGTCCAATGCTGATATGTTATTTCAACGGTTTCATCTACCCACAGTATATGATTTTACAAAATTTTTGGTTTATTTATTTTATTTTAACCCACCTAATATTCGCTTAGAAACTACTACTAACTAACTACTTCAAATGTTTATGCTTACAATGTATGAGACTTTAAGTTAGTATATTAAAATGAGTATAATACTCCTCTTTAAATTGTAAAATTTTAGTTTTTATTTAGTGCTCAAAAATTCTACCACAAACTACCAATTACTACCAGTAAGAAGACAATCTTGGTTATTAGTTTATATTATTAAATATATTGATTTTGCCAAAAGCTAAGACTAAGAAGCTACCATCGGATCGGAACGCGGCCTGACTGAGAAAGATCCGGCCAGAAAACTCAGTAGGCAACAACTGTTATGGATTATTAAATTTAGTACGGAATTACTGAGAGCTAACAGTTTAATTTTTTTTTTTTTTAAATGCAAAGACTAATCATTACTGTGGGTTTTATCTACACAATAAGCGCTAGCTGTGTCTTGCAATCTTGTGGTGTGCCTTCTTGTATTCTGTTTGGTGAGGCCTATCACAGGATTCGAGCTTGATGGAAAGACCCAGCCGTCTTCTCTATTGAAATTGGGATGTTTCTTAATTTCAATAGCCTCACGTTTCATTCTAGGGCGATATCGATGTTCTTTTGCGAGGATTTGAGGTTTGTCAAACCTAATGTAATGGCGGGTGTGACCCTGTGTGTGCTCACAAATTGCAGACTTTGTATAGCGACTGTGCTTCACATCAGCTATGTGTTCTATGATCCGAGTTGTTATGGATCTCTTTGTTTGCCCAATGTAGTTTAGTCCCAGATCGTCCTGATCAAAGGCAAAAAAAATTACATATTAAGAAGTAAAACTACTTTTACATGAATATCACCGGACCATTCGTAAACATGAATACTGTTAAGCGTCAAAGTGTTAGGTAATTAAAAGGACTCGGGACGGGACTTCTCCCTTGACCATGAATGCTGTAAAATATTCCAAACATCGGCATAGTAGAAAATCAAGTAAGCGCGATAGATGCTGTAGAAAGATCTATTCCAATGAGTTTTATAAATGTAACGGATACAAAATACGCCCAAGCTCAAAACAACAAATAATAATTAAAAATAAAAACCAACTATGGTTACTTATTTACATGGATTTATATTTTTTTTATATTTTTTATTTGCGTAGTTTTTGTCTACATTTCCGAATGTGTACGCAATTCCAACTTCATTATGATTGATAATTATTATATATTTTGATTTTAATTTTTAGATAGTTATTACGGATTTTTAATTATTGTATAATGTTGTATTTTTATTTTCTGGAAGCACTTCACTTACTACCGTTTAATAAAGAAAATATATATAGGCATGCCAAGCCAGCCGTGTGGGGCCGGCTTTAGAATTGTCCCACCCCTCTCTACCCACGGAAGTCGTAAGAGCCGACTGAGGGAATACCGGGGGAGTGAGCAGCAGCACTCCCTCGAGTATTAACAACATCCACTGCGATCGCCAACCCGCCTGCCAAGCGTGGCGATTACGGCATTATCCCCCATGACAGGACCGCTTGTTGTGGCGTTCTCTTGGGGAGGCCTAAGTCCAGCAGTGGACGTTGAAAGGCTGATGGATGGATGGATGCCAAGCTGTTATTTACCTGAATGGGGTAACAAGTAGTGTGTTAGGTGTAGCCACGGCTTGTGACTGGGGCAGTGCACCAGAGAAGTCAGTCTGGTGTAGCGGTGTGTTCAGTCCTCCTTTGAGTGGAGTGTCCACGTGGGTCAGCGCCATTACATTTTGCGCTTCCATTAGAATTCTGCAAAAAATAAGACTACATAAGAAAAAAAAATATTGTGCAAAGAAAACTAACAGGGAATATAGATAAATCATCATTATTCTCGATACCGCAAAATTATGAAATTGATGGAACAGGGGGGTTAGGCAGAATGTCATATTTCACGTGTCGACCGTATCGTCTCGCTTGTACGATCACCGTGATTGGCCAACGGATTATTGTGACATCACGCGTCGGTTTCTCAACCAATCACAGTGATCTCGATACGGTCGACACGTGAAATATGACATTCTGCCTCAGGGGGCTGGTCCTACTCTAAGCGTACATTCTATTAGAAGATGCCAATGAATGGTATACTAAGGCGCAATAACTTTCAACACACAATACGTTGGGCGCCTTTAAAAATAGCTACTTGCATAGGATTTTGTGACTACAAATCGGTCCGACTGTATTACAAAATGTAGGATCCATTCAAGTAGCATCAGTATTTCAATACACGCATTGACACAAGCTCGGACCAAGAAAACCGGATTCGATAATCAGAAGAGGCAAGCGGAATAATAAAGGTTATTGTTGGATCAAATTTAGATTAAAGAAACCCACTGTTGACCGTCTTTTCACAATAACAGTTAATTCAATATCTTCTGTTTCCACGATACCACGCGGGATGTCTAGCAGATGTGAAAACATCGAAATTACTTTGTAGAAATAAAATGATCAAGACGAATCAAACGAGTATAAACTCGATAGGGTTGCGTAGTTTCATTACAGAGTTACTGTGGCCACCTTCCAGCACCATCGTCAGACCCTGGACACAATCGAGACAAAGTACTTGTCAAGACAAAATACGAGCCTAAACTCGAAGGAGTTATGTCATTTTATAACGTAGTTTCTATGGCCACCTGTTAGCTCCATCATCAGACCCTGGATACCATCTAAAGACAAAGTACTGGTCAAGACGAATCAAATGATTCCAAATTTGATGGAGTTGCATCGTTTCATTACAGTTACTGTGGTCACCTTCCAGCTCCATCATCAGACAGAATATTGCATTGTCACGTGATATACACATGCGTGTAAAATTTCAGCTCAATCGGAAACCGGGAAGTGTGTCAAATTTAACTTGCAAGATTTGAACGGGGCAAGTACAATATAAGCGTCGCCACGCTAACAGCCGATTTTACCTTCCCTCCGCATTGATTAGATGTTTCACATCAAAAAACAAAATCAAATACTGTCACATCACAATAAAGTTTCAAAATTTAAATCCATCAGTAGCGGCGTGCGCAGCGCGGCGGGCGCGGGCGTGAGCGCGTACTCGGCCACGAGCGCGTCCGTGCCCGGGGGAGATGTCTGTCGACGAATGTCGCGAGTGGCACAGTGTGCACGAGGAGCACAGTGTGGCTGAGGCACTGTACCTGTCCTGCGGCTGCAGCGGCGTGCGCAGCGCGGCGGGCGCGGGCGTGAGCGCGTACTCGGCCACGAGCGCGTCCGTGCCCGGGGGAGATGTCTGTCGACGAATGTCGCGAGTGGGGCAGTGTGCACGAGGAGCACAGTGTGGCTGAGGCACTGTACCTGTCCTGCGGCTGCAGCGGCGTGCGCAGCGCGGCGGGCGCGGGCGTGAGCGCGTACTCGGCCACGAGCGCGTCCGTGCCCGGGGGAGATGTCTGTCGACGAATGTCGCGAGTGGGGCAGTGTGCACGAGGAGCACAGTGTGGCTGAGGCACTGTACCTGTCCTGCGGCTGCAGCGGCGTGCGCAGCGCGGCGGGCGCGGGCGTGAGCGCGTACTCGGCCACGAGCGCGTCCGTGCCCGGGGGAGATGTCTGTCGACGAATGTCGCGAGTGGGGCAGTGTGCACGAGGAGCACAGTGTGGCTGAGGCACTGTACCTGTCCTGCGGCTGCAGCGGCGTGCGCAGCGCGGCGGGCGCGGGCGTGAGCGCGTACTCGGCCACGAGCGCGTCCGTGCCCGGGGGAGATGTCTGTCGACGAATGTCGCGAGTGGGGCAGTGTGCACGAGGAGCACAGTGTGGCTGAGGCACTGTACCTGTCCTGCGGCTGCAGCGGCGTGCGCAGCGCGGCGGGCGCGGGCGTGAGCGCGTACTCGGCCACGAGCGCGTCCGTGCCCGGGGGAGATGTCTGTCGACGAATGTCGCGAGTGGGGCAGTGTGCACGAGGAGCACAGTGTGGCTGAGGCACTGTACCTGTCCTGCGGCTGCAGCGGCGTGCGCAGCGCGGCGGGCGCGGGCGTGAGCGCGTACTCGGCCACGAGCGCGTCCGTGCCCGGGGGAGATGTCTGTCGACGAATGTCGCGAGTGGCGCAGTGTGCACGAGGAGCACAGTGTGGCTGAGGCACTGTACCTGTCCTGCGGCTGCAGCGGCGTGCGCAGCGCGGCGGGCGCGGGCGTGAGCGCGTACTCGGCCACGAGCGCGTCCGTGCCCGGGGGAGATGTCTGTCGACGAATGTCGCGAGTGGGGCAGTGTGCACGAGGAGCACAGTGTGGCTGAGGCACTGTACCTGTCCTGCGGCTGCAGCGGCGTGCGCAGCGCGGCGGGCGCGGGCGTGAGCGCGTACTCGGCCACGAGCGCGTCCGTGCCCGGGGGAGATGTCTGTCGACGAATGTCGCGAGTGGGGCAGTGTGCACGAGGAGCACAGTGTGGCTGAGGCACTGTACCTGTCCTGCGGCTGCAGCGGCGTGCGCAGCGCGGCGGGCGCGGGCGTGAGCGCGTACTCGGCCACGAGCGCGTCCGTGCCCGGGGGAGATGTCTGTCGACGAATGTCGCGAGTGGGGCAGTGTGCACGAGGAGCACAGTGTGGCTGAGGCACTGTACCTGTCCTGCGGCTGCAGCGGCGTGCGCAGCGCGGCGGGCGCGGGCGTGAGCGCGTACTCGGCCACGAGCGCGTCCGTGCCCGGGGGAGATGTCTGTCGACGAATGTCGCGAGTGGGGCAGTGTGCACGAGGAGCACAGTGTGGCTGAGGCACTGTACCTGTCCTGCGGCTGCAGCGGCGTGCACAGCGCGGCGGGCGCGGGCGTGAGCGCGTACTCGGCCACGAGCGCGTCCGTGCCCGGGGGAGATGTCTGTCGACGAATGTCGCGAGTGGGGCAGTGTGCACGAGGAGCACAGTGTGGCTGAGGCACTGTACCTGTCCTGCGGCTGCAGCGGCGTGCGCAGCGCGGCGGGCGCGGGCGTGAGCGCGTACTCGGCCACGAGCGCGTCCGTGCCCGGGGGAGATGTCTGTCGACGAATGTCGCGAGTGGGGCAGTGTGCACGAGGAGCACAGTGTGGCTGAGGCACTGTACCTGTCCTGCGGCTGCAGCGGCGTGCGCAGCGCGGCGGGCGCGGGCGTGAGCGCGTACTCGGCCACGAGCGCGTCCGTGCCCGGGGGAGATGTCTGTCGACGAATGTCGCGAGTGGGGCAGTGTGCACGAGGAGCACAGTGTGGCTGAGGCACTGTACCTGTCCTGCGGCTGCAGCGGCGTGCACAGCGCGGCGGGCGCGGGCGTGAGCGCGTACTCGGCCACGAGCGCGTCCGTGCCCGGGGGAGATGTCTGTCGACGAATGTCGCGAGTGGGGCAGTGTGCACGAGGAGCACAGTGTGGCTGAGGCACTGTACCTGTCCTGCGGCTGCAGCGGCGTGCGCAGCGCGGCGGGCGCGGGCGTGAGCGCGTACTCGGCCACGAGCGCGTCCGTGCCCGGGGGAGATGTCTGTCGACGAATGTCGCGAGTGGCACAGTGTGCACGAGGAGCACAGTGTGGCTGAGGCACTGTACCTGTCCTGCGGCTGCAGCGGCGTGCGCAGCGCGGCGGGCGCGGGCGTGAGCGCGTACTCGGCCACGAGCGCGTCCGTGCCCGGGGGAGATGTCTGTCGACGAATGTCGCGAGTGGGGCAGTGTGCACGAGGAGCACAGTGTGGCTGAGGCACTGTACCTGTCCTGCGGCTGCAGCGGCGTGCGCAGCGCGGCGGGCGCGGGCGTGAGCGCGTACTCGGCCACGAGCGCGTCCGTGCCCGGGGGAGATGTCTGTCGACGAATGTCGCGAGTGGCACAGTGTGCACGAGGAGCACAGTGTGGCTGAGGCACTGTACCTGTCCTGCGGCTGCAGCGGCGTGCGCAGCGCGGCGGGCGCGGGCGTGAGCGCGTACTCGGCCACGAGCGCGTCCGTGCCCGGGGGAGATGTCTGTCGACGAATGTCGCGAGTGGGGCAGTGTGCACGAGGAGCACAGTGTGGCTGAGGCACTGTACCTGTCCTGCGGCTGCAGCGGCGTGCGCAGCGCGGCGGGCGCGGGCGTGAGCGCGTACTCGGCCACGAGCGCGTCCGTGCCCGGGGGAGATGTCTGTCGACGAATGTCGCGAGTGGGGCAGTGTGCACGAGGAGCACAGTGTGGCTGAGGCACTGTACCTGTCCTGCGGCTGCAGCGGCGTGCGCAGCGCGGCGGGCGCGGGCGTGAGCGCGTACTCGGCCACGAGCGCGTCCGTGCCCGGGGGAGATGTCTGTCGACGAATGTCGCGAGTGGGGCAGTGTGCACGAGGAGCACAGTGTGGCTGAGGCACTGTACCTGTCCTGCGGCTGCAGCGGCGTGCGCAGCGCGGCGGGCGCGGGCGTGAGCGCGTACTCGGCCACGAGCGCGTCCGTGCCCGGGGGAGATGTCTGTCGACGAATGTCGCGAGTGGGGCAGTGTGCACGAGGAGCACAGTGTGGCTGAGGCACTGTACCTGTCCTGCGGCTGCAGCGGCGTGCGCAGCGCGGCGGGCGCGGGCGTGAGCGCGTACTCGGCCACGAGCGCGTCCGTGCCCGGGGGAGATGTCTGTCGACGAATGTCGCGAGTGGGGCAGTGTGCACGAGGAGCACAGTGTGGCTGAGGCACTGTACCTGTCCTGCGGCTGCAGCGGCGTGCGCAGCGCGGCGGGCGCGGGCGTGAGCGCGTACTCGGCCACGAGCGCGTCCGTGCCCGGGGGAGATGTCTGTCGACGAATGTCGCGAGTGGGGCAGTGTGCACGAGGAGCACAGTGTGGCTGAGGCACTGTACCTGTCCTGCGGCTGCAGCGGCGTGCGCAGCGCGGCGGGCGCGGGCGTGAGCGCGTACTCGGCCACGAGCGCGTCCGTGCCCGGGGGAGATGTCTGTCGACGAATGTCGCGAGTGGGGCAGTGTGCACGAGGAGCACAGTGTGGCTGAGGCACTGTACCTGTCCTGCGGCTGCAGCGGCGTGCGCAGCGCGGCGGGCGCGGGCGTGAGCGCGTACTCGGCCACGAGCGCGTCCGTGCCCGGGGGAGATGTCTGTCGACGAATGTCGCGAGTGGGCACAGTGTGCACGAGGAGCACAGTGTGGCTGAGGCACTGTACCTGTCCTGCGGCTGCAGCGGCGTGCGCAGCGCGGCGGGCGCGGGCGTGAGCGCGTACTCGGCCACGAGCGCGTCCGTGCCCGGGGGAGATGTCTGTCGACGAATGTCGCGAGTGGGGCAGTGTGCACGAGGAGCACAGTGTGGCTGAGGCACTGTACCTGTCCTGCGGCTGCAGCGGCGTGCGCAGCGCGGCGGGCGCGGGCGTGAGCGCGTACTCGGCCACGAGCGCGTCCGTGCCCGGGGGAGATGTCTGTCGACGAATGTCGCGAGTGGCACAGTGTGCACGAGGAGCACAGTGTGGCTGAGGCACTGTACCTGTCCTGCGGCTGCAGCGGCGTGCGCAGCGCGGCGGGCGCGGGCGTGAGCGCGTACTCGGCCACGAGCGCGTCCGTGCCCGGGGGAGATGTCTGTCGACGAATGTCGCGAGTGGGGCAGTGTGCACGAGGAGCACAGTGTGGCTGAGGCACTGTACCTGTCCTGCGGCTGCAGCGGCGTGCGCAGCGCGGCGGGCGCGGGCGTGAGCGCGTACTCGGCCACGAGCGCGTCCGTGCCCGGGGGAGATGTCTGTCGACGAATGTCGCGAGTGGGGCAGTGTGCACGAGGAGCACAGTGTGGCTGAGGCACTGTACCTGTCCTGCGGCTGCAGCGGCGTGCGCAGCGCGGCGGGCGCGGGCGTGAGCGCGTACTCGGCCACGAGCGCGTCCGTGCCCGGGGGAGATGTCTGTCGACGAATGTCGCGAGTGGGGCAGTGTGCACGAGGAGCACAGTGTGGCTGAGGCACTGTACCTGTCCTGCGGCTGCAGCGGCGTGCGCAGCGCGGCGGGCGCGGGCGTGAGCGCGTACTCGGCCACGAGCGCGTCCGTGCCCGGGGGAGATGTCTGTCGACGAATGTCGCGAGTGGGGCAGTGTGCACGAGGAGCACAGTGTGGCTGAGGCACTGTACCTGTCCTGCGGCTGCAGCGGCGTGCGCAGCGCGGCGGGCGCGGGCGTGAGCGCGTACTCGGCCACGAGCGCGTCCGTGCCCGGGGGAGATGTCTGTCGACGAATGTCGCGAGTGGGGCAGTGTGCACGAGGAGCACAGTGTGGCTGAGGCACTGTACCTGTCCTGCGGCTGCAGCGGCGTGCGCAGCGCGGCGGGCGCGGGCGTGAGCGCGTACTCGGCCACGAGCGCGTCCGTGCCCGGGGGAGATGTCTGTCGACGAATGTCGCGAGTGGGGCAGTGTGCACGAGGAGCACAGTGTGGCTGAGGCACTGTACCTGTCCTGCGGCTGCAGCGGCGTGCGCAGCGCGGCGGGCGCGGGCGTGAGCGCGTACTCGGCCACGAGCGCGTCCGTGCCCGGGGGAGATGTCTGTCGACGAATGTCGCGAGTGGGGCAGTGTGCACGAGGAGCACAGTGTGGCTGAGGCACTGTACCTGTCCTGCGGCTGCAGCGGCGTGCGCAGCGCGGCGGGCGCGGGCGTGAGCGCGTACTCGGCCACGAGCGCGTCCGTGCCCGGGGGAGATGTCTGTCGACGAATGTCGCGAGTGGGGCAGTGTGCACGAGGAGCACAGTGTGGCTGAGGCACTGTACCTGTCCTGCGGCTGCAGCGGCGTGCGCAGCGCGGCGGGCGCGGGCGTGAGCGCGTACTCGGCCACGAGCGCGTCCGTGCCCGGGGGAGATGTCTGTCGACGAATGTCGCGAGTGGGGCAGTGTGCACGAGGAGCACAGTGTGGCTGAGGCACTGTACCTGTCCTGCGGCTGCAGCGGCGTGCGCAGCGCGGCGGGCGCGGGCGTGAGCGCGTACTCGGCCACGAGCGCGTCCGTGCCCGGGGGAGATGTCTGTCGACGAATGTCGCGAGTGGGGCAGTGTGCACGAGGAGCACAGTGTGGCTGAGGCACTGTACCTGTCCTGCGGCTGCAGCGGCGTGCGCAGCGCGGCGGGCGCGGGCGTGAGCGCGTACTCGGCCACGAGCGCGTCCGTGCCCGGGGGAGATGTCTGTCGACGAATGTCGCGAGTGGCGCAGTGTGCACGAGGAGCACAGTGTGGCTGAGGCACTGTACCTGTCCTGCGGCTGCAGCGGCGTGCGCAGCGCGGCGGGCGCGGGCGTGAGCGCGTACTCGGCCACGAGCGCGTCCGTGCCCGGGGGAGATGTCTGTCGACGAATGTCGCGAGTGGGGCAGTGTGCACGAGGAGCACAGTGTGGCTGAGGCACTGTACCTGTCCTGCGGCTGCAGCGGCGTGCGCAGCGCGGCGGGCGCGGGCGTGAGCGCGTACTCGGCCACGAGCGCGTCCGTGCCCGGGGGAGATGTCTGTCGACGAATGTCGCGAGTGGGGCAGTGTGCACGAGGAGCACAGTGTGGCTGAGGCACTGTACCTGTCCTGCGGCTGCAGCGGCGTGCGCAGCGCGGCGGGCGCGGGCGTGAGCGCGTACTCGGCCACGAGCGCGTCCGTGCCCGGGGGAGATGTCTGTCGACGAATGTCGCGAGTGGCGCAGTGTGCACGAGGAGCACAGTGTGGCTGAGGCACTGTACCTGTCCTGCGGCTGCAGCGGCGTGCGCAGCGCGGCGGGCGCGGGCGTGAGCGCGTACTCGGCCACGAGCGCGTCCGTGCCCGCCCCGCCCGCCGCGCCGCCCGCGCTCTCCCGTGCCGCCTCCGACGCGCGGCCCAGCTTTACCACCTGCTGCAGCTCCTGCAGACATACACTACATTATTAAAATACATCAATAAATATAAAGGGTCTTTCAAATAGGGCGGGTCGATATTGACAGTTTGTGGCGGCAATATTGTTTTGGCGGCATCTGTCAAATGCGTTTTTATATCACCAAGATCGTGCGATTTGACCCCGCTAGACTTTTTCTTGTGGGGTTTTCTCAAGTCACAGGTCTATGCCAATAATCCGCAATCAACCGATGCCCGGAAAGTACATAACGCAGGCCATCTCTCAGATCATCAGCCGGATCAATGCAGTACAGTAATTGAAAATTGGACCTTCCGGATCCGTGCCGCCGTTCGAAGCCGCGGTGGACATTTAAACGAAGTCATATTACATAAATAATGGCATAATTTGGCCTTTCAAATAAAAAAATAATTTCTTTAATATCTCACATACAGCTTGTTTTATTTAATTTCTACATCGACCCGTCCTTATTGAAAGACCGTCCCTTTAGTTACAAATAAACTTTGACCATTTTTCCACTATTGCACGAGGAATAATCTCAACCCATTTTTAGTATTTGCAGTCCTTGAGTTTACTTTCCTACACTACACGCAGTGAACTACATGTATTTATATTAAGTACCCAGCAAATAAAACTACTTCTCTTGTGTTAATGCTTGTTTTCTTAACCCTCCTGATGGTCAAAGGAAACCGGCAATCATTACTCAATGGTATTAAGAGTACTATCATCAAACGCCGCTCACTATTCCATTACTCAGACATTTAATGAAGGAATGGACGGTTATTTCCCCTTACACCTAAAGGACATCCAGGTGTTTAGAGTGCCTCAAACTTTTCTCTTTACAAACCAGAGATGCGCAAACTAATTCACCAATGAGATAAGTGAATTATAAATCTTTTTCTTCGAAAGATTTAAATCACTCTTTTAAATCTTTAACTCTTTTAAATCTTTGGTTACGAATGACGTTATTCATTCAGTTGATCATAAGTGATGCAAATATCTATTGATTCATGTAGTTATTCTCTCATTCCCTCAAGTCACAACCGGTTTTGAGCTTTTTACTAAAATGACAGAATCCAAGTTTCTGTGTACCTATCGTCATTGTATTTCAAAAGAGTGCGTTTGTGTGTGCCTACAACTTATGTTATCTCTTTTCAATTCACAATATCCTTTATCTATTGTCTCATTCTAAATCTACGTCCATCATTCCATTCCATCTAATCAATGCTAACGTAGTGAGTTAGTGAGTTAAAGATGTATTTTCGAAACCAAAGATTTAAAGAATGATTACGCATTTTGAAAGATTATATACATCTTTTGTAACAATCACTCCTGAGTTACACATCTCTATTACAAACACAATCCAAGCAATTTCCAAACATTCACATTTTTTTAGCCTCTTCCTTCATTGTGCAAACTATTTACGACATTTTAGGCGGATTTTGAGTGTATAAGGTTGTGTCAGGGCAGTATCCACTGATACGCCCTGTTATATTTAATTATCCTTTATTTATAAAAGACCTTGGAGTACACTTATCTAGTCTTTTGAATGTTGTAGTATGGAGCAGGTTTTCCATTACAGTTCTTTCAAGAGGATTTTGGTGGTCTTTAAAGACTTCATCTCTTATAGTTTTTAACCGAATTCATTACTTTTGAGTCGCGATGTATACAATCATTTTTGATGTACCATGGTGCATTTGTAATCATTCGGAGTACTTTTGATTGGAAGCACTGCAGTTGCGTTTGTAATCATTCGGAGTACTTTTGATTGGAAGCACTGCAGTATTTCTAACTTGATGTAGAAGCAGTGCTCTAATGCAGCTTGTTCTCTAATGTTAACTGGGAATTACATCCTGTAAGCCAATACAATTTGCGCAGTTGTTTGGTCCGTGTGGTGACGGACTAAGAATACAAGTGTCACCATCCCATTCTTCCCCACGGGATTTTTTTATTGCCAACGGTGGCAGACGAGCAAACGGCCGACCTGATGGTAAGTAGTAACCACCGCCCATGGACTATGCCAATAATCTTCATCAGTACAGCATCCGTCTACAACGACTTTGATGCTGCGACCATGGAGGAAGCCGGCGATCGATTTGCAAAGCCCCTCAGGGATTCCATACGATGGTAGCTTCGATAGAAGGGCCCTATGCCAGACCCTGTCAAATGCCTTCACGATGTCCAGGCTGAACGCTAAAGCTTCACCCCCACCCTCCAAGTCCTCTGCCCAGCGATGAGTGAGGTACACGAGAAGATCACCAGCAGATCGACCTTAACGAAAGCCGTATTGGCGATCACTGATCAGCCGGTGATCCTCAAGGTACTGCAGAAGTCGGCGGTTGATAACTCTCTCCAGTACCCTGGAGAACAGGGATGTTATCGCGATTGGCCTATAATTCGACGGGTCCGACCGATCACCATTTTTGGGAATCGGTTGAATATGGGCTAGCTTCCACGAAGTAGGAATCCTGCCGGTACTGTATGAAAGGCGGGACAGGCGCGTAAGAACGGGGGTCAACTCAGGGGCGTACGTTCGAAAAACCACCGCAGGGATGTCATTCACCCCACTCCACTTATGGACATCCAGCAGCAGCAGCCCCCGCCTGATCGCACGTTGCGTAATGCGGATTTCAGGCATGTAGCTTTCACACCGTGGGATAGTGGGTGGTGTGGCCGAAAGCAGGACGCATTTGTCATATTATTTAAAATTTAAAGACATTTTATTTTATTAAGAGAAATTACACAAAATAAAAAAAAAATAAAAAAGAAATTGCAAATTTAACTTTATGCTCGGTATCATAATGGCGTTTCACGTTATACTCTTTTTGTATAGCAAGGGTTTTTTGGCATATTAAACGGTTTCCCATTACAACTATGTACTATAATTATTTACGTTATATTATTATTTATGTAGGTATGTAAATTAAAATGCTAAAAAATACAATCCTGGGCAGCAAAAGGGTTGCTCGCGGGCCGCATTTGGCCCGCGGGCCGCGGTTTGCCGACCTCTGCTTTAAAGTATCAAGGTTTCATTAAGTTTGGCGACAAATTTATTAAATGTTGTGGTTTGAGTTGTTAGTTTCCATAGTTTTTTTGGCATGATGTTTTTCTCTCAAAAGTTCCAAGATATACTTAGGGTAGATGTACATATAGAGATTCGTTTCTGTTTGGCTTGGAGTAGCGGCTCATGTGGCTTGTTGTATGGAATAGTTAAGCTGTTCAACAGCCTGGGTGATATCTTCATCGGATACGAGTGGCACTTTACAATCTAGTGATTTCTCTACAAGGTTTCGAAAGTGCAGTCAGTTGGTATTAAATTTATTTAATTCATTCAATTTTGTTTTGTTCAGCGCTAGTGATGCTCTACAATTTACGTGAATTTTAATAGGGGTGTGGTTCGAGGACGACTCAACAAACTCCAAGCATGAGATGCATTTTTGGGAGTAATTGGCAAATGCCTAGGTTATTGCAAAGTCAACCAACCCCCTTAGAATGAAAAACGAAACGTTAGACGAACTTTCGTTTCGCTTCATTGTGATTGGTCGCCTGAATCACGCGTCGAAATCTCGACTAATCAGAAATCACGCGTCGGACTGTTGATCAATCACAATGACTACAGAGTTCGTCCAACGTTTCGTTTTTCATTCTAAGGGGGCAGATCCGGAATCCAAAGGGCAGTGTTCAGGGAGGGATTAACTTTGTGCCTTCTATACCTGAAAGGCATGCCCCTATCCACTACGAAATAAGAAATTAAAGTTATTTCGCTTTTCTTTTTTTTTACTATAATCGTTTAGGTACTCATTTTTAGAAAAATAAAACGTCTTTGTACCTACATTAAAAATCTATAAAAAATATTTATAAAACATGTATAAAAAATAAATAAATATGTACTACTACTACTACAGTAACGACGTGCGAGAGCTCATGGTAAATTCAATAATTACATATATGTGCACATGTGAGAACAAAAATTTGTATTTCTGTGCAGTCCTGTTGATTAGATGAATTAGGAAAAAGAGAACTTTAGTGCGAGCGCGGGCCTTCCAATCCGGGGAAGTGCTCTAAGCCACTGAGCTACCGCACCGAACTTTCGGCCATCCCAATCTCCTCATCACATTTTTCTTTACGACCAATTTTCCTCATTCATAAATAATTTGTAATTTAAAAGTAGCTAAGCATGTCAAATGCTAAAAAAAATAGATGAATTATTTAGATTTTCAATCTATTTGAAAAGTTCTTACCTGATCCGTAACTTGTGGTTCTGGTAGAACCAGCTTACTCCTCTTCCTTGCAGGTTGGTCACCCATCAACATAGCTTGTGGTACATCATTCTCTTTGCGCTGTTTCAACTTCTGTTTGTCTTTGCGCCTGTCCCTCTGTATAATACAAAAACAGATTAATTATCATAATTTATAGATCATGAAGCATGTATTAGTTTGAGTGAGTCATTGTTTCTATGATTTATGGTTTTAGGTATGTATCTTAATAAGACCTGCCTAATTTTATATAAGTATTATAACTAACAGCATCTATTGATATTGGAGAAGAAATGGGCCGAATATGATGTCAACCGAATACGAACTTTGGCCGAACATTCAGTAAAAAAACAAAAATCTGCCGAAGTTCGGCCGAACTTCGTTGTGTGCTTTCTCGAGAGTAACTATGCCACTAGTATTTTAAATAATTGTGTTTATTGATTGATAGAATCCTGGATTGCGAAAAGAACTAATTAATTTATACATTTTAATTTATCCCAAAATAATTATAGTGTATTTATTTATTTATAGTACTTTAGGAAAACTAACAGTTAGGTAACACAATTAATTATATATCTAAGCATATGCAACTGAAGTGCATATGTATGAAGGCCAATTGTAAATTTCCGCAGATAGGAACAATAAAAAAATTAAAAATAGTTTAAGATAGTAGAGGAAAAAAGATAAAGAAATTAAAATAAAAGATACATTCAAAGCAAAACAGAAAAGAAGTACACATAAATTACATAGGTTACGAATAAGTTAATTAAAATTGAAATAAGTGTTGCTCAATAAACTTTTAAGCGAATAACTGACCATGATTAAATTACTCTAAGTGCCGATTTCACCAACTCCGGTTAGCCTATTTGTCAATTAAATTTTCAGATTTTTGACAGTTGTTGTATGAGTTTGACAGTTCTTATTTGACAAATAGGCTATTCAGGACTTTAATAACAGGTGGTGAAACCGGCCTTAAGAGTATATGGGAATTATTTAACAGTTATGACAGATTTCATTTCTCTAAATTTTAGTAGAAAGCTTATCTTTTTGTTATACCGAATGCTCGGCATTTAAACCGAACTGCCGAATGCCAAAGTTCTGTTCAAGCCGCCGAAATACGGTTAAATCGAATGTAAAATGAATTTCGGCCTATCTCTATATTGGATATCAATAGATGGAGTTAGGTCTTTTTTTTTGTTAAGGCGGGAAAAAATGTTCCTAGCCGCACACCCCGTCGTTCGGGGCAACGAAAAGAGTAGTGTGGGGCCTGCACCCACTAAAGAAACCCGCCGTGTGCCATCTCTCCCCCTTTATTGGCGGGCCACTGGAACTATGTTACATTCCTTCGGTGGTGGGAGTTAGGTCTCCCAATGAAACAAATGATCACGTGATATAGAAGTCATTGCAAGTCGATGCTATCTACTGCTTAACAATTACGTGTGAACTGACCCTCTACAAGATGGCGATTAAAATCTGGCTAGTTAGGTTTTCCTATTTTTACAAATATATACTAGTCCAAGCATGTTTCTTAGAAAAAAATAATATAGTGTGATGTATCAAAACCGTATATTAATACAACACTTAATACGCAAACCTCGTAACTCCACCAAAGGTCAAAATTGACGTTTTGATGGAAATAGCTGCGTAAAAAAAATTAGATTTTTTCCTTCTAAGCATCGTTATTTTTTGTGTTTTGGTAACACTCAAAATTAAGGTCAAGCAAACCTCGTAACTACACTATAATTTTTTTTTCAAAAGCAATCCTTTTATCTCCCTTGGCAACGTTTTTTACTAAGGCAGGTTGTGTATGTAGACCGGTGTGCTGTTTATGTTTTAAGCAAAAATTACTACGTATTCAGTAAAATGCGAAGTCTTTATTAAATATTGATAGCATGTCTATTAGTTTTGAAAAAATATTGAATTCAATAATTAAGGTAATAATACAGTTATTAAATGGTGCCAAAGTTTTAAATGGAGTTACAAGTATTGCTTTTATCCTTATCTGAGAATATTGGCTACGTAACTCCTAATTTATTTTAAGCTAGTAATAAATGAACTTAAAGAAAGTGTGTTTAAAAAATCTGTCAGTAAATATGCCTGGAACAATTCTGATTCTATTATGACTATAATGCAATTCGCCTATATTCATGAAGACGAAGCTTATCTGCCACACAAAATCATGAAAATATTTCAAAAAGTAGCTTCAGGATGATGCAGTTTATACTTGGTTCATAAAAATTAAATTAAAAATTTTTAAAGAAAACCCTACGCAAAAAATACTTATAGTTTAAGGAACAACCCTTAAAAAGTAACAAATAATTGTTCTTTCAGTCGTTAGAAACCAAATAAACAAATGTTTATTGCAATGTGAATTGAAAAATATTTAACAAGCCAAGCACAATAATCTAAACATTATATTTTCTGATGAAACTTAACAATAAACTATATACTCGATTTAACAATATTTGTTTTTCAACATTCCGAAATATACCTAGATTTTTTTATAGTGATTTAAAGTCGCCGTGGGGTATCGCTATGTGACAAACTTTAAATATCAATTCTTCTTCTATCGCATCGGCGGCATATCACTTGTCAAATTGGTCCAGTACGCTGCCACCTTGTTTGCATTCTCAGAGGCGCTCATGAGCTCCTCTGGTGTACATGTTTGTGGACAAGCAGCAATTTCGATTCTGAACTAGCTACCTTTTATTTTAAGCTTTTTAAACTGCACTAACCTATAGGGCAATACAATAAATATAGAAACCTAAGCGAAACTAATCTATTGAACCCAGAAATACGATATGTCTGCTGTGAGTTTTCGAAGAGTTGGGTACTCTGGAGACCACTCTGGTTGCAGCATCAGGTCGAAGTTATCAATTAATAGTCATTTAACGATTATACTGGCACGCGTAAAGCACTTAATCGAGTAATCATACGCCATTACATCATTTTGAAAAGAGCTGATACTCTTACACTGCTGGACCGATATCAACCAAACATAGCTAAGAACTACCGCAAGGAAACTGGCTTTCAAACGAAAACAACCGCATAGAAATCGGTCCATTCATTTGAGAGCTACGATGCCACAGACAGACACACACACACAGACAGACATCGACGTCAAACACTTATAACACCCCTCTTTTTGCGTCGGGGGTTAAAAATAAAAGACAGCAGAGGAATAAGTAAAAGAAACTGAGCATGTGTTTTAAGAACCATCTCATGGGGACATCTTACTTATTTATCATCACGCCATTACCCTTGCGAGGTAGACAGAGAGAACAGAGTGCCAAAAGGCTCTATTCTTGCATACATCTCTCGCTTCCTCAACGTTCATAATTCTCTTTATACACGCTCGCCGGGTTCAGAGACTCCTGACTCCTTCAATACATAAGCGATTTGGTAAGGTAGGTGAGTTTCAGTCTCCCCCAGTACCTACATCCTTCCACTTTCGCATTGTATCTTCTTAACCAGTCGCTCATTCGGCATTCTTTCTACATATCCGAACCATCGGAGCATTCCCTTGCGCATTTTTACACCAATAATCTCCTTCATACCTACTCACTCACTTACGTCGTCGTTACGAATGCTGTCAGTTAGTCTCACTCCACAGATTCTCCGCAGAGATCGCATTTCGACCGCATTGATTTTACTCTAATGCTCCTTTTTGCATACCCAATTCTCGCTTCCATATAATAACTCTGGGACAAGCACTGCGTTGTGTAGCTGAAGTGGTGGTTGCAAGTTGTCCCAATGCTCCGTTCACTCTATTTCCCGCATTTGCTGTTCTCTCTATATCAGGGGCGTATCTTCGATCCCGACTGAATTCACATCCCAGATATACAAATTCATCCACTTGTTATAGAGATAGCACGCTCATGATCTTATATTCGTAAATAGTAGTGCTTAAGACTCTGTCTCTGAGAAACTGAGTATCCTGATTTTTTATTATCTGGCTTACCAATGGTTTTAATTGATCCGTATACTCAATAATATTTATATTGATCCCAACATAATATTTTTAAAAGTTAAATTTAATTACTGGTTTGTGTTATTCATAGGTTATTGCACTGTTATTACAACAGCCCATTTTAAAAAAATCTTGTAATTAGGTTACTAACTGTGTAAAAGGCTGTTAATAAAGGTATAAAATAATGGTATATAAAAGAAAAATATTATGTTATTAAAGTGCAGACTGATTTATTAAAGTCCAGTCTATGTGCAAAAACAATTAAAATAAATAAATATTTTTATCTACGTAAGTTATTATGGCTATCACTTATAATCAAGTAGGTACTAGATAAACTCGTAACTCCAATTTTTATACATATTTTTCATTGGCAAAACTTGTAACTCTTTTTTTTTTAAGATAAAGTACCTAAAATGTTTTTATTTTTTAATTATTTGGTTGTTTACGTACTTTAATAGTATTCATATATTGAAAAGTAAATTCATTATTAAACGAAATGGTTAACATTATTTTTTTAAATTAGTTTTATTGCTCCTGAAAAGTTGGTCAAAATGGAGTTACGTGGTTTGCGTATTAAGGTAGAGATATGTTTGTGAGCTTAGAAATTATTTTCAGTTTCTTAAAAATACATACATATTCAGTTGTAATTTTTTTTTGTCTACTTACAAAACCATTCAAGTATTTTTCGTAAAATTACTATATTTGACAAAAAATATTGAAATACTTGAAACAACTTATTTTATATCAGTTAACTGACCTCCTCCTTCTCAGAATGCAGTTCTCCGTCGAGATGTTGCTGCCTGAGCCGCGAAAAGTCTGGCGCCATGGGATCAACAACCTCGGTGGAAGTATCATAGAACCCAGACGCTGGTTTCTTCTCAAAGGGTATTTCCGAATTGTAGTTTACTCCCCGCTTCTTCTTACGCCTACAAATGAGCATAAACGCATAATATAAAAAACTTTAGGTTATTAGATCACAATGTTTAGGTGTCCATCATTGGAAAAATAATGATTCAATATCATTATTTTTCATAGGTATATTTTCTTAATAGGAAAATATAGTCAATTACTTGAGACGGGCCTCGTGGCGTAGTCGGTAGTGTAACCAACTTCCGTGCGGGTTCGATTCCCACTCAGAACAATTATTTGTGTGATGAACACAGATATTTGTACTGCATCTGGGTGTTTTCTATCTATTATATGTATGCAAAAAAAAGTAATACATATATGTATTATATCCGTAATCTGGTACCCATAGCACAAGCGTTAAGCTTAGTTAAGGACCAGAGGTTTCATAAAAAAAAATTAGTTAGCTATCTATAACCATACTGTTAATGCAGCAGCAATTGAGTTATCTATTTTTTAAGCTGGTTTGACACACATTGAATGCAATGGAGTTGTGGTACAGTGTGTCACCACATAGAATTATTAAGTACTAGACTTTGGAAACAGCCCCGCTGCAGCCAAAAGCTAGTTTTTAGGTTACATATTAGCTTCCCGATATAGTAGCGAGATAAAATGTAATCCAGTTTTCAAGTCTAATCAAGAGATATCAAACAAAAAAAGTTTCATCAAAATCTGTTCAGTAGTTTTTACGTGAAGTCTGCTGGAAAAGCAGACCACAACTAAAGAAAAATGTGTCGGTTTGTGTTCAGAGACACCAAAATAGCTTTATACATGGTTTTTTTCATAAATATCTGAAATGTATAGACATAGCACTGTTACAGCTTTATAATAGTATAGATATAATACCTGATTGGCACTGCAATACCAGCAGCACTCAGTTCTCTCCTTTTCTGCAAAGCAGCCAACCGCCGAGCCTCTTCTAATTGCTTTTCACGAGCCTTCCTTTTGGCCTTCTTGCCCTGTGTGTTTGCCAAACGGGCACGTGCTTCAGACAGCATCTCCAGCTCTAGAAGTATATGAAATTATCTTAAGAGTTACTCTAATTTTATAACAGTTACAAGAAAAAAATTATACTATAACACTGTAGGTGTGATTCTGAAACATTGGAGTTAGAATAAATCACACAAAATCATATTGTTATTACATTGCGTCAATGTTTGGTTGAAAGGTACTATGATTGGCTGATGGATTATTGTGATATCACACATTGGTGTATTTACCAATCATAATGAGAA
Source organism: Leucoma salicis (assembly GCA_948253155.1). Lineage (NCBI taxonomy): Eukaryota > Metazoa > Arthropoda > Insecta > Lepidoptera > Erebidae > Leucoma > Leucoma salicis. The sequence continues at coordinate 22,774,248 of OX411811.1, forward strand.
AATACGATTTTATATATCACATTCTAATGGTTGTTTGTTCATCTTTGGTTAATAAATAATTGTAAATATAGGACATAATTATCTTACCATCTTCATCCATATCCTTAGGATCAGGCCTAGCTGGCTTTGTCTCAGGGTTGGGATCTATCTCCCCAGGTTTAAGCTTACGGGGATCATCTCCCATATCCTCCCCTTCCTCTTTCTTCTGGGCTTGATCTCTACCATTCAAGAAATTCATATATGAGAAATAAAGGTAGTTACATATAATTACAAACAAGTAAAAATATAATTGCAAACTATGCACAATGTCATTTTAAAATATCAAGAAAAAAATATTTAATGTAAAAATAAAAGAAACCACCATTAAACACAAAGTGGAAAATGTGAAATCGAAAATAACAGTCACAAGCAGGATTATTGGAGTTATTTTCGATTTCAAATTAACCACTTTATGTTTAATGTATATGGCTAAGCATGTCAAATACTAAATATATATAAAAATATCTAAAAGAAACCACCACTATAGACTTAGAAATATCAAGAGTACTGCTTAACACCATCATTCAGTTTCATTTCATGTTTAGAAGTATAGTGAATAGACAGTTTGTCTGTTTTTAAGAGCTAAACTCTGAAATTAATGAACGGATTTCCTGCAGTTTTCACTAAAAGAGAGTGCATGACTTGGATTGAAATATAGCCATTAAAAACATTTAATTTAAATTGGATGTCATTAAAAAAGTTATCTTGATTTAAGTGTCCACAGAGACTAAGTCAAGGGCATCAGCTAACACAATATATTGAAACTATCCAGTAAGTTAACGTAACTTGCTCTGTATTGTATGTATAGAAACCAGGGAATTTGCATGGAGAGTTTCTAGTGGAAGTGTATTGTACCTTATAGTACATTGGTATACAATTAGTCTATACTTACAGCAAATATTCGTATCTCTCCAAACATTGCGCGGCCGTACGCCCTATGATAGGTGCAATTGTTCTCCATTGTGTAGGCATTAGTTTAGCCAGATGTAATAGCTTTTCGTCTTCTTCACGCGACCACTCAGTCTTCTTAATGCTGGGATCCAACCACTCATACCATCGAGCTTTACACTGTTTGGCCGACTTTCTGTGCAGCAGTGATGCTATCCGAGACCATTGGTTTTTCCCATATTTCATCACAGCTGCTTTGAGGATTTCATCCTACAAGTTAATTAAAGAGACATGAATTAGAGAAGTTATGATGGACATAATATGATAATTCTAAATTAGATTATAACTAACCTCGGTGTTACGCCAAACACCTCCTTTGATCATAATCCGCGGCATTGTTAATGTTTTAGTTATCCTCCTTTCTTGAAATTAATAATACTTATGTGAGAATCCTGTAACGGTTACTGAAATTCACATACTTATTTATTTAACACAAGTAATCAAAAAATTATATATTATCAATTCACAATACCCAATCCAATCCAATACACGAATACAAAGAGTAGAACACGAATAGCACATAGCACAGATGACAGAATCAAAAAGAGTATAATAAGATTATTCTACTCTTTGTACTAAAGACAATATGACTGAGAGTTTTGGCGGGAACACGAAGAAGATCATATCGTCGCTCTGCATTATTTTCCTAAACTTGTGTTATTTCAAGTATTAAACTTACGTGTGATGAGAGAATAACGATGTTTATGTTACTGTTAGGCTGATGGTTCTGCCAATGCCTTAAACAAATTAATAAATAATAAAATAAAACAATATGACTGACAATTGCTGACAATGACTGACGTGAACGTCACAGGGGAACGCTGCTGCCCGGTCCCCCGGTAATCCCTTAGTCAGCTTTTACGACTCCCATAGGAAGAGATGGGGTAGAGCTATTGTTGGTGCCGGCCCCACACGGCAAATCTGCTATACAGCAAGTGTATACACTTGTTTCAGAGTATTTAATCATCATAGTAATTTGTTTCATTTGACACCATATTCACTGGCCTTTCTATTATCACCAACAATCTCCTTCGTTTGACGGTCTATCTCCGCCACGTGACATTAGCAAAGTTGTGGACATTCTCCTGCAATAGCCATAAAATAACAAGAAGAAGAAGTTTATACTCCATCTAGCACGCACGGCGCACGATCGGTTTGACGTACGTCTGCGTTATTCATTATCCATCTGCACGATGTTCGAAGTGGTGGGGGTGCTTGCCGGATGCATAATGGGTCGTGCCGGTCCAACAAGCAATTAATGATAATTATTGACGTACGTTGAGACTATTCACTGTCGTTTTTCGTCGTGCATCGTGCATGTCCTTGGCGGACTTGCCGTATAGCAAGCTGAATGGTAAATAAGGCGCTTTAGCTCTATATATATTACTAGCTATGAAACCCGGCTTCGCTCGGGAGTTGATATGAGATTACGTGGTAGTTGAAATAAAAAAATAAACTATGACGTAAAAATTAAATAAAATATTGAAAACATTTTCTCATTATTTACACTACTTGTTTACAAATAACATTTTTCATTTATTGTCCGGGCTATATACCTATATATAAATTTTTCGAATTTCCTACTCTTGAGCAAGCTACATATAGCTGACCGTGAGAGAAGCAGGATTCTTTGAGGTTGATGCCACAATATTTTAAAGTTTGCCCTTGTGCTTTGTTAATTGTAAAACTAAAGGCTAATTTAATTGGAAACTGCAATCTTTTAAATTGAAATGGCAATTTAGAAGAGATCAGTGGTATTCTAGGTATAAATACTGTGTGTCCTTTGTTCTTTCCAGAAATAAGTTCAGCTTTGATGATATTATTCGATAGCTGTTTTACGTTCATCCTTGTTTCATTACATAGTTTTGGGGAGTTGAGATCTCTGAGTAGTATAATTGGAGATACAATTTTCAGACGAAGGCAGTGTAATGGCATTCCTGGTACTTGTAAAGAGTTTAGAAATTCAGTAGGGAAGTTGACACTTTCTTCAATGGATACCATCGTGTCGATCGATTTATATATTTTCTCTTCACCAGGTATTTTCTTTAGAATATTAAAATTGATATCGTCAACAATATTATTTTTAGTGGCCAAAATTGCTTTTTGAAATAACCACTCTACGTTGGTATAGTTCTGAATAATATTTGGATAAATTTTGTCGATTAGTTCGTTTTCTGTAGTGGCTATGTTACAGATATCCCTATTGAGTTCAATGAGGCCAGTCGTTTGGTCAGTAGGATATGTACCTTCGCCTATTTGGTAAGGAAATTACAACTAAAAGAAAAGAAAAAAAAATACCATTATAATTAATACTTTCTAACATTTACGCGAATTTTACACATTTTAAAATAAAACTACGTTTACGGAATCTATCGCGTTTAGTTGATTTTTATACTATCCCGACGTTTCGAATACTTTACAGCATTCATAATCACGGGTGGACTTAGAAGGTAGGCGTCCAAAGCTGACATGTTGTTTCAATGGTTTCAGCTACCCACAGTAATATGATTTTACAAATCTTTGGTTTATTTATTTCAACCCATATAATATTCGTTTAGAAACACAATTAAAAATATCTACTTTAAGTTTTATGCTTACAATGTATGAGAATTTAAGCTAATATAATAAAATTAGTATAATACTTCTCTTTAAGTTTTAAAATTGAGTGCTTAAAAATTCTACCACAAACTACCTATTTTTTTTTTAACTTAACTTAGCTTATCATCACGCCATTTCCCTTGCGGGGTAGGCAGAGAGAACAGAGTGCCAAGAGGCTCTATTCTTGCATACATCTCTCGCTTCTTTAACATTCATAACTCTCTTCATACACGCTCGCCGGTTACGGAGACTCTTGAATCCACCTTCCTTCAATACATGACCAATTTGGTCTAGTTAGGTAAGTCTCGGTCTCCCCCTGTACCTACATCCTTCCACTTTCGCATTGTATATCTTCTTAGCCAGTCGCTCGTCCGGCATTCTTTCCACATGTCCGAACCATCGGAGCATTCCCTTCCGCATCTTTACACCAATACTCTCTTTCATACCTACTCGCTCTCTTACGTCATTGTTACGAATGCGGTCAGTTAGCCTCACTCCACAGATTCTCCGCAGAGATCGCATTTCGACCGCATTGATTTTGCTCTCATGCTCCTTTTTACATACCCAACTCTCGCTTCCATATAATAACGTTGGGACAAGCACTGCGTTGTGTATTGCGACACGTGCCTTCTGGCTGAGGTGGTGGCTGCCGAGAAGTTGTCCCAATGCTCCGTTCACTCTATTTCCCGCATTCACTCTTCTTTCTACATCAGTGGTGTACCTTCCATCCCGACTGAATCCACATCTAAGATATACAAATTCATCCACTTGTTCTAGCACACCATTTCCTATTGCTACTCTAACATCTGTTCAGGCTTCTTCTCTTTCAAAAACCATTACTTTGGTTTTGCTCACATTCACACGTAGGCCCCTTTTCTTACAATCTTCTGCCATTACGTCGACAAGGGTTTGCAGGTCAGTCGCAGACTGCGCTAATAGGATAATAGGATCGCATCGTCTGCATATAGCAACAAGTTTACCACTGAGTCGCCCATCTGAACTCCCACATTCATTTCATTCAACCTTTGTAGACATTTATCCAGATATATGATAAACAGTCTGGCTGATAGAACGCAGCCCTGCTTAACGCCGATATTGACGTCAAACCAGGGTGACATTCCATCATCCAGCCGCACTCAAGCTCTGCAGTCCATGTAGTTGGACTGCACTGCTTGTAGCAGTCTACCGCTAATACCATACTCCGGCAAAATGTCCCAAAGTTCCTTTCGTACAACAGTGTCAAATGCTTTCCCAAAATCCACAATACTGCAGAAAACCCTCTGGCCTACAGCCAGATGCTTCTCCACAATGTTGCGCAGAGAAAACACTTGATCCATGCATCCTCATCCACACCTAATACCTCCTTGTGCCTCACACAAAAATTCATCAGACACCATCCTCATTCTCCTTTGAACAATCTTACCATACACTTTGGCTACCAAACTGGTCAAGCTTATGGCTCTGTAGTTTGCACAGTCATAACGTGAGCCCTTGTTTTTAAACAAGGGCACGATGACTGCGCTTCTCCAGTCCTTGGGAACCATTCCTGAGCTCCAACATAAATTGAGAAGCATCAGGAAGGATTTCCAGACACATGAGCCTCCATGCTTAATCATCTCAGCAGATACCATATCAATACCCGTACCATTTTTCAAACTTCTAATCGCCCATTCAACTTCATCCATACTAATGTCATCAGAGGATGCCGGTACCGAATGCTGATCTGTTAGATCACATGTGGCACCAGCATCACCCTGAACATCCAACATCCGCATACATATCTCCAAAATATTCACTCCATCGGCTTAACACATCTTGTGTTTGCGTAAGAATGTCTCCACCATTAGGCCTTATTTTATTCATTCTGAAAGCTGACCAACCACTCCGAGATTTCTTCACCTCCCTCCAGAAAAGTATGGTGTTGCTCTCGAAGTTTTTGGTCAGCCTTTCTTCTGCAATCATATTTGCTCTATCACGCTTCTCTTTCACTAAGGCTTTGGTGTCATTCTTACGTAGCCGGTATATTTCTTTCTTCTGTTCTTTCATACTTGCACTCAGGTTCAAAGAAGATACATAGTCCAGCCACGCTTTCTTCTTTTGGTCTACGGAAGCTGCTACCTCCGTATCCCACTATGCATCACCTTTCACTTTCCTTTGTTTCTTTAAGCATCCACATACTTCTTTCGCTGTATCTACCATACTATCTTTCAATACTCTCCAGCATTCTTCTATGTCAGATCCCGGCTGACTTGCCATTGTCAGCCGTTCACGGACACCCTCTACATACTTTGCTCTTACACTCTCTTCTTGCAACTTTTCAATCCTTATTCTTTCAAGCCCTCCGAAGTGGACACGCTCTCGCCAGTGTCTCCACTTTCTGAACAGACCAGTAAATCTCGCAATAACGAGATAGTGGTCCGTGTCGACAGTGGGACTCCTGTAAGCTCTTGTATCCAGAATTTTACTTCGGAGGCGATTGTCAACCAGAATTAAATCTATCATACTTCTTTGTTCATTCCTTCTCCATGTATACATATGGATGCCCTTATGATGAAAAAATGTGTTTGACACAAGAAGGTTTCTCTCCATACATACATCCGCAATGAGCCTACCTGCATCATTCACTCTCTTATCACCAAATGAACCAAGCACGTCCTCAAAGTCTGGACGCTTGGTCCCAACCCATCCATTCAAGTCTCCGCATACGATCACGCGTTCACTAGCTTCTGCCAAACCCAGAACTTCCCTAACATTATCCCAGAACTTTTCTAGATCCGATGCCACCGAAGAGCCTACGGGAGCATAAGCTGCGACCATGAAGACCCTGGTGACATCTAGTTTTATACGGGCCCATAGAAGTCTGGGATCAAACATTCCGTAGTCTTTCACACCTGAGGCCAAGCGAGCGGACAGCAACACCCCCACTCCCATGCTGGACCGATCGCTCTGCGGTACACCAGACCACAGAGCTAACCCGCCACCGGGAAGATCACAGGCATCGCTACCCTTTCGCTTGGTCTCTGTTACACAGAGCACATCAAGCTGTCTGTCCGACATGACGGTTACCAGCTCGTGTAACTTATCTTCCACACCACCTCTTACATTCCACGTGTCTACTCGACACTCTGCTCCCCTCGACTCGCCAAACTGGGCAAGGTGTGATGGGTGGCGGCCCCCATCGCCGCATCTGCCGTTGTTCGTACCGACGGGGGCAGGTCGGTACGCGTCGCCTTTGGGGCACACCCTAACCCGCACTGCGGTACGCATTCGATTACAGGCTGGCAGGGATCGCGACGAGCAAGCTCCGGACTATGATCACTCAATTAAAATTTTTAAGTAATCACAAAACTACCAGTTAGAAGACAATATTGATTATTAGTTTATATTATTAAATATATTGATTTTAATAGAAGCTAAGTTAGTCTTAGCTACCACCGGATCGGAACGCGGCCTGACTGAGAAAGATCCGGCCAGAAAACTCAGTAGGCAACAACAGTTATGGATTATTAAATTTATGCAGAAATACTAATCACTACTGTGGGTTTTATCCACACAATAAGCGCTAACTGTGTCTTGCAATCTTGTGGTGTGCCTTCTTGTATTAGGTTTGGTGAGGCCTATCGTATATCATTATAATTAATTAAACACACTAATAAAAATACTCACATTTGATATTTCACAATAAAGGCTCACAAACAACATTTTTCTTCTTCGCTTCAAAATCAAGAATTAATTAAACACTTAGTTTTATTATTTAACAATGATAGTGATATATTGATTTGCCTGCGAGCACGAAATAAAAAAAAATAATCATCAATGTCAATATATAAGTTACTCTATGGTCAATGTCATCATATGTCATTCTCTTTCCGTAGGTACTGTGTACAGGCACTCCCTTTTTGTTGATTATTTGTTTAAAATAAAACCTTAGAAGTATTAAAAATACAGTAACAGCGTGTAGTTTCTAGTATCTCCTACTTGGTCATGGATTTCTAATTCTAAATTTTGCTTATCGCAGCATGAATAACTAATAAAATTTCTTTACTACATTGTGAACTGTAACCAGGTAACTATGATTCAAGTGATGGTATATCACTAATTAACAAATTCCCGTAATAATTTAATAAATCATAAATCTATATAATAAATCATAAGATTTTAACGGGTGGATTATTTTGGTGACTCAATTTGTGTTATCACGAACGAACGAAACTAAAGGATACGATGGCATTGGTAACATAAGCAGGATATAACGCATTAGTTTTCGCACAGGACTTAACACTTTTATTATCATCACTTCCACGAAACCACAGCAATGTCTATTAATAGGGTATTTTCACTATAAATACAAACAACTGTGTTCCATACCATAGTTTCATAAAGTGCACGTTCAATTACTGTATACAGAAGAATGCGGTTATAATGATTGCAAAAGGACCGGCGCAATTTCAGGACGATTTCATATTGTCGTAATATAATTTAAAAGTGGAGCACTGCAGCCTGAAAAACTTTCAGGCTACAGGTCTCCCACTAATAACTTCAGAGATCCAGTTTGCACTGTTTGTAGAGATGTGGTTTGTTCTAAATGTAGTTGCAACAGTTATTATATGTAGGATTCTACTGTATTGTACTATAAATGGCAAGGAGTGATTTAGATACTGACCTCCGATGTGTGTGTTGTGGGTTCAAATCCTACACAAGACAACTCTGAGTTATCCACAAATGGTAGTTATGAGTCTGGCTGTACTTTGTGTCTGGGAAATCGTATGTTTGTAAAGTCCCCCACAATACAAGGATTATTCCCTAGTACCAGGCTAGTCTTTAAGAAAATCCTAAGAAAATTTATTATTTCTTTACAATAACCACATTATGCTACTATACTAAGACATAGGTGTGTGTGTTTATGATTCCCCAATATTAAGTATTAAGTTACATTTCTTGGGCCTTTTTTTAATGAATGTATATTTTATTTTTAGAATCATGTCTACAATACCAAGATCAGTCCATGTCAGCCAACAAAAGTTGGCTGAAAAACTCATTATACTTAATGACAGAGGAATCGGAATGTTGACTCGAATTTACAATATCAAGAAAGCATGTGGAGATGCTAAATCTAAACCTGGTTTTCTGTCAGACAAGGCACTAGAGTCTTCTATTAAAAATATTGTCCGAAAATTTCCTCACATTGATGTCAAAGGCTTACAGGCTATTACTAATATAAGAAATGAAATTATTAAATCACTGTCCTTGTACTACTTCACCTTTGTTGATCTACTTGACTTTAAAGATAATGTTTGTGAACTACTGAATATTATGGATTCATGTCAGATAACATTAGATCTGACTTTAAATTTTGAATTGACCAAGAACTACCTTGATCTAATTACCACTTATGTAACATTGATGATTTTACTGTCCAGAGTAGAAGACAGAAAGGCAGTGTTGGGTCTCTTCAATGCCGCCCATGAAATGGTTCACAACCAAATTGATCAGAGCTTCCCTCGTTTGGGACAGATGATTTTAGATTATGATGCCCCATTGAAAAAACTTTCTGAAGAATTCTTGCCACATCAAAAAGTGTTGTCCAGTGCCTTAAACTCACTGTGGCAGGTTTACCCTGCAAGAAATCTAACAGCAGAGCACTGGAGATCTGAACAGAAATTGAGTTTGGTCAGCAACCCTGCTCAACTGTTAAAACCTTCAGAAACAAATACCATGTCATGTGAATATGTGTCCTTAGAGTCTCTAGAAAGATGGGTCATATTCGGCTTTGCTCTTTGTCATCAAATGTTGCAACAAGATCATGCAAACAAAATGTGGGTATGTGCCTTAGAGTCCGGATGGGTAGTAGTGCTATTCCGTGATGAAGTCATCTATATTCATAGTTACATTCAGAGCTACTTTGATGGTATAAAGGGATATGGTAAAAGAATATCAGAAGTTAAGGATTGCTATCACCATGCAGTTCAGAAAGCTGGCTACAAACACAGAGAGAGGCGAAAATTTTTAAGGACAGCATTAAAGGAATTGGGTTTAATTTTAACTGACCAGCCAGGACTGCTTGGTCCTAAAGCACTGTTAATATTTATTGGACTCTGTTATGCAAGAGATGAAGTATTCTGGCTATTAAGACACAATGACAACCCTCCACAAAAAGTCAAGGGTAAGGCAGCAGAGGACTTAGTTGACCGACAACTACCTGAACTTCTGTTTCACATGGAAGAGTTGAGAGCTTTGGTTAGGAAGTATAGCCAGGTCATGCAGAGATATTATGTACAGTATTTATCAGGTTTTGATGCTGTAGCTCTCACCTTAATGATACAGAATCTACAAGTGAATCCTGATGACGAAAATATCATACTGTCATCTCTTTGTAGTACTGCTGCCAATTTGAGTGTAAAACAAGTTGAAGACAATGAAATATTTGATTTCAGAGCATTCAGACTTGATTGGTTCAGATTGCAGACATATACTTCTGTTGCAAAAGCTCCATTCAGTCTTGTAGAGCATAGAGAATTAGCACAATTTATTGACAAAATGGTTTTCCATACGAAAATGGTAGATAATCTTGATGAAATAATGGTAGAGACTTCTGACTTGTCTCTATTTTGTTTCTACAGTAAAATATTTGAAAGTCAGTTCCATATGTGCCTAGAGTTCCCAGCACAAAATCGGTATATCATTGCATTCCCTCTCATTTGTAGCCACTTCCAAAATTGTACACATGAATTATGTCCTGAAGAGAGACACCATATTAGAGAGAGGAGTCTTTCTGTTGTAAATATTTTCCTTGAGGAAATGGCAAAAGAAGCTAAAAATATTATAACAACAATATGTGATGAGCAATGTACAATGAGTGATAAACTACTCCCAAAACATTGCGCCCAAACTATTGCCCAACTTGCTAACAGAAAGAAGAAGGATAAGAACAAAAAGAATGCAATAGCTGTTGTACAACCTGGAGCGGAAAGTTACAGAAAGACGAGAGAAGATTTAACAACTATGGACAAGCTGCACATGGCCCTGACAGAGCTGTGCTATGCTATCAACTATTGCAGCACTGTCAATGTATGGGAGTACACATTTGCGCCCAGAGAATATCTGCATCAGCACCTTGAGACTAGATTTTCCAAAGCTTTAGTAGGCATGGTGATGTTTAATCAGGACACTAGTGAAATAGCTAAACCATCAGAATTGTTGGTCAGTGTTAGAGCGTACATGAATGTATTACAGACAGTTGAAAATTACGTTCATATTGACATCACAAGAGTATTCAACAATTGCCTTTTACAGCAAACACAGACAACAGATAGTCATGGTGAGAAAACCATAGCTGCACTTTACACTCAATGGTATTCAGAAATCTTATTGAGGAGAGTTAGTGCTGGTAGCATTTGCTTTTCTATGAATCAAAAAGCTTTCGTAAGCTTAACTGCAGAAGGTGCAATTCCCTTTAATGCAGAAGAGTTCTCTGATATCAATGAACTTAGAGCCCTGGCTGAGCTGATTGGCCCTTATGGTATGAAAATACTAAGCGAAACATTAATGTGGCACATTGCAAGCCAAGTACAGGAATTGAAAAAGTTGGTAGTGCAAAACAAAGAGGTTCTACAAATGCTCAGAACAAACTTTGATAAACCTGAAATAATGAGAGAACAGTTTAAAAGGTTGCAACATGTCGACAATGTTCTCCAAAGAATGACAATAATTGGTGTAATTTTAAGCTTTAGACAAATAGCCCAAGAGTCACTGCTGGATGTACTGGAGAGCCGCATTCCGTTTTTGATTAGCTCTATTAAAGACTTCCAACAGCAATTGCCTAGCGGGGACCCAATGAGAGTCATATCAGAAATGTGTTCAGCGGCTGGGTTGCCATGTAAAGTGGATCCAACTTTGGCGTCAGCTTTGCGCACACATAAAACTGAAGTTGAAGAGGAAGAACATCTAGTTGTCTGTCTCTTGATGGTATTTGTTGCAGTGTCATTGCCGCGACTGGCTCGTAGCGATGGCTCGTTTTACAGACCTTCATTAGAGGGGCACGCTAATAATATCCATTGCATGGCGCCTGCCATCAATCATATTTTCGGGGCGCTTTTTACTATATGCGGTCAAGGTGACATTGAAGACAGAATGAAAGAGTTTTTGGCTTTAGCCTCTTCGTCTTTACTTCGTCTCGGTCAGGAGACTGACAAGGAGGCCATAAAGAACCGTGAGTCGGTGTATCTCCTTCTAGACTTAATTGTTCAGGAATCTCCATTCCTTACAATGGACTTATTGGAGTCCTGTTTTCCATATGTTTTAATACGTAACGCTTATCATGAAGTGTACAAGCAAGAGCAAATGGCAATCCATTTATAATCCATCCATATTTCAAAAACTTGACACAAAATGAAATGTTTTAGTTTATGCTAAGCCATCTAATATTACAGCGTCACTGTATGGATAATATTTATTTTCGCATTGTTAACTCATTTGAATAGTTCAGAAAGTGTGTATGGAAATAAATATAGTTTTAATTATGGTAAATAGATAAATTACTATATAAACATATTTAGGCGTTAATAAGACTGGCATATTATTCCTTTATTTGTGAATGTCTGTCTAGAATACAAAGTTTATTATTTTATAATTTAGTTATTATTTGCCGACATTAATTATAAGGAACTGTAGTTGTAATTTTGATCAAAGATTTAACAAATAACAATTATTATGACAAATATAGGTATTGATAATTCAGTAGTGAACCCTTATGAATTACAAAGATGATGCACTTTTAGGTATTTATATTCCAATCGTCGTCCACTTGTACGTTATTAAATAATCCACAATCCATTCCCTGTCCGCTTATAGATACAATAGTAACTTAATTTTTGTATCATATATGATTCATAGGGCAGGGAACCTGTTAAAGATAAGTGATAATGATGACTAATATTGTAATAACTTAGAGACCTAGAGAATATAACAATTGTTACAAAAACCGTACTAGTAATGCATACTCCATGTAATCCACTATTAATACAAATATATATCAATGAGCATATTTTTATGTAGCTTTATAATTTAATTATTTGGCTATTTTATCTTGTAAAAGACATATATTTCTATTAGTGAGTTAGTTTACACTTTCGATTAGGTAAGTTTTATCTTGGTTACCTGAGCCTTCGTCTGGACACTTTTTACTGTTCGAAATTCGTTTCATTTGAATAACGGTTATGTAATATCAGCTAAACATGATTCTTTTCATTGTATAAGTTTTAAATATGTATTTTTATATTTTTTTATGTATACCTAGCGCTCTTCAGCCCCTGGATTTTTTTTTTACACAAAAGGTAGTTTATGTCGTTGTTCAAGGATCAATTTAGATAGTTAAAATTAAATTTCCACAAGAAATCGAATTGCCTTGCATTTATCGAAAAAAATTTGGATCTTCTAATTATATTTCTATTCAGGGGGTTAGATGGAATCTCATATCTCACAATCGACATCGTATCGTGATCACTATGATTGGTTGAGAGATCACCGTGATTGGCCAATTGATTATTGCGACACACGCGTACACGCGTCGGTTTCTCTAGCAATCACAAGCGAGTCGATACGATGTCGATTTTGAGATATGAGATTCCGTCTAACCCTCCCTGATTTACAGACTTGAATAATATTACTACCTATGTATAACGTTATCTACCAATTAATTACACGCTTTTGAGCAAAATTAAACTGATTAAAATTATTCAAACCATAATTTTAAGGATTTAGGTAAATATTACTACAAGAGGCTCCAGACATTTGATAATGGTGCAATTTTCGTTGCCTTCAAATCTAGTGTTTAAATTATTATTACCGGGCCCGACCGGACCCCACCGTCTTAATTAAATAAAAACATCAGTTTTGGTTTGTAAGAAGATTAAAAAAAATATCTAAGTAGAATAAACAATCCATGATTAGTTATACCGTGACTTGATTGGCTATTTTTTGTACACTGCTATTTACTGCATAAATTTCTAGTGAATAATTATAATCATACTTTTGTACCTTGTATAAACAGATATCCCTTTAATAAAGTATTCCATTATAATTTGTATTTTAATGTGCCTTTTCCACACCACTAGCAGAAATTATAATTCTACTTATAGCTCTTGATTAGACTTAAAAACTGGCATAAGTATATTATAAGTACATTTTATCGAACCTTTTGAAGAAAATTGAAAATTTTCAATAGTTGGGAAGTTATTGGTTTTGCCATTTGCCATTGATGTAATAAACACTAGATACGTAGTATATCGCGCCGACGCGTGGCTACTTATTAGATGCCTGCAGGCAATTGTAATGTTTGTTTATGTGTTTTAATAAACGTAACATTTAAAAATATCAAGATAAATCAAAAACACGAAGATCAAGATAAACGGGCGAATGTGAGCAAAACCAAAATAATGGTTTTTGAAAGAGGAGAAGCCAGAACAGATGTTAGACTATCAATAAGCAATAGTGTTCTAGAACAAGTGGATGATTAGTATATCTTGGATGTGGATTCAGTCGGGATGCAAGGTACACCACTGATATAGAGAGAAGAGTAAATGCGGGAAATAGAGTGAACGGAGCATTGGGACAAATTCTCGGCAGCCATCTTCAGCTTCAGCCAGAAGGCACGTGTCGCAAAACACAACGCAGTGCTTGTCCCAAAGTTATTATATGGAAGTGAGAGTTGGTTATATAAAAAGGAGTATGAGAGTAAAATTAATGCGGTCGAAATGCAATCTGTGGAGTGAGGCTGACTGACCGCATTCGTGACGACGACGTAAGAGAGCGAGTAGGTATGAAAGAGTATTGGTGTAAGGATGCAAAAGGGAATGCTCCGATGGTTCGGACATGTAGAAAGAATGGAAAAGAAAGCCGAACGAGCCCCTGGTTAAGAAAATATAAAATGTAAAAGTGGCAGTATGTAGGTATAGGGGGATACCGAGACACCTACCTGTACCAAATTGGTCGTATATCGAAATCGAAGGAAGGTGGAATCGAAGGAAGGTGGAGTCAGGAGTCTCCGAAAGCGGCGAGCGTGTATGAAGAGAATTATGAATGTTAAGGAAGCAAGCGATGTGTGCAAGAATAGAGCCTTTTAGTACTCTGTTCTCTCTACCTACCCCGCAAGGGAGATGGCATGATGATAAGTAAGTAAACAAAAAACTACAAAAAAAAACTACTGTACCAATATTGATGAAAATTAAATGGGACCTAATAAAAAGTTGTCAAACATAAAAAAACTATATAAGGAGTACCTCCTACTACGTGTCAAGATGAGAACCTACTTTTTTCGTCGATTAAAAACTGATTGACATACGCATCAATTACATAATAATATTCCATTGTAAACGATTTTTATTTATTTTTTATACTTGTAAATTTTATCTTTATATTACTAGCCTACCTATGTACAAATACATATTCTCTTTTTACGTATTGATTTAATTTGTTAAAAATAAATTATTTACGGTAACTCAAATAACTATTTATTCTTCCTATCAGTGATCCTTGTCAATTTCTTTAGATCTAACATGATATATTGAAACTTTCAATTTGAAAGTTTTTCAGAATACACATGCTGTATCATAACCAAATTATTCATTAATTCTGCGGATTTTTTTCTGACCTCTGGCAACTTTTGCCCTTTTTCCCAATGACAAAGTATTGTCTCCTTTTGACGTAATTAGTTTGACGGTAGTAAAAACGAGACTAACACAGTTTTCTTTGGCTTACGTGTCTGTTTCAAAGCTACGTCTTTCAACTCGCAAGTGGCTCCGTTTTTTGAGAGTTATTTGTACTAGAGTACTACTCTAGTAGTATTTATCTCAAAGGTTTTTACCCCGTTTTTCGAAAATCGAGTTTTCAACGGATGTTGACGTTTTGTGGTCCTATGAAGCTTCCCCGAATGTTTCCGCGATGACGTCCGTATGTCTGTCTGTATTGTGTGTGTTTATTAAATCTCTATCAGACTTTTGAGCTCTAACAGTTATCTCTTTGAGTTCGGAGAGTTCAAAATGACACGAAAATTATACTTTTAAGCTCAAAGAGCTCAAAAAGGTAATAAGTGCAATTTTGAGCGCTTAAGTATCAAATTAGCGGGAAGCTGCACGGATGGCCTTTAGGGTCAACCGCTTTCCAGAATTTTTTTATTGCGTTCGTGGCTTACGAGCCATGGCCCTCCTGATGGTAAATGGGAACCGTTGCTCATGGACTCAACTATACCGGCAGTATTGTGAAGCCACTGCTCACAATTTCATTTTACAGATATGAAATAAGGGCTATATTCTGCTAAAAGCAAAACTGCAACCCGCTCGGGGCCAGTGATAATTGCTTACTTCCCTTAGTCACCTCGTACGACACCCGTGGGAAATAATGGGGTGGTGACACTTATATTCTTAGTCCGTCACCACACGGCCTTAAATCTAAAACACTACACACCATACAATCGAATTAAACATGAGCGTAATATACTCATGTCATTATGTTGTACCTATCATGGTTATGGATACCTAATAAAAACACCAAATTCATGTAAAATTTATTGTTTTTTTTTATTATTTTGAAATCACATTGTAACATTTATCTTGTTAATTAAAAATATTCACATTGTCATTTAAATATTCTATTACGGTAATCTAGCTTATAATTAGGGAGAAATAATGCCATTGAGTACTACTATCGACGAATATAACAATCCGCCATTACACGTTTGGTCAATTCATCCTACAACAGAAACATCACCCTCAGTTCACATACAAATATACAGTATTATAGTACACGTGATTGAATATTGTTTTGACATTACTAAAAATGGCATAATAGTATACTTAATATTAAATTGTATAGAAACGAAAATACATCATGCTCTTTGGCTTGCACGACGCAGAAAATAATACTAATGTGTTTAACGTAATCTCGTAATCTATGAGAGATCATTCATCTGTACGAGCAAATACAATATAGGTTTACGAGGGGCCGGTGTGTGATATGCAACATTAACTCCAAATCAACGTTTATAATCATATAACACTATGTATTGAGCACTCTACACTAGTCGATAGATCACACGTCTCAACTAACGTAACATTGGGAATGAGTTCACACAATCTTCAATACAAAGATTGTCAAATTTCAGTCTAATAACTTTGATCATTTGGCAATATTGTTAATTTCACATTACACTCTAATTAAAATAGGCTGAATAAAAAAAATACATTAATCGTCGTAGGAAGACTAAATGCAAATTTTGAATGCATGTTGCTATTTGAGCCCGTTACAATAAATCATCAATTTTAGATTATCATGCATCGTCATCGCGATGTTGAGAGAAAACAACTAATAATAAAGAAACAGGAATACATATCGGTATGATGGCACCTCGACATTCCACTTACGTTATATTAAATACATTAAAAATTATATTATAAAAAAATCATTACGGAGATTCCAATACTACAATGCAGCTTACGATATTTTACAATTAGGTACCTCTAAACAGTACGAACGTTATAGATTGTATTACATGATAATATTTCATTCGTATATTTATTTCATTAGCTATTTAAAATTATATAAAAGTCAATTTAAATTGAATTTCATATAATTTTATTAAAATATGCAACTAATACATTATAAACAATAAAAAAGGATTGTCTTTCAGTCATGTTTTTATAAGGTTTGAATGGTCAACAGTATCTATGCCATTAACATACAACGTAACTTTAGACATATACTTATTATGGCGTATTTTCATTAAGCAGCGACTTCGGCGTGTTCTTACAAAATTTACCGAAGAAGTCTCTACGATCACCGTTCGAAATTAAATACACGAATAAAATATCACTTAATTATACATAGTAATTGCTTCTCCATTTATATACAAAAATATACATAAATGTCCGGTACACGAGCCACGCGAAACAGTTAAAATTATCACTGGTTCATATGAACGCATTGCCCCTTCGATCTGTATAAAAATAATAATTTTGATCACCCATCGCTCACCATTATAACTACTTTTGAGCCCCGAGAGGGCGGGTCGATCGCATTCTCCCGCTTTGAGCAAATAATATAATTATTATCTGAGTTTACAACAAAATAATGATACAACTTTTTCATTAGCAGCCTTATTGTATAGAGTCACGATTTACTGGTTTATGGTTTTAATGGATATATGTATAAATATTTTCCAAGGCATGGTCTCATTCAAATTATTGGTGAACAACTAATTTAATAACAAGCCCGCAGCCCAGTTCACGAGGAATTAATAATATTTTACTTATTTTTACAGTATCTAATACTTTACAAATTATGTTAATACTCGTGAACGTTAATCAACAGTTCTAACTAAGAAAGTCTCAGAAATTTTTACATTTTTTGAGGATATTTTGAACACTGCTCCCACAATTTCCTTACTTAAAAGACAGCAGGTCTTATCCGAGGGAACATAGAAATTGAAGTTTATCAACTTCGAAGTCACTGTTAAAGCGAATGTCCACTCACTCAGCAAACACACTATTATTGAAAAATAACGATCACATTCCCACTCCGGCCATGATGAAGGCCGATTTCGTAAATATAATTAGAAAAAATAAAAATCTATCTAAGTTTGCCCTTAATTTACATATACATTACATACATAGACTCACGCCAGCTGTCATACAACGGCCTTCCGCTGGCCACACACTTTTTATACTATTAAGAAAAAGGAGTATTCAAAATATCGGTCATACAAAGCACGGTAGATAACCAGTAGGTAGTCTAGATAGCCAGTAAGGTTAGACAGGCGCGTGGCTTTAATACTGTACGGTAAATAAAGAATGTATAATGGGCTAAAGGCGAAGGATAAATGATTATGAGTAGGTATTTGATGTGATCAGTCAAGTCCAAGAACCTAAATCTACTTGGATATTTGAATTGATTAATAAGTTTAATGTACCTAAATAATCTCTATATATTAGTATTAACAATCTTCAACTTTGCTAAAACACTGCAAATCTTTGAATAAAAATAATCTTCATATATTTACCGGTTCCCGGATTATTGTGTTCAAAATATCCTAATATCCAAACGAGTATAAATTCAGATCTTTGTTCACATATCTGGTCGCTGCGGGTTCGTGACGGTGAGAGATTCGGGCGAGTGTAGTGTGATGGTAGTCTGCGAGGCGACGGTAACGGTCTTGTGGTCTGAGGACGGCGGAGGAACTGTATCTCGGTACACGTAGCCTAAAAGAAGAGGTACGCCGGGAGCTAATGCTACTAACTCCAGTGATGCCTCACCAACTGGCCCCATGTTGACCCCAGATCCGACGCTGACCCCTGGTCCCACGCTGACTCCAGGTCCCACGCTAATCCCAGGTCCCATGTTGACCCCAGGTCCCACGCTAATCCCAGGTCCCACGCTAATCCCAGGTCCTATGTTGACCCCGGGTCTCATGTTGACCTCTGGTCCCATGTTGATCCCGGGTCCCATGTTGACCCCCGGTCCCACGTTAACCCCCGGCCCTAAGGCCACGCCACCGCAATACTCGTACTGTCAGACTTTTTGTGGAGGTCGCATCTCATACGATTGCGGATATGCGTTCGCATACGGTTCACCTCGACGACCACTCGGACCAGCAGGAGCTGATGCTATGACAGAAAAATTACTCGTTTATTACAATTTCAAAACTAAAGTATTATATGAAAATTAAAATTATGAAAAATTTACTTGTCCTCAACAATTATCTAACATAAAAAACGGATATAAAAGAGGCATCAAAAGTGCGTGAATATAACATCGAAAATAATAGTCACGAGCAGGATTCGAACCTACCTTTTGGAAAATTGTTTCAAATGCATTGCCAATTCAGGGATTGCGAATTTCGATGATGCATTCCTCCTTAATGTCTTAAGTGATGTGTCTGCACCATGTGTTGGATGTATTCGTATATATTATTCCGACAGGTAAGGCTAATTAGACACCTCTGTGTTTTGGCTGTAGCGGGTGACAGCTGTCCATTCATCTAACTTCTAGCGGCTTGGTAGTTAGTTATTCTTAATATTGTTAAATGCATAAGTGGTGATTGCCACTTACTGTTAGGTACGTGGACCGTGGCTTGTTTGCCACTACATGCAATAAAGACTACTTTAGACTTTGGTTGCTGATTAAGTTTCGTTTGGGCTGCTATGGGTAGCAGATATTTAATTAACACATTTTAATTAGCATTTTAGTAGCCCCAGGTGGCGGCACGTACCCAGGTGTGCCAGCGGCGGCGCGTAGCCCTTGCGCGCGCGGCGCGGGGCGGGGCGCGGCGCGGGGCGGGGCGAGCGCGCGGGCGCGTGGCGCATGCGCCGCAGCGTGTTCATGGGCCGCCGCAGCGTCTCCGACAGGCGCCTGCCACACGCGCGGGGTTACTAATACGTCTACATTTTATCGACATACGGATATTTGCCGTGTGGGCCCGGCTTTCGCTCTTCCTATGGTAACAGCCGATTGAGAACATACCGAGCGAGCAGACAGCAGCGTTATACTACTGCGACGAATAGAAAAAAAATATATGTGCCTGTGTTCCACAACCACTTCCGTGGCTTTATAATAAACGTTGATTCCAGCCATTATCCTAATAAAAATAGATAACGGGTCTAGTACAAAACTCACTAAAAAACTATCTCTAGTCAATTAATAAATATAATAAATAAATATTCACGGAAACTTTCACACGACGTCCTCTGGATCCAAACTAAGCTTAATGCTTGCGCTATGGATACCAGATTACAGATTTAATACATATACTACCTTTTTTTGTAAATACATACATATAATAGATAGAAAACACCCAGACGCAGTACAAATATCTGTGTTTATAAACAAACATAGCATCACGCCTGTACTCCCCGAAGGGGTAGACAAATGTGTATTACACACCCACGACTCGCCAGCTATGTTTAAGTCCCACTTAATAGAGGGCCAGCCTATTGACATCTACCAGGCACATTTCCAAACTCCGAGCTGTTACTGAGAATTTTTCTTTTTAGGAAAAAGCTCAATAACATTGCCCGACCCGGGGATCGAACCCGAGACCTCATGATTAGCAGTCGCATACACTACCGCTAAACCACCGAGGCAGTTAACGTGTTTATCACACAAATATTTGTCCTGGGTGGGAATCGAACCCACGACCTCATGCACGGAACTCGGTTATAATACCGACTACGCCACGAGGCCCGTCCTTTAATAGACAGTCTATATTACCAAACGAAACTAGTGCGCGATTGTTTTTTTTTTTGGCGTTTTCTACCTCTTTTACTTCGCACATTTTGAGCGCAAACATGAAGTCCATTTGTGGATAGGTCAATGTATTCAGTACTACGATATAAGTTAACAGCCTCGGCAAACTTCGTGATATCTTCGGAAATACGAACACGTTATGATGACATCTCATATGGAATGTTACAACCATAAATATAGTAACATATATAGATCACCTGACAGTTCGATAACATGTAACCAATTTTGATTTGTTAATGTGTGCGTTGGATAGTAATGTAAGTATTTTTGATCTATATTTTTTAGAATTTGACATGCTCCGCCACTTTTTAATTATTTGCGAATAAGGAAAAAGAGATTTTTTGTACTAGCGGGAATCGAATCCGCGTCTTTTCTAATCCGGGGAAGTGCTCTAAGCCACTGAGCTATAGTACAGGTCTTTCGACCATCTCAATCTCCTTATCACATTTGTCTTTACGACCAACGCCATCTATCGGAAGCATTTACATGCATTAAACCGATATAGTAAGTTTAATTTTGCAATTAAAATTCATACTATTTGATGGCGCGATTTTTTTAAACATTTTTGATCTATATTTTTTAGCATTTGACATGCTCCGCCACTTTTTAAAGTACAAATTATTTGCGAATAAGGAAAAAGAGATTTTTTGTACTAGCGGGAATCGAACCCGCGTCTTTTCCAATCCGGGGAAGTGCTCTAAGCCACTGAGCTATAGTACAGGTCTTTCGACCATCTCAATCTCCTTATCACATTCGTCTTTACGACCAACGCCATCTATCGAAAGCATTTACATGTCGGGTTCGATTCCCGCTAGTACAAAAAATCTCTTTTTCCTTATTCGCAAATAATTTGTACTTTAAAATAGTGATGTAAGTTTTAAGAGTTAGACTGACTATCGATAAAATGATAAAACAAATCAGTTTCTAGTCTCTCGTCGTTCTTAACTCGCTCATTCAAATAATCATCTTCAACTAATGAAACAAAACATACATAATAAATTAAAACAAACATAATTAATTAGTTTTTATTTATTTCACCAGCAACGTCAGTCAACGATATTATTAATTATTTGTGAATAAATAAAGAGATTTTTAGTAGGAGCGGGAAACGAACCCGCATCTTTTCCAATCCGGGGAAGTGCTCTAAACCACTAAGCTATCCTACTGATCTTTCGATCATCCCAAATTCTTAATCACATTTGCATTACGACCAACGCCATCCGCTAAAAAAAAACCTCTCTTTTTCTTTATTCACATATAATTTGTACTTTAAAAAGCAGCAGAGCATGTCAATTGCTAAAAGAAATAGATCTAAGATATTATTCATTTTACTACTCTGTCAAGAAAGTACCGAGAAAAGATCAATAATACACAACATTTTTGTTATTCATCCAAATTTATTTTATTACCTTCAAAGTGCTCCTTCAGAAACGATAGACTTACGCCAACGAATAATCCAATCATCAAAACATTTTTTAAACTCTGTTTCCGGAATTGAGTTCGGTTCTCGCCGCGAATTCTCCTTTATGTCTTCTACTGATAGAAAACGGGTGCCACGGAGTGGAAATTTGAGTTTAGGAAAAAGAGTCGGCTGCAGCCATATCTGGTGAATATGGTGGTTGCTCGATGGTATTTGTTGAGTGTTTGGACAAAAATTCATTCACAATGATGGCCTTGTACGAAGGCGCATTATCGTGGTGCAAAATCCAAGAATTTTCTTTCCACAAATCTGGCCTTTTTCGTCGAATTTTCTCTCTTAAACGCCGCATAACGCTCAAATAATATTCTTTATTTACCGTTTGACCTTCTGGTAAAAAATCCGAGTGCACAACACCGCGATAGTCAAAGAAAACAGTCAACATGGCTTTGACTTTTGATCGACTTTGGCGTGGTTTTTTCGGTTTCGGTTCAGTTACAAGTCGCCACTCCGAAGCTTGTTGACTAGTTTGCATGTCAAACTCGTTAACCCACGTCTCGTCACCAGTAACAATGCGTTTCATGAATGTTGGGTCGGAATTGACTCGTTCTAGCATGCCCAGCGAATCTCATGCAATTTAGTTTTTAGAGAAAATTCAGGTCTTTTGGGACTAGCCGAGCGGAAACATGTTTCATACCCAAGTGATTATTTAAAATTATACGGATCGACTCGTGAGACACAGAAAGTTCGGCGGCTATCTCTCTCAAAGTTGAATGAGGATTTTCAGTCACTATTTCCTTCACTTTTGCAATGTTAACTTCAGTTGCAGACGTTGATGGCCTATCAGAGCGAGGCAAATCTTCCATCACATTTCGACCGCTTTTAAACGCTTTGTACCACTCATAAGCACGTGTTTATAAAGGCGATTCACCGTAAGCCTTCTGTAACATTTTCAGTAACTCCGAACACGAAATTCCATTGGCGATACAAAATTTAAGACAAACTCTTTGTTCGATGTTTTTGTCCATTATGAAATTCGCAATACACACTAGATATTATTTAACTAACACACTGTATTTAATATAAATCACAGATGCAACTCAAACTCCGCGCTAAAATGGATAACAGTTGTGCCAATCTAACAACAACAAAAATCACAAAAATTTTAATTTGGAACCACATACAAATTAATCATCCATTCCCAATACTTTCTTGACTGAATGTATAAGAATACACTCAGCTTTTAGCAAAATAAACCTACTTATACCTAATTTTTTAATTAACTAAATCGACTTGACGGTATCTGCTGTAGAACTTTTATTGCATTTTTTCTATTAATGTATTAGGAGAAAATGTTCCAAACATTTAGGATAAATATCGACAATATACCTTGTCGATAAAGTCAAGCCCTAGTGTACTAGTGTGTATGTACCTAAAAATTTTTCTACTAAAATCTTGCAAATATTTAACAATGCGACATATTTCTATGTAAAATATAAATAGTAACAATGAAATTAAAATTAATCTGTAACTGAAACAGAAAATATCAGTAATTATGACCTAAAACAAAAGCATTTAAGTTGTGATAAACATCCTGAGAACTTACCTGTGAAACATGCAATTATCAGGATTGTTTGCATGATTTACATCACAGGCACTCACGGAACAAACAACCTTTGTATTTAATAATTATAATCATATAATAAACAAGATTTATAACATAAATAAATCAAAAGCCGCGAAGCTAATTTCAAGCTAGAAGACTGTAGAATACCTGTCATGTCAAATGGGTTACAATGACATTAGATTTACTTTCCTTTTCCATCTTGCTATGTTGCCGTATAAGATTTTCTTCTCACTCACACGCTTTGGTGATCTATATGCTATACTATATCTATGGTTACAACATAATGTATGAATCAACGTATTTGGAGTTACATATTTTAACGGATAGAAATATTGATGGTAATAATTTATATATGTAGATGTATCACTTTTTTATATTATTGAACTAATATAAAATTATTTTGTTAAATATCTACCTTTTTTGTATCTCCTTTGTATGAAGCAAAGATGTTTTGGATTATAAGAAAATATAACACCATTTTTAGGTAGTTTTTTACCTGGCGGGCGGTCGTTTGGGGTTCGACGAGGGCGTATGTACGGCGCAGCACTTGACAAAGGCGCCCATACACACAATGAGTCCCACCCCCGCGAGCAATACGGCCCACCAGCGCCTCGTTACCCACGCCTGGACTGACTGCAGAGTGGCACGGTTTAGGAGGAGGTTCTTCAGTCGAGCCAGGGGGCCTTCTGCGTCTATAGCGCGGCATTTGAGGAATACATCACAATAGCCCTGCAAGAGAAAAAATATTTTAAAACATTAATAATCATAATCATTAACAAGTAAAACAAAAATTACTGTTCTAAAAATACAAGGTCAGAGAAGCTTTCGAAGGTATTTAACTAAAACAATTTTCATATGGTTCTCATACATATCATCATAGGGGTAACGAACTTTAGTTATTTTGGTCTAAAGTCCGTTTAAGTGAGTCATATCTAGAGTAATTTTAATTTGTAACTTTTATGCCCTTCTCTTGTCCTATTTTTAAATATATACAATATATTAGAGTAATAGTTTATGTAAATACTTCTATCTGTAAATAGTGATCAATATGTACTAATATATTTACAGTTTCATGATATGACAGACTCTGAGGTTAATTTTGAAATAAATTCTTTGCCCTCTTTAGTCAAATTTTTAATATCACATTTTATTGTAATTCCATTATAAACAAAGGGTACTAAAAAAATGAAAATCTTAACAATTTTACGATACATAATTAACTAAATTTGTGGGAATTCTAGACATTCGCTTATTTAGAAGATTTTGGTACACAGAACTGTCTACTATTTTTTATGTAGTTGCAGCACTGTTTTATTAAGAACTAACTGTGCAACTCGCGACTTCGCCCATGTAAAATTTAGCTATTTTATTTTTTGTGCAGAACTAGGTATTATTATTTTTACAGAATAAAAGTAGCAAAAGTTACTCGTTATAACATTAGCTATGAGTCAGTGAAAGTCCCGTCCAAATCGGCAACAAACAGACAGACAAATAGATAAAACTTCAAAATCGGTATTTTATTATAGGCAACGTATACCCTTTCATATGCATGTAATAAAACACTGTTATTTAGATATTACAAACACACACTTTAAATTTTAATTCTTTGTATAAAAACGTTAAGGAACACTAAGTACCTGACCTTCAGCATACACTGCTTGGGTGGAGTATCTCACTAGTTTTTTTAATACTGCAATTAAGGAATCACAGAGTGATGTAGATATAAGTCGAATATTATTATGATCCGTAAATTGAAGATGCGGTGTGAATTAAATAAATTAATCGGTGTGAAGTAAATTAATTTACGCACCCTGGACACTAATATCTATATTTGTACCCTTAAAGATAATTTTTCATCCAAAATATACATAGATATTTAATAGGTTTTGTATGTCCAAGCTTTACATAAGTGCACGAAGTTTTTGCATCCGGAGTAATATTGCTAATGGGTGATTTAGCTTCAGCAGCCTTAGTTTAATAGAAAATTCATCTGCATTTGGTGTTTTCTGTTCAGAGTAGTGTATAACCATTCTGCTATTTTTACCATACTCATTCTGTTCTCTAGTTTTAAAAATAACATCCATTTAGGAATTACCTTAATAAATTAAAGCCTTATCGTCAGCATAACATATTAGATCATCAGAGACGTTGTGCATGACGTCATGGGTATTGTGTGTATGCATATATAATGAAAATCGTAGGTTCCAGTATGCTACCTTGAGGAACACCAACTGCTATGGGCAGATAAGAACTAAAATAAGAGTCTTTTACACATTGTTATCTATTGGTTATATAGATTTTAAATCACTTTATAGGTAAGTCTCTAATACGTAATCATTCTAGTTTGCTTAATAAAATTGGCACATAGAGGTATCAAATGCCTTTGCTTAGAAAATTGTTAATGAATTTGTTTTTACCATCAACAATATTGAAAACTAAAATTATGTAATAAGTTGCACAGACTTAAGAAAGCACCAAACAAATGTATCTTAAAATTACATAGGTATATATCTAAAATGACATAAGAAATAACTGCTAAATTTCTAATTGAAAGCTAATAATTGAACCTATTATTATTATAATAGTAATCCGTGCATTTATGTGTCTAAGCATGTGAAATGCTTAAAAAATACATATATGAAAATATCATAGTAATGCTTCAAAGAAAAGATAAAATTATTAATACAGATAGGTTTTGTATGCTTTGTTTTTTAGCGACTTTTTGTTGTGAAAAAATAACACGCAACATTAGGGAATCCTCCGAGGCTTCATAAATAGACGAAACAAATTAGACTATTTTTCAACGTAGAAATGGAATCGACACAATCGGTAGCGCAAGTGACCTGGAAGTTGTCGCAGGGCGAGCCGGGCCGCAGGCTGATGCCGCCGACGGGCAGGTTGAGGCGCTGCGCGAAGTCGGCCGTGCTCTGGCAGGAGTCGGGCTCGGGCCCCGTCTGGCACGCGAGCTGGCACAGCTGGCGCCGGTCGGGCGCGGCCTGCGCCGTCACGCCGGCGCCACGTGCGCGCGGCGCCGCCGACAGGAAGCACTCCGACATGTTCCACGCCAGGCAGATCGAGCCGCTGCACTCGCCGCTGATGCACAGTTGCGTACCTGCCGGCCGCACGTAAGTGTCTTATGCTTCACTGATATATTCCTCATAGATCCAGCCTTGTGGTGGTGGCTTGTGGTCAAAATACTTTCAATCTGTTCTATGGTTAGAACGACAACCAAATTAATATCTTTTAAATATGTTTAACTACACCGAGACACTGATTATCAACATTCTGTATTCCTTTTGTGATTCATTATTCATAACGATAATTTGTTTAGAGTCTTAATCATTATTTTAAACTATAAAAGACCTGTGTTTGTATATATTTAGCAAAATAACTACCTACCTTTATAAATCAAATAAGTAACTCTAAACACCAAACATTTTTTGTCTGTTTGCTTACGCAGTCCGCAAAAAGTACGGAGCTGATATTGAAGAAAACGTTTTTATTTGTCATAATATTTATCTCAATTCATTTCTGTACCACTAACCACGGGTATAACCAAAAAAAAATAAATTCTATGATTATTGTCATTAGTCCCTAGAATTACATCATACAAAGTACTAGTACTTTTACTACCATAATAGTTTAGATAATTACGATAGAAAATTTTCAAAAAATTTCAAGTCGTTATTTATGAATAAGTTGTGTGAGTATGTAAGGTACAAAGCAGCACTGACCGTTGTTACACTTGGTGTGGTTGGCCATGGCGCGCGGCTCGGGGCAGTCGGCCGAGCGGCCGGAGCAGAAGGACGCGTGGCTGCACTCGTTGGCCTCGCGGCACGTGAGGTTCCGCTCGGGCGGCACGAAGCGGCACGTGCTCGCCGCGCAGCACGGGCCTTGCGACGGGCTGCAACACTCGCGCGTCACCACTCGCTCTCCCACGGACAGTAGACGGCATGTGCTCGTCATTTTTTTTTTAAAGACAACACCCGCGCTAAGGAATAGTCCTTGTATCGCGGGGGACTTTTACAAACATACAAATTCACGGACACAAAGTACACTCAGACTCAGAACAACCATTTGTGGATCACACAAAGAGTTGTCCTGTGTGGGAATTGAACCCACAACACTCTGGCGGGAGGCCGGTATCTAAACCATTCCGTCATCTGTGCAGTTCTACGTATGATATCATTGATACGCAGTCTGTATGCAACTAGTTTAGGTAAGGGATATGTTATAGAATACTTAAAATATAAGCATTTATTTGTATGCGTTTGAATGTTCAAAAGAACACAATACAGCTACTAAACAGAAGAAAAGATAATTAAAAATGGCATTTTTCAATATAATTGATATTGTGTCATACCAATATCGAATGATCGTTCAAAGAAAAATATCGAGAGGAAACCTGTTTGCCTTTGACGTTTTCTCTGTTGTTTGTGATGTCTGCGAAACCGCAGCATTGTATAAAATAGCTAGGTATCATATTACGCTAGGAGATCAGTTTACGCATGATATAATGTACCTGCATTGTGTGTTAGCTTTCCTGGTGCACCCTTTAGCCGTGTAGTTTTTCTCTCTTTCGTAAGCACTGACCTGTCGCGGATAGCAGCAACGATCTCTACATTCATTTTCATCGTAACCTGTTAAAAAAGGCACAGTTTGATTTTTTTATTGCATTTAGTGGCAGACGAGCCACGGCCCATCTGATGGTAAATGGTAACCATTACTCATGGACTCAACTATACCGAGAGTATTGTCAAGCCGCTGCTCACCATTTAATTTCACCAAGATGAGGTGAAAGAATAAACGGCTATCTTCTGCTACAGCCAAAACGCAGCGATGTGCTTCATGGCTCACACAGGAGATGTGGTGGTACCAACCAGCTCGGTCCCGATACCAAGTGAGTACTCCCATTTGATACCCAGCCCTATCACCAGTCATGCAATGGATTATAATTGCTTACTTCCCTTAATCGCCTCATACGACACCCGTGGGAAATAATGGGGTGGTGTCACTTGTATTCTTAGTCCGTCACCACACGGACAAATTGATGATTGATGATTTAAATATTTGCAACTAAAAGTAGCTGATAACTTGTAATACTTAGATACTTTTTTGATCTATATTTTTTAGCATTTGACATGCTCCGCCACTTTCTGAAGTACAAATTATTTGTGAATAAGGAAAAAGAGACTTTTTGTACTAGCGGGAATCGAACCTTTAACTTAGATACTTTTACCACCAGTGGCCACTCTCACTAAAGCAATTAAAGTACTGACCACAATCACACTCCTCTCCAACTTCAACGATCTTGTTCCCGCAGAAGGCGCCAGCACTGGCTTTGAGACAGTCTCGTTTACGTCCGTCGCGCACGGCGTCCAGAACTTGACTGATGTTCCCGATACTGCAGGAGGAGAACCGACTGTTGTTCGGCCGGTCGCCAGATGTCGCCGACGCAAACATAATGAAGTTTCCTTGTTGACCGCCCGGCCGACACTCCGATGGATAATCGTGCTGAGAATTAATTATATTAATTTAATTAGTGTTATAATGAATACCAATACAAGTATAAAATTGGAAAAATATCATGCGCGAACCAGGCCCAATATAACAATTACACTGAAGATACAATATAAACATTACACTGAAGTATAACTAGGAAGCAAAATTAACATTACTAAGAGAAGAAGATCTCATACCAAAACCTTATGTTAGCCCTTCAGTACAGTTTGAGCTCTCCAATTATGGTGGAAAGAGATGTCATCAATACATCCGTCTATCATTTCATTATCCACTGCTGTACATAAACTACCCCAAAAAAGCGTCACAGCGCCGCCCTAGATGAGGTCGCGGATGGTCCGGGAAACGTCTGCGTCACGTACGTCTCTGTTCGAGTCGTGGTCGCCAAAAAAGATTGAAGAGAGATTATACAGACTAGATTAAAAAGATGAATTATAATACTTACTGGTGATCCAAAGTTATGTCCGATCTCATGCGCTAGTGTCAACTGGCTGACTTTAGGCGGTACTCGGCTGTTATAGTTGACGAATGTAATGATGCCTGTGTTGAGAGAGCGCTTGGTGCTCTGGTACATGCCACCTATCGTTTCTGTGTAAGTCTTGTACTTCTCGCATATACCACCCGAAGCACCACTTGCACTCGCCACCCACGCCAGACCTATAGAACAACACAAAGTTCATAGAGCGCCCATTGCTGTGTGGTTAAGAGCGAAATTTAAAAAATGCGTCATGTTGGCCCATGTCATTACATGAGAGGGAAAAAAGATATAATGAAAACATAACACACAGGCACAAAAACTTAGATTACCATTATAGAATACGGCGCACTCTAGATGATTTAAGGATCTATTTTCATCACATTTATGTGAGAAAATTTGATTGGTTTTTAATTGCTTCACATAGAATGCATTGAAAAATGAACTTTATGAAAAGGACCGAAAGTTGTTCGGTTATGTTCTCATGTATATTGCTGCATGTGCAGTTTTTTTATTGAAATTGGCAGCAGACCATAGACCACTTTATGATTAAGTGGTTGCCATAGCTCGTGTCTCCATAGATAATAAAAAAAATGATTTCGTACCTAGGGTGCCTCCAGTAAAATCTCTATAAGTGAACACATAGGCGAGGCAGAAGTCCTCGTGGTTGCCGAGTGAATGCAGGTTCAGGAAGTTTGAGACGTCAATGTTCTCTAGGCAGAACTGATTCTGTTCCGCTGCGAAGTCATGTAGATTACACATCGAATCGTCATCGATCTGAAAACGTACCACTACACATTTTACAAAATCTCATATAGTGATATCAAAAAGTAGCAGAGGCGTCAATGTTCTCTAGGCAGAACTGATTCTATTCCGCTGCGAAGTCATGTAGATTACACATCGAATCGTCATCGATCGGAAAACGTACCACTACACATTTTAGAAAATCTCATATAGTGATATCAAAAAGTAGCAGAGGCGTCAATGTTCTCTAGGCAGAACTGATTCTATTCCGCTGCGAAGTCATGTAGATTACACATCGAATCGTCATCGATCGGAAAACGTACCACTACACATTTTAGAAAATCTCATATAGTGATATCAAAAAGTAGCAAACGCTAAATATAATACTTTAAACTGCCTCGGTGGTGTAGCGGTAGTGTATGCGACTGCTAATCATGAGGTCTCGGGTACGATCCCCGGGTCGGGCATTGTTATCGAGCTTTTTCCTAAGAAGGAAAATTCTCAGTAGCAGCCCGGAGTTTGGAAATGTGCCCGGTAGACGTCAATAGGCTCGCCTCCTATTACGTGGGACTTAAACATAGCTGGCGAATCGTGGGTGTGTATACAGCTCTGCCTACCCCTTCGGGGAATACAGGCGTGATGCTATGTTAATACTTTGAACTTCATAGGATAGGTTTATCTATAATACTGTTATATTAGTATTTGTGTGTTATTCGATCATAAGGGCAAAACAGAGAAGTTTTCTAAAAGAAAACGATCAAGTGTGTTTAGGATCATGCAAAGCAAAAAGATTGTTCCCAAGGGTTTTCGTGTCTACTTCCAGTAGTACATATCAGATTACGATAGAATTATTATTAGTTACTACAATTATGTACTTCGTTTACCGACTTTTCGGCTTTCCTGGCTTACTTCGAGTATCGAGGGGATCCATTAGAAAGTGATATTTACCCACTAACGTAGGAAGTCCATTCGTACGACAGAGTCAGACCATTCCTATTTCAGCTTGGCGTCTTTTTCTCCATATATTTTGATAACGTAACGTCCATATATATATGGATAATGTAACCCTTTGGAACACATCCCTTGGATGGTCCGACTCACGCTTGACCGATTTTTAGCACGTTTTTAATAGCTTCGCCTATGTTGTATAATATATGTATGTATGTAACGGAATCTTTGAACGTGATTATGACCCATTTCGAAATGCTTTTACTATATTCACAATGATCAATTAGATATTGTGATGTTTTTATATATTTTTCAAGCATCTGACATGCTTAGTCATATAAATTAACACAAAGGGCCAAAATTTGAAATAGAAAATAGCAGTCACGAGCAGGATTTGAACCTGCATCAAAAATAAAATATTTTGGCAAGTTTTGCGTACCTTAACATTGGACGGATTTATAGGTATATTAATAAATTAAATTCAGAGCAATGACTACCTTGATTCTCTGTACTTCAAACTTAATGTTTCTATGCTCCAAGCGGCCGTCGAACCGAGAGTGACTGTAAATGTAATTGACCGCGGTGACGTGGTGCGATATCAGGGACAGGATCTCCTCACGTGTCTTCATATCTACCTCAACCTTCTTGCTTGGGTCCCCGTGCTGAAAAACGAAATTATTTCCTACATTAGCTTATAATCATAAGGCAGAGTATTCCACCAATCTTTAGTAACAATTTGCGTATTCATAATGTACCTATATAGCCCCTATACAGCCGCGGAATGAAGAACATAGTCAGCGTCAATATTAGTTTTTAAGACGAGAGTATAATTTAAATTTTGCCTAGGCGAATGTACCACACCAGATTCTTTTACTTTCCCGCCTAACTAAGTTAGAATATATGAATGACGGAATAAGCCGTACCCCCAATAACCCTAGACTTTTGAGAAGACGGTACCAGGAAAAATAGATATAAGGATATCTTTATATTTGTATTGAAATTGTCGTGAGATTGACACATATTAGATATATTGTACTGGCAAGTAACTCATGTTTAGGATCGATTACGTCGACCCGGGTTTCGAGCATATTCGATACTCATCACCATCAGCATTGCACTAGGGCACGCCGGGAGCTCGCCGCTGCGCCCTCGCCCTAATAATGAGCAACAGATATACTCGAAACCTGGGGGGTTAGGCAGAATCTCATATCTCAGATGTCGATCGTATCGTGATCACTGTGATTGGTTGAGAGATCACCGTGATTGGCCAACGGATTATTGCGCCATCACGCGTCGGTTTCTCAACCAATTACAAGCGAGAAGATACGATCGACATGTGAGATATGATATTCTGCCTAACCCCCCTGGATCGACGTTATCGATCCTAGTGCAAGGCGCTCGCCGCTGCGCCTGCGCATTATTCTCGTTAAATAATTTTCTTTAATTATTTGAGTACCGTATTCTAGTCATTGACGCCTTCGGTAATTATGTGGCAAAATGCCCCCTCTACACATACAATAACGTAAACTAAGGATTCAACTTACATTCTTAACTACATAAATTAAAAAAGCACATTTCAATAATAATGATTATATGGTTGTAGCATCTTTCATGCCATTTTAATTATAAGAAACCTTACAACACTGTAAGAAATTTGGGATTTAAAAAGTGCCCCGTCAGTTTCTTGCCGGGTTCTTCTAATGAAAAGTTTTACTACGGAATCCGGCCGCTTTTAGTGGTTGCATTCGCGATACTGATGCTGCGGATGCCCTTGCCTCGGACGTTCTTTATTATAGTTCAATTATTAAATTAGTGGATTCCTGACTGTTTTAAGTGCTATATGATAGGCCTATGAAATAAAGATATATTTGAATTTGAGTTATCCAATACATTATTATTGAAGTGCGAGTGTATTGAGTCAATATACAACTAAATTGTTTACGAAATATAATTATATTGGGTACTAGATGAACCGGTGATCTTCATATCACCTACAATTTATTTTGTCAGTAATTATCAATCCTAATAAATCTGTAACGTCTAAGATTAGAATTTTTTGATAGATTATTACAAGTAATTTATCCATGGGTTATTAAATAAAACTTGCTTGTAATGCAATAAATTAGAAAGAATGACAGTAGCGTTCACTTTGTCGTCTTTCAGCCAAATACCCATACAAAGTTACCAATATTGATCTTTTAAATTTTTCTACTTTTTTTATGGGGTTTCTTTTTTTTTTACTTTTAAACCACCTCTGTATAAAAGTAAACAAACCAAAAAACAATTATTCAAATCAGTCAAGTCAGTTTTGTGTTTTAGCAATTGATTTTATATATTTAAGTAGATAAAACCTAATATAACGGAACTTATAACATTGCAAATTAAACACAAACACATAAACATCCTGCTTAACACCAATAAGGTACGAACAAAATGACTTACATCCGGGAATCCCTGCCTGACGTGTCGCCATATGAGGGGGTCTGTTTGTATGTACAGGGAGCACGTGTTCTTCTGCATGTCTGTGATGGTCGCTCGTCTCGATCGCGTGTGTTCGCCTGTGTTCGCCGCCCGAGAATATTTATTGTGATGATGGAAATCCCAATGCCTGTAAATTTAGACCAATAGTAAAAACAACTGGCAGGTCTTGTTTTATGTAATCAGAGATGATCAAGAACCCAATTTAATCATGTTCTATTTTTAATTGCTAAGTCCATAAGTATGAGATTGTAGGTAATTCCTAGGCCATATCTAGTTGCTATTTGCCATTAACATCCCCTAAGACCCCTACGAGAAGATGGACGGGAGACGGTAGTTAGTAAAGAGACGATGACAAATATCATATTAAATAAATGTCGCAAAGGGCCCAGTGCTGCATAACGACGACTGATTTATAAGTGACAACCCTTAGATATTGATAGGTCTAGGATTTTTAGTTACTCATCAGATGCAGGCTGAGCGAAGTTGCTTAACGTTGCCGATCGTCATAGCGAAAAGTTTATATTGGTTAACAATTAAAATGAATTAGCTGTATTAACAGTTTGGGTTAGATATGCCTGCTTAACATTATATATTTATAAATAGCCATAGATTTATCTGAAGCAGGTGGGCTCAAAATTATATTTATCGTCCCAATGTAAATATTTGGACCGATATGACGTAACAGCGATTGTCTAATACTGGAAAGTAAACTGCATTCCATTAAAAAATGATATAAATCGTCAACTTTAGTGAAACAAATATCACAGTGAGGTGATGGTTTAACGCCCATTAAATGTAGAAACGTATTAGTAGGCATATCCAGAGCCGGATTTAAACTTAATGCCGCTCCTGGGCACCAGAAAAAATCCGCCCCAATACTGGAATTTTACTTAAACTTACAGTTCATATATTTTATTTTTCATTAACATTTTTTTTTAAATTCATTGATTGAATAGTTTTGAATAAAGCAAAAAATAATACCGATTTTTTTTCAAAAAAGTAATTAAATTTCTATAATTCCAGAAAATAGAAAATATAATTATTATTTTAAATCTCCAAGGAAATAAATTTATTAAATCATTTTGATTAATACTTTCTAACATTTACGCGAATTTTACACATTTTGAAATAAAACTACGTTTACGGAATCTATCGCGTTTACTTGATTTTTATACTATCCCGACGTTTCGAATACTTTACAGCATTCATGTTCACGGGTGGACTTAGATGGTAGATGTCCAAAGCTGATATCTTGTTTCAACGGTTTCATTTTGATTATTAATTTTTACCAAAAATGCCAAAATTATAATTCACAAACAATGGATGAATTGTTTCTTGAATTATCAATTAAACAGAAAATTATTAATTAACCCTTAATTGGGCGCGTGGGGTGTCATACACCCTTTTTTTTTCTTTTATTTTTAGGTGGGCAAAAATGTCCTACCGCACACCCCGCTGCCCGTGGAGATAACGGGGTAGTGTGGAGCTCTCCAACGCAAGTTTCTAGGCTAATAACTTCTTAAAATCTTAATTTAGGGCGCTGGTCTTTTAAGTAGCTTCCTAAGCACGTTTGACGTTTACAATTTAATCGCGGACAGTGTTAGATCGTGAACGGTTGGGCTTAGAGAGCATGTTTGAGGTGCACGACACCCCAGGTGACTGTTTGTGTAGACTATATTTCCGGGTAGGTGAATAATTGTTAACTTTGATATTTATGGTCTGAAACAAAGACTGGATGGACAAATTATTTGTGAAAGTAGTAAAAGAGAGCTTTACTGCGAGCAGGATCCAAACCTGCATTCCATCCAATCTGGGGAAGTGCTCTGAACCGCTAAGCTATCGCAGTCACCTAATAGTGACACCTAATCTCCACTTCACATTTGTTTTAGATGTCTTTAAAATTGAATGCTCTAAGTGTTTAAACACGTGTATAATGATCATATATGATTGTAGTCGGCCAAAATTGTAACGTTTTACGTTAACTAGAATTAATCTAAACAAGTATTTATTAAAAATATATTATTGAAGTCTAATTTTGCATTGGTTTCTGATTTTATTTTAATAAACTAGTTGTGGGGTGCTACACATCCCACGCGACCAATTATGCTACTTTTAAGGCGCGCCCAATTAAGGCTTAATAGAATTAATTAATTATATTGAGCAATCTTGAAAAGACTAAAAAAAATTTTTTCCCTTTAAAATTTTGCCGCCCTGGGCACTTGCCCCGACTGCCCCTAGTGTAAATCCACCGCTGGGCACATCCGTCCATCCATCAACCTTTTAACGTCCACTGCTGGACATAGACCTCCCCAAGAATGGGGATTAGTGCCGTAATCGCCACGCTTGGCAGGCGGGTTGGCGATCGCAGTGGATGTTGTTAATACTCGAAGGAGTGCTGCTGCCCACTTCCCCGGTATTCCCTCAGTCGGCTCTTACGACTCCCATGGGTGGAGAGGGTGGGACAATTCTAAAGCCGGCCCCACACGGCCGACAGTAGGCACATGAGCAGACCTAATTCTAAAAGCTAATACTATAATTCTCATGACAGCCTTACGTCATCAAACCAATAGCGAAAAGTTAAAAAAGGTAATGGAAAGTGACTATTCAAATTCTAACGAATCCATTAAAAGTATTCGAAATATAACGCCACTTCAGCAAAATGAACTAAAATAATTTTAAAAGTCGTTATAAAGTTGTGAAATTACACCACGCTATATAAACAAGAGCTTTTTCAGGTCGCTCATTTGTATTTCAATGCTTAAACATTTTGTGTATGAATTACGTAAATAACAAAATATTGCCCAAGCTCTTTGAAACATAACATTTACGATCTCCAAAACTTTATAAATATAAATGTTTTCAATTTTATAAAATAAAAACTTTCTGTGTTTTTGATTTCGACAACCCTGTTCGATCTTAATTTAAATAAACAACATAAAAAATAATGAGTCTATTAACGATACGGTAAAGGTTGGCAGAGATCACTGCGCTTCAAATCTACATTTTTGTCACCACCTACGGCACTAAATACATATCACATTTTATTTTTTTCTAGAGCAGCCATTCCCAAAATGTGCTTCATGTACCCAAGGCTCGTTTGTCGTTTTAATATATGTATGATTAAAAATCATTATGATATATATAATCGATCGTTTTGATATACGATTAAAAATAATGGAATCATAATTTTCAGTTTTTGTCGTAAAGTGGTATATAGTAGGGATATAGTCACAATAAGGTTAGACCCCCCTTTTTTGTTTTTTTTTTGTTAAGGCGGGAACAATAACGTTCCATCCATCCATTCACCAGCCTTTCGTCGTCCACTGCTGGACATAGGCCTCCCCAAAATGGGGGTTTTACCAAAATCGCCACGCTTGGCAGGCGGGTTGGCGATCGCAGTGGATGTTTTTAGTACACAGGGGAACGCTGCTGCCCGGTCCCCCGGTAATCCCTTAGTCGGCTTTTACGACTCCCATAGTAAGAGACGGGGTGGAGCTATTCTTGGTGCCGGCCCCACACGGCAACAATAACGTTAGCCCTAAGTTATTGGCTTCTTATCAACATAATAATTAACCAGTCAATGTTCACAGACATGTCAATCCTAAATTATATTAATAACAGTAAAGTTTCTGATATTGTGCCCAAACTTTATCTAAATCCCATTGAAAGCCCGGTCTCAACACACCATACGTTGGGCCATATGGGCAACAACAAAAAATGTCTTTCATGTCGACTACACAAATAACTTGTAAGTTTTATGACTTACTAGCTGTTATTTGCGTTGGTGTCGATTTGGAAACGCAGAAACTATTCTTGTTTGCTCAAGACTATTTGCAATATATATTGCAAGTTATCGAGCAGATCTTAACATTCATCATCATTATCCATAGTAACGTTATACCCATTTAACATTTTATGCCCTTGGGCGCATTCCACTAGAAATCCTAGTTAATTAAAAATTGTATTTGTGTAAGTACAAAAATGCATATGTTATTAAAAATTGTATGTGGGTCGTAAAGACAAAATGTGATGTGGAGATTGGGTATAGCTGAAGGTCAGTGCGATAGCTCGGCGGTTTAGAGCATTTTCCCGGATTAGAAGGGACAGAGGTTCGATTCCCGCTCGCACTAAAGTTCTCTTTTTCCACATTCACAAATAATTTGTACTTTAATTGTATATGTGTCATAATTTTATCTATACCTACACATAATTTTTGATCTGTATTTTAGCACTTGACATGCTCAGCTACTTTAGAGAACACTTCCCCGGATTGGAAGGGACGCAGGTTCGATTCCCCCTCGCACTAAAGTTCTCTTTTTCCACAAATTATTTGTTCTATACACGTAAGTAAATGTGTTAGTCGTTAAGTAAAATAATAACATTTATATTACAGGATAAAATGTATCATATATGCTAATTCAGTGTCTCATCTATTCATGATTGGATTAAGCCTGAGGGACCCTCGTGGCAATTTGATTTTTAAAGCGGAGACCTAATTTGGGTTAAAACATTTTGTCAAAACCTGACTGCGTTGTAGCTCAAATGAGGTTAAGGCCAATTTTATTATACGACGGAGCTCCTATAGCCCTGGGGCCCATATCATTGATATGACGATACGGGGGTAGCTGCGACTTGGATATTTCATAAATTACGAGAGCCGAGAACTGTACGCTTCTGTTGGTTTGCGGACAGAACTCGTGCTGATCATTCATATTGTCCAGTTTTCCTCTCCTAAATGTATATACTAAGTATGTCGATCCCCGGGTCGGGCCGTGTTATTGAGCTTTTTCGTAAAAAGAAAAATTCTCAGTAGCAGCCCGGAGTTTGGAAATGTACCCGGTACACGGCAATAGGCTATTACGTGGGGCTTAAACATAGGTGGCGAATCATGGGTGTGTAATACCTACACCTCTGCCTACCCCTTCGGGGAATACAGGCGTGAAGCTATGTATTTAAATGTATATATTTATGTTTCGTTTCACTATAAATATAAACGAATGTTGCTGTGTTTTTTACCATTAATTGACGGGCCTCGTGGCGTAGTCGGTAGTGTAACCGACTTCCATGCACGAGGTCGTGGGTTCGATTCCCACTCAGGACAATTATTTGTGTGATGAACACAGATACTTGTACTGTGTCTGGGTGTTTACTATCTATTATATGTATGTATATACAAAAAA
This sequence comes from Leucoma salicis, assembly GCA_948253155.1. Lineage (NCBI taxonomy): Eukaryota > Metazoa > Arthropoda > Insecta > Lepidoptera > Erebidae > Leucoma > Leucoma salicis. Next base: position 22,813,517 of record OX411811.1, read on the forward strand.
AAGTAGTATGTGTATTATATCCGTAATCTGGTTACACCATAGCACAAGCGTTAAGCTTAGTTTGGGATCAGAGGACATAGTGTGAAAAATGTCCATGAATATTTATTTATTTTATTATTAATTATATTGTAAAAAATATAATGCATCGCCATTGTAATACAAAGATGTTATATACAATGATTAAAAAAAAGTTGGCGCGGTGCCACGAGTTGACTAGCTTTAACAATAATTTGGCCGTGAACCATACATTTTAATGTTGACATTGGAAGCGTTTTTTATTGTATGAAAATTCGTGATAGTTTGGTTTACAGTATAGATCGTTGAACTTTACTTCTGACACTTACGAACACAAGAGTTACTTGATTCAGACATTTAAACTTTTATAAATAGCGAGCTTCATCTGAAGTTAGATAGATATACGTTTTAGATATGCTTGCTTCCCATTATGAAGAGGGTTTGAAAAAGGTCTCCTAAGCTGTTTCCGGAGATACACGAGTGTCGCACGACAGATATGTCCAAGAATGATATTCTTTCACCAAAGTTGACAAAAAGAGCACTTCTCTCGCGGTATATCAGGCAGCAGTTTAAGCAATGTTTCTGATATAGCTGAAGTTCATGAGAGGCGCGATCTGTTAGCGGCTAACCCGTCCTAGGTGAGCGACGCGACGCGATGCGACGTATTGCGGCTAAAACTTTAACCGCTTTGAGTCGCATTCATATTAGGCGACAACGTAGGCCATAAGTACATACAACCTCTATTTGATATTTTCGTGTCGCATCGGTCGTATTAACGCGTTTGTCGTTCATCTAGGACAACGGGTGAGCTGTATCAGCTGCAGACTCGCCCTCACAATATTTTATATAAGATAATATTTTATAATCAAAACTAAACTCTTTTGGTCTTATTCATAACAAAATGCTTATCGAAGGTATAAACCTATATTAGTTAAAACGTCTTTTAAGCCTATCAAACGTTCGATAAAAATCTTTATTCATAATCGTTTGATAAACCTCCGATAACTAAAATGTCTTTAATGTACATAATGTTGCAATTTCGTAGAAAAAATTGTGAAATGTGAATGGTAGAAAATTATTTTCATAAGTTTATCTATGGATTGTTACTTGTCATTGTCAAATGTTTTAATTTTTGATTGTGTCACTTTAACAAAAATAATAAAATTATTACTCTTTAGTATATACGCCGATTGATGACATGATTTTCAATCGCTGTAATACTTTGCAGGGTTTGTAAAGCTTAGTCGGCGCAGCGTCCGCCCTTGCACGGCTCATGGGCGGACCCAACAATGCGTGCCGACGGCTTTACGCGGGGGTGCTCCGGTCGATGGCGCTGTACGGCGCACCCGTGTGGGCGGGGTCCCTGGACGCACTGAAAAGGGCTCTTCTGTGGAGACCACAGAGAGTCGTTGTTTCCAGGGTTCCATACGTGGATACCGCACGGTGTCGACGGAGGCGGCTTGCGCGTTTGCTGGAATCCCCCCGTGAGACTTGGAGGCGAAGGTGCTCGCCGAGGTGTACCGGCGGGCGTCGCAATAGCGGGAGGGGGGGTGTACGCCCTCTACGCAGGGAGGTGGCCAGGAGCTGCCATGGCCAAGTGGAGGGCACGGTTGGAGACGCCCCGGCCCGGTCTTTGGACCGTAGGTGCGCTCCAGCTGGTGCTGGAGGAGTGGGCGGGAAGTACCTTCCGACTGGTGCAGGTGCTGTCGGAGCACGGTTGCTTCAGCAGATATTTGCACATAGTCGCAGGAAGGGAAGCGACTCCGGGCTGTCACCACTGCGGCTGTGACGCGGACATGGCGCGGCACATGCTCGAGTCGTGCCCGGCTTGGGTCGAGCAGCGCCGTGAACTCGTCGCGAAAATAGGGGGGGACCTCTCGCTGACCAGCGTCGTAAGAGCGATGCTTAGCAGCGACAGGAACTGGGCCGCGGTCGCTGCCTTCTGCGAGGAGGTTATCTCGCGGAAAGAAGCGGCGGAGAGGGCCAGGGAGGAGGATTCTTCCGCTGACCCAAAGGAAGGTGCGACGCTCCATGTGCGGATGCGTCGCTTAGTAGAGGGTACCCAAAAGGGTAAGCCGCCGGCAGACCACCGAAGGAATGTAACATAGTTCCAATGGCCCGCCAATAAAGGCGTACAGACGGCACACGGCGGGTTTCTTTAGTGGGTGAAGGCCTTACACTACCCTGTTCGTTGCCCTAAACGATGGGGTGGGCCGTTAGGAACATTTTTTCCCACCTTAACAAAAAAAAAGAGTTTGTAAAGCTTGCATATTTAAGAAAATTAACGTCGTAAACGTAAACTTCTTATAACAATAAAAATGAGATTATGCGTGTCGCATGTACCTATTAGAAATCAATGTCAATACACAATCAAAGAGTATATACACAATAAATTGTCATTTCAAAAATCATAATCAGCTGACCAAAATCAGCCATGTTTTTTTACTAATATACGCTTATCGAAGGTTTATAGTAGGCTACTAGCTTTTATAAATCAAAGAGAATATATCGGAGAGTTAATGAACGTTTTAGCGTTATCGAACGATTATGAATAATACTTTTTGACAATCTACTTTTAGCGAGCTTTTAAACCTCCGATAAGTTATTATGAATAAGACCATTTGAGTTTAAATTCTTCAGTTTAAATTCTTTGAGTTTAATTTCCGTGTGGTGACGGATTAAGATAACAAGTATCATCACCCCATTCTTTCCCACGGGTGTCGTATGAGGCGACTAAGGGAAGTAAGCAATTATCATCCATTGCATGACTGGTGGTAGGGCTGGGTACCAAGTGGGAGTACTCACTTGGTAACCGGCCCGAGCAGGTTGGTACCACCATCTCCCGTGTGACCCCGGCCATGAAGCACATCGTTGCGTTTTGACTGTAGCAGTAGATAGCCGTTTATATTTCATTTCATCTGTGAAATGACTTGGTGAGCAGCGGCTTGACAATACTCTCGGTATAGTCGAGTCCATGGGCGACGGTTACCATTTACCATCAGATGGACCGTGACTCGCCTGCCACTACATGCAATAAAAAATAATTTAAAAAAAATTGATTGTATTTTTGCTGATTTTTTGATTTTTAGTTGTCTATGTAAATTCTTGGCTACTTTTTATATCTAATATCTATACATACTATGATAGAATGTTTCAAAAATTGTTTCACTTCACGTCTAAAGTCGAACTTACCTGGAAGATCCTTCATCTCTTAGGCTATTCGGATGCGAAGGTGCAGATGCAGAATGGTGGGCGAATGATGGTGTTGACTGTTGGGTCGGTGCTGGCGATGACTCGGCATCTTCTTCCACGCCTGAATTCTGGATGCGTTCCATCCACTGTACGACTTGATCCGTGATGCCACATCCACCAACGTGACCTGCAAGCGTATTAATCTATGACATTTTCACGCTTATAAACAGAAGTGGTATTATATTGTAGGCCCGTTCTCTCCTCGATTATGGCAAATGAACAGAGTAACGTTGGTAACCATTCATTACAATGTGGAGACATCTATATTATTATAAAGCTGTTTCAGAGCTATGTCTGCATATTTAATATATTGGAGAAAAAATGTCTGTATTAGCCTATATAGGCGTGTAAATACAAAACGATTTTCTTTTTAGATTTTTGTCTGTTTGTTTGTTTGCGCATCACGCAAAAACTAATGACCAGCTTTTGATGCAACTTTTTTTATTTGGTAGCTCTTGATTAGACTCAAAAACTGGTATACATTTTATCCCGCTACTATATCGGGAACCTACGATATAGCCTAAAAGTTAGCTTTTGGCTGCGGCGAAGCCGCGGGCAAAGGCTAGTTCATTATAAACATATTATTGAAAGTTGAAGAGTTACACATAACATCTGGAGATTATTATTATATAGGCACGTATGTCCTAATTCCTTCCTAACCGAATTTCGAACATTGAACCAGAAACCAAATATTGTTCACGCCAGTCAATAATAAATATAATATTCGAGTATGTACCATACTGGACTAAAAATTTCCGGAATGAATTAGAAAAAAAATATACTAAGAATGGTCTAAAATGAATTTTAGTGATGAAAATCGTTCACCCCTAACCAACCAACTGCTTTTTAAGTTTTGGGTATTGACACAACCGGACGAGAACAAGTGAGCCAGCGACAGTTACCTTCCACCTTTTCAGCCGGTAGCCACGTCGGTCGCTAAATTTCGCAAGCAACAAGGATATCCACAGATGAAGTTATTTAGAAGTATATAGGTACTACTTAGACACAAACTACAAATCTATATTTAGTGATTTTATATCGAAACTGCCTTATTAAACTACTGTATACACAGTTTAGTTCCATACCGCTACCATGTAATTTATTAAAACCTTTTTTAACCAAAGTCCACGACAGGGACCCATCAAAAATAATATCGAATGTAACAAAGAAGCCGTTACGCGGCACATAGCTCATAAAGATTATGACATAGCACCGCTCGCATAACAAAACGTAAATAGATACAGAACCGTACGTGTCTTGAATATGATACGTCGATTTATCGAGATTTATAATCCAGGTCAATTGTGATGTTTGAGTAAAAAATAAAAATAAACTCATATCGCTGTAGTGTTAGCAGTCTCACGTTCTGACGGAAATAAAGTTCATGATAATTAAAATGTATGTGATCCAACATATCGACAATATATTATGTATGTAGGTATACATATAATTCATATTCACACATATCAGCGGATTCTCAGACACGCAGCCTATATGTTTACTCACAGTCTTTTCCTTTACAGTTAAAATTATAATTTTCCTCGAAACGTTTTTCCCATAACCTAAGGTTGACTAACATAACCCATAACCGGATCCTTCTAGTGAGCAACTAGGCTGTTTTGCTTAAAATAAAGATTATATTTTAATTTATTCGCAACAAAGCCCAAGTATTCTAGAAGTTGGGGAGAAACAACATGTAGCAGACAGTCAGGGCAGTTTCAGCGAAATAAATACAGAAATGCTGACACGAAACTGTTTTCTATAGCGCTGCACGGAGATTTATTTATCAACCGAGGTTCTGTTAGATTTATAACCCTAATATATATTAATCTCTTTGTTTTTCCCTCTACAGATAGAAGTGGTTACACCATTTGGGTGATATTTTGCCGTATGTCGATGCCGTGAACCGGTTGGGTATCGTATTGTTGTACTGCAAACAAGCTTTGTGATTATGCGACATATAATTTAGAGATCATATATTACTTGTATACATACATACTAATGTTGATAAAGACAAAAAAGTATGGGATGTTAAAATCTTTACGTGAAATTTGGTGTGCAATTTTAATTTCATTATTTTATTAATATCATCATAACCTATACCATACTTTGTATATTCAAAAAGCCAATGACCAAGCTAAAAGAGAGCTCAGACATAATAATAGTCAGTACTGCTATTTGTTATAGATCATACATCTATTCTCGACATTTAGCCTTTTGTGAAGCGTTCAACAAACTAACCAAACATTGAATAGCGAAGCCATAACGACGCATGAAAATCACAATGCGAGCGAAAAGGCTGGATTTCAAAATTAAAAACTGCTGAATGGTCGAGTTTTTTTAGCTCGTGTGTGTCATGTAAGGCATTGGCATTTCGTATCCGGACCGGGTGCATTTTAACGAACTCCGTGCACGACTGCGCCTCGGTAGAGCCGAGATAACGGAAATTACCGGCTGCTGCGGTACATCTCCCGCCGTTAATGCGCACTAGCTTTTCAAATCTGCTATTTGCTGGCACTTTTTAGCTCATTATCCTGTTACAAGTTCCTCATTAAAACGAATAAACAAAAATTCCAAGGTTACTCTAACATCGAACGTTAATAACTAAATGTCTAAAGTCCTTAATTATTACCGGAAAATGTGTTAGAATATACGGTACCTACTTAAATATTATAAACCTACATATGCAAATTGCACTAAAATTACGATTATGTTTTTGAAATAAACATATTCCAGTAAAGTTCGAAAACTTTTATGCCCATTATATCATCAATATAGACCGAGTCTCACTATCACTAAAACCTCCGGTATCGCTATAATCAGTAATCACTTTGAACACACAGAAATTGGGCCATGTTAAATGGCATATTGAAGTTAGTAATCGATATTGATAGATGAGCCCGTAACGATTTATAACTAACTGACCCAACATTTTGAATCTTAAATCATTCGAGTAATTTTTCTTTAATTCTTATCAAACTACGTCCCACCGTCTGCTTTAGAATGAGAGGGAAGTTGAGTAACTTTCACTCTCTAGTATATTGAAATCAAAAGTGTACCAAACTGTTGTTCCTGTGCTTCAACTGTTGTTCATGAAACGGTTGTCCAAGAATGCTCCTTCAATAGGTACATTAACTATGACAATTATTTTCATTTGTTCCGTGTGGTGACGGACTAAGAATATAAGTGTCACCACCCCATTCTTTCCCACGGGTATCGTATGAGGCGACTAAGGGAAGTAAGCAATTATCATCCATTGCATGACTGGTGGGTAGGGCTGGGTACCAAGTGGAAATACTCACTTGGTATCGGGCCCGAGCGGGTTGGTACCACCATCTCCCATGTGTCCGTGGCCATGAAGCACATCGTTGCGTTTTGGCTATAGCAGGAGATAGCCGTTTATTCTTTCATTTCATATCTGTGAAATAAAACGGTGAGCAGCGGCTTGACACTACTCTCGGTATAGTTGAGTCCATGAGCGACGGTTACCATTTATCATCAAATGGACCGTGGCTTATCTGCCACTAAATGCAATAATAAAAAAAACCGTCGCACCATCTCCTTTAGAATGAGAGGAAAATTGAGTAACTTTCTCTCTCTAGTATATTGGAATCAAAAGGGTTCCAACTGTTATTCCTATGCTTCAACTGTTGTTCATGAAACGGTTCCCCAAGAATGTTCTGAAGAACATTAATAATTATTAATTATAACAATTATTATAGATTTTTATACAACTTCTTGAATTTTGAATGCGCTAATACAAGCAAGACTTTCCAAGACAGCCGCGGTAGCGGTAAATACGTGATTCTCACTGGATTATAATATCCTTTTCTCGACGGCTTGTGAAGTCTAACAACCCGCACTGGGCCAGTGTGGTGGACTATGGCCTAATCAATCCCAATAGTGGGACAGAAAGAGGGTTGAAAATAATAATAATTATATCCCGTGTTGCATACGATATAATCACTGGTTGTATATAATTATAACCCAAAGGCTATGTTTTAAATAACAGGAAATTTTACGAACAGTACCTACATGTTTATATACGAGAAGCTCACATGGAAGATCCTCGGTGTTCCATTTGTCATCGTATTTCCTTATGAAATTGAGGTATATTTTGAGGAAAATGCTAATCAAAGCCATCAACGTCCTCTTTGTGAATACTAAATTATGAATGTTATAATATTGTATTACTTTATACGATGTCGTTGAATGTGTAGGTATTTATGTATTTTATTCTAATATGGTATTTTATGATTCTCTGCAATAACAAGGCAGAAAATGGTTTTATGGTTATAAACACACACACATTTATTAGTGGTAGGTACCTAGGTATTTTTATACTAAGCTAGTGGTAAACAGGTGGAAAGCGATTACGCAACAACACCATAGGCATAACTCGCGCGTCACAGCCCGAAGAAAAGTGATAGGGGATGCAGAGGAACGATAGGAGAGGATAAGGAAGAGGTTATGGCCTCCGGTGCTCTCACTTACCATACGAAACACAACAGTAGGAGTACCTACCTACAGATGTTTCACACTGATCTTCTGTGAGAGGACGTCACTTCCCCGATCTAGGCGGCCCGTTCATGATGGGACCACACTCTACTCTACTATTAATTTTCTCAACTGGACTCACACATTTTTTATTTGAAGGCGGGAAAAATGGTCATAACCCACAAGGTAGTGTGGGGCCGTCACCCACTAAATAAACCCGCCGTGTGCCGTCTCTCCGCCTTTATTGGCGGGCCACTGGAACCATGTTACATTACTTCAGTGGTAACTGGGCTCACACCTAAACAAAGTGCAATACTCCTTTATAATACTCCTTTTATAATATTACTTATTTTATTATACTAACTTAAAATCTCATACATTGGAAGCATAAAACTTAGAGTAGATATTTTTAATTGTGTTTCTAAACGAATATTATGTGGGTTGAAATAAATAAACCAAAAATTTGTAAAATCATATTACTGTGGGTAGATGAAACCGTTGAAACAACATATCAGCTTTGGACATCTACCATCTAAGGCCACCCGTGATCATGAATGCTGTAAAGTATTCGAAACGTCGGGATAGCATAAAAATCAAGTAAACGCGATAGATTCCGTAAACGTAGTTTTATTTCAAAATGTGCGAAATTCGCGTAAATGTTAGAAAGTATTAGTATAATTTTTGTTTCGTTGTTCGTTGTTGTCGTTGTCATGTCGTTGCTCGAAGAGCTCACAACGTAATAAATGCAATTTTGAGCGCTTAAGTATCAAATTAGCGGGAAGTTGCAGGGATGGCCTTTAGGGTCAATCGTTTTCCAGATTTTTTTTTTATTTAGGCGGGTAAATTGTACCTACCTATCCGCACACCCCGTCGTTCGGGTCAACGAACAGGTAGTATGGAGCCTTCACCCACTAAAGAAACCCGCCGTGTGCCGTCTCTCCGCCTGTGTTGATGGACCACTGGTACTGTGTGGATTACTTCAGTGGCCCGCCGGCAGCTTACTCTTTCGGGTACCCTCTACTGAGCGACGCATCCGCACACGGAGCGGATGAGGTGCAAGTACTCGCGCCTGCGCCGCCGCAGCCGCTGGCGGCGGTTTGGGTCAGCGGAAGAATCCTCCTCCCTGGCCCTCTCCGCCGCTTCCTTCCGCGAGATAACTTCCTCGCAAAAGGAAACAAAGTGTACCTAACCATTATCAGAAGGCTACGGAAAACGTGTACCTACAAGTAAACCTACGTCTGCAATTTGGAAAGCTATCATACAGCCATGGATAGAGCTAAATATATTACAACCTGATACTATACTGGCAAACCATAATCAGCGATCACAAATATTAGCTGTTCTTCTATATACTATATAAATAGAAACGAAATTCGTATAAACAAGCTCATGTCTTCGTTTAATTATATTGTGACTTATATATTATACTATATCTCATAAAAGCAGTGAATTCACTCTCGAGCTATTGCGCTTTACATCCTAAGTTTACATAATAACAATCATGAGTCAGCGTAATATTAAGACGTATAATAATGCATAAACATTATACGTCTTACGTACTCATATTAAGAGTTTCAATACCAATATCGTATTTTAAATAAATTACGATCAAAATTTAATTCATTCTTTTATTCGAAGTTTGCCTAAAAATCTGTTATAGATCCTTTTATTCAGTACTAAGTATTAACTACCCATCCATTTTTTACAATTACTGATTCACAATTATTTTCTAATGTTACATAAGCATTTAATGTCTAAATGCCACCTATAAGTAATTTGTAGCAATATTATAATGTGTTTGACGCGCCAGTTCCGAAAAATTAAAAGAGTAGTTCTGAATAAGTATGTTTATGCAATTCAGTCGAGTCGTATATTCAGGTGGGTTGGAGCACTACAACTGTGCATAACGAAATTGCATCTACCTCCAACAGAGTAGAAACGGCAAAAATGCAAACTCGGGGCGAGGCTTGTTGTTGACGCGAAATTACCATTCCGGCTCAGCCTACGGACGAATGAATATGTAACGTGGAATTTAGACTGGTTTGATAAAATCGTGGAACCGACCAAATTTAATTATACATTAACAAAATATTATTTGTTAATCTATTGAGCCCGCCAGGCTAAGTTATAGTTCGACTTTAACAAAATTTATGACAAAGGCGTTGTTCAATGAATAAAAAATGGTCTGTTATAAATTATGCGAATTCTCCGATGCAAGCAGTATTGCAATCAGTCGCTGACAGCGCACCGAGCAAATAGGATTAAACTTTGTTAAACGACCTTGTGTTGCAATCCATTTGGTGTGCGACACTGTGGCGGAACTTCCACATGGGTCCCCACCGACAACTCGCTCATCCCGCCTTACAAATTGCACGTGTATTTATACATAGTGACTTTGTAATTGTGCTTTGCGAACCAACTCAATTATACATAGCTTAATGAGATTATACATATAAAACTATTATTACTAGATTCGATACACCTATTTAATTGCGTAAGCGTAGTCCTAGAACATTAATACCTATCTAAAGTGGTCTATAAGACGCCCACAGGTCGACGACGACCTGCGAGGGGTCTATGTTAGCAATAAGAATTAGTTGGGTTATCTCATATAAACAAGTCATTACTTTAATTTTGATCTTCCTCTAATGGAATAACCCACATACATTGACTTTATTACATTTTTGAATCAGTCAAAAACACATTTAAAGTTAATGAATTTTTAAAAATGTATAATATAAGTGGGTCTACCTCTATCCGAAACGGAAATAACATGGCATAATTGGGAAGTGGTCTACGCGGGCCAAAAAGTTTGGGGAGCTCTATATTTTTTTATTGCAATAACAATGCCAATATGCATTTTATAGTTTCAGCATATTTATTATATTTTCAACATTTTTCCAGCCTTATCCCCGAGTCTTATGACTTTCATACTTCTATTTCGTGTCCTAATAAAATGGAAAATAGCTGTAATACGTACCTATTTGTTTAACTAACGAGTTAAACTAAACGTAGTTTAATCTAATGTTGTATCTCTATTACTTTTTGAATAATTATTTTGTTGCTTCGGTCGCTTTTATAGTACACGGGTGGTTTAAAAGAGAAAAAATAGGGAAAACCCATAAAAACAGATGAAATTCTAGATTGACACAAAGTGGTATTCCTATAAATTTATCAATTCTAATATAAATTGGTAATTTTGTATGGGAATCGCCTCTTTGGATTATGGACCTTTGACTAATAGACGACAAAATGTTATCTACTGTCATTTTTTCTAATTCATTTTAATTACAAGCAAATTTCATCTAAATTCAAACCTGAGACGATGTAGATTCATTAGATTGATAATCACTGATAAAATAAATTGTACGTGATACGAAGTTCACCGGGTAATCTAGTATGTAATATTATTCAGCTCATATTGAGAAATAAGCCCTTGCTGTAAGTGATAATACTCAACTGGGGAGCAGACAATGCAATACCAATCTAGATGCATGCGGGAGAGTGATAACCAGTCTGTCATATCATAAAGTCAAAGTTTCTTATGTCGTAACTCGTAACACAGCATACTTAATCCTTCATAACGGTTACTGTTACGTAAGCCGCACCTAGCGGCCTTAGAGCCTTTGTGAAATTGTCTTATACATATAAATACTCGTGTCCTGTAGTTTTAGTTACATACTAATGAAACCTAACGAATATTTAGACCATATTTACATTTCAGTTAAACAAGAGAATCAGACTGATACTACTTCACAAGCTCAGCGAACCCATGAATCGTTTGCTGAACTGTGCCAAATAAATTCTAGTATACAAACAATGCATCATATTTATTATATACCTATAATTTTGTTTCTACGTTATGGTTAGCAAAATATACATATATTTATACTAAACATACGAAAACATACTGCGTTTGTTTATCAGTAAATGCATCATCCAAACGTTCATGGGCTATTTAATAAAACGAAAAATGCTAGCGAATTTTCCATTGAAATTTGTTGGAAATGTTAGATAAACGTAGGCATCTACATACTAGACTAGAGAAATCGCTCTCAACGTGGATACATTTTAGTGGCATCGGACAGTCGGCGACGTAAAAACCCCTTTCACACATGCTAAACCTTGCTTGCTAGAGCTTTCCTCTGTCTGGATAATGTTTTCTCTTGTCAATCGCTGCACTCTTGGCAGCGTGTTGTGTGCAATGACTTGCTCAATTCTACGCCTCTCCGTCCCTGATGGACGCCTTTCGGGTGTGCTTGGTCCGTCCATCTCATTGGAGCTCCTCAGACTCTTATACCCTCAAATTTACCCTGCATCACAAGATCTTGGATGATAGTTCTCTACACCGTGATACTTGCCCATGAAACGTTAGAATGTGAGACTGTACGACAGACAATAAGCCCTCGTTTGATGCCAAGCACTTCAAGAATGGACTGATTGATACAGAACTTTGTTCAAGAATGTAAGCTAATGGAAAAAGAGACGTTATGATACAAACTAGAAATGGCCATGAATATTTTGCGACATCTCAGGTGTATGTCCATCAGTAGTATACAATATGCTGATTCATTGATTGACTTACCATGTCTCCGATGAGAGTAGGGATCGCTGACGTCACCTTCTTTGTATATGACCGAGTGAATGCGCGTGCGAGTCCCATTGGGAGGGAAGTATCTTCTCGCATGCTCCACGTAGAAAGATCCATCGCTGGCTATTATCTTCCCTTCGAAGACACCATCCGTCACCGAGCCGAACACCGATGACTTCGGGTCACCTGAGAAGAATAATGAAATCGGTGGTTATTTCACAGAATTAGTAGATCTTTCATGGGGCAATGTATATGCTTCTACAATAAAATTCCTGAAAATGTTCGAAACATGCCACTAAATAAGTTTAAGAAAGCCATAAAAATTAGACTTTATAATCAAGGTTATTACACTGTTTCGGATTATCTTGAGGATAAAACTAAATGGGCTTGAGCTGCTCCTCATTCATTAATTTTCAAAATTGTTTTATAAGATATAATGTAATTTTAGTTACAAAGATTATATTAAATTGTAATAAATTGGCAATTTAAAAAAGTGGCCCATGCGTTTCTTGCCGGGTTCTTCTCATGAAAGGCTTTACTACGGAATCCGGCCGCTTGTGGCGATTGCAATCGCCACTTTGTTATTGCAGTTGCACTCGCCTCAGGCGCTCGTGTTAATTATTTTAATTATTAGTGTATTATTGACGATTTTAAGTGCTACTTAATAGGCCTATGAAATAAAGATATTTTTGAATTTGAATTTATAAAGCTGCAACAGAGCTATGTCTGCACATTTAAGATATTTAACAAAAAACACTACTTGATACTGATCATTACACATACATACATATTTTTTTAATATGGACTTTTTGTTTATTCGCACATTACACTAAACTAAAGAACAAATTCTTTGTTGGAAAAAGAGGTTCGTGGAGAGGTTGGGTCTACCCATATTCGGCATGAGCCGTGCAAGGGCGGACGCCGCGCCGGGTCAACGAGCCTCGGGGACAGTTGGCGGAATTGCTCGCGAAAACACCACCAGCCAGTCCAGCACCCGGCCCAGGTATTTAATTTGGGCTTGCACCCTAATTTGGACCCATCCTCCGTGATCGAGACGCCAGCAGGCGGCCGACGTCGGGGCCCATATAAAAGTAGGGCCTCCGAATTATCCAGTGCCACTCTAAGCCCAAGCACCCCGATCATTCTGACCACCTCCAAGGTCCCTAAGGTGGCCAGGAACGCCGCTTTTTTTTTGTTTCCACCCCGGGCCGCGATCAGCGTGTCACCCTCATAGCAAATGACCGCCAGCCCGGGGAGAGAGCCGACAGCGCAGCACCCAGTCGTAACCGATGATCAAAAAGTAACAACTGTGGTTGAAAATTCAACCATTTTAAAACTTTAATTTACCATGAATATAAATATGTACCGTTTTTATATATAAATCAAGATTGTGTGAATAAACGATAACATTGTTTAGAAGAGGAAAATGTTTTCCTTATTCAAATTCCATTGATTACTCATTAATTGTTTTCCCTGAGGTAATATTATCGCATTTACATTTTTTAAACTCTATATAAAGAATTGACGTTGTACATTGAATCACGACATTATTGCACTGTCGCTGTTTCGTATAACCTGTGCAATCTTAGTAGCTAAGCTGTGTGTGCATGACTCGTGTAACTTATTTGCATTAACTTACCTACGGACTAATTAAAATAATGCTAGAAAATAATTACAGCAATCACCATTGAAATCTTAAACGATACAGACATGTCGGTTACAAATTTTTTTTTTACTGTACAACTTTTTGTTATAGGCTTTGATTCCTAGAAATTAGCAGTCATATTTCAGAGGTGCTTTTATAACCATTTTATTCAGGAATCTATAGGCTTATCTAATATTAAGCGACAATGTTTGGGAGCGAAGCAATCTGTAAGCGTAGGCGGACCGAGAGGCGCCAAATTGTGAATGATGAATGAAAAAAAAATTGCGCTTTTGAAATTGCGAAGTAGTTTGTAGCTAGGTTAGTTACAGACACGGCGCGGTTCACGGAGGCAACGCTGAACTACACCAGTCAACCCGTGACCAAGGCCGATGTAATACGGTCAAAAAGTCGGGAAATAAAAGGTATTTAACCTCAATATTATCTACGTGATTGAGACCCGAAAAGTAATATTTGTATAAGAAGTGTTGTTAGTTCAATTCCCACACGGGACAACTCTGTACCTAAAAATAGTTATTTTTTTTATAGACAGCAGCACCCTGCACTAAGGACTAATACTTATATCGCGGGGGACTTACACCCAGCCCAGACTCATGACAACCATTTGTGGATCACACAAAGAGTTGTTCTGTGTGGGAATCGAACCCACAACACTCGGGCGGGAGGCCAATATCTAAACCACTCCGCCATATGTCCAGTCAAAGTTGTTCTGTATCTGGGTGTACTTTGGTCGTCGAAGTTGTATGTTTGCAAAAAATCCCCTGCTGCCATTGATTTAACCTGCTGCACAGGGATTTATAACGCAGTCTAAAAAACAACTACGAGTAAATCTATAGCGTGTCTTTTTTACGCAGACTGGATTTTTTTTACAGAATCATTAAACACAAAGTGTAAAAATGATATTAATGTATATGGCTAAGCATGTCAAATGCTAAAAATATATATAATAAAAATATCTAAACAGAATCAGGATGATCAGGATTTATTACTGCTTACAACCAGTTTTTTGATTTTAAGCCCTGGTAACCCTGGTATTTTTTAAACGCCTTAATCTACGGAACTACCAAGCTAATTAGCTTTTCTTGTATTTGTTGCCTAATTTTTGAGAAGAAAAACTATTCAAATAAGTCGTTTATCTGACGTCTCAAAATTAAAACTGAACTGCGATATATAAAACATAGATGGCGCTTTTCTAAAAAAGACTAACTACTTACATCAAGCATGACGAGTTTCTGCCAGTCAACAAAAGTCAGAACAAAAAAAAGCAAACACGATGGAATGCGGCGAAGGCCAGTATACCACGACAATTTATTACTAAAAATATTGCCAAAATTAACTACTCTATACCCTATTTATTTTAGCTTGAGACAAAATGTAAACAATACAACACCAAAATCAACACAGTGACATTTTAAGCGAATGTTCACTTCTCATCTCCTTACATTATTTTTTTCCATCTTCCCAACCCTCCTGTCCCTACTCCTTACCCCTTTGTATCATTCTGCGTTTCCACCTACCCCTATCCTATTTGCATAGCGTAAGTTAATTTACCTGGTGTTGCTAGCGTCTATAAGTCATGCCTCGTAGTATAAAAAATATATTTACAATAGTGAACATTTGCAAAGATAGTACCTACGTCATTAGTGGTTTGAACCTGTAGTATTATTTTTATACAGGCATCTGTACGTTCGACAAGCAATAAAAAGTAACGACTGGCGATTGTCATATCAGAAAAAAAATGCATTTTAGAACAACTCCCCCTGTTTTATCCTGTTAAAGTACGCGTAATCAATGAATAACGACATTTATTTATTAGTTTCAATGACACTAGCCCACACGCTGTTTAAAGCTGTACTTATGAACAGTGATAGTGAATCATACCATGTGTGACTAATAGGGGGACGGTCGTTATACGTTGCATTCTGCGTTCGAAAAGAAACAGTCAAAAGTGAATTGACATTAATGGACTTTTTTCTTGTTAATATTTATTTTTAACATCTTTATAGACTAATTTATTTGATAAAATTTTATACAGAATTTTATTAGATTAGATTAAATTTTATTTTAAAGGATCTATACTATTATAAAGATGTAACAGAGCTACGTCTGTACGTTTAAGATATACTACTCTGTCAAGAAAATACCGGGAAAAGATCAATAAAACACAAAAATTTTGTTATTCATCAAAATTTATTTTATCACCTTCAAAGTATGCTCCTTCAGAAACGATAGACTTACGCCAACGAATAATCCAATCATCAAAACATTTTTTAAACGCTGTTTCCGGAATTGAGCTCAGTTCTCGCCGCGAATTCTCCTTTATGTCTTCTACCGATTGAAAACGGGTGCCACGAAGTGGTAACTTGAGTTTAGGAAAAAGAAAGAAGTCGGCTGCATCCATATCTGGTGAATATGTGGTGGTTGCTCGATGGTATTTGTTGAGTGTTTGGACAAAAATTCATTCACAATGATGGCCTTGTGCGAAGGCGCATTATCGTGCTGCAAAATCCAAGAATTTTCTTTCCACAAATCTGGCCTTTTTCGTCGAATTTGCTCTCTTAAACGCCGCATAAGCATCAGTTGGAAGTCGCCACTCCGAAGCTTGTTGACTAGTTTGCATGTCAGACGCGTAAACCCACGTCTCGTCACCAGTAACAATGCGTTTCATGAATGTTGGGTCGGAATTGACTCGTTCTAGCATGTCCTCAGCGACTCTCATGCGATTGAGTTTTTGGAGATAATTCAGGTCTTTTGGGACTAGCCGAGCGGAAAAATGTTTCATTCCCAAGTGATTATTTAGAATGTCTTTCTGTGTCTCACGAGTCGATCCGTACGATCGACTCGTGAGACACAGAAAGTTCGGCGGCTGTCTCTCTCAAAGTTGAATAAGGATTTTCAGTCACTATTTCCTTCACTTTTGCAATGTTAACTTCAGTTGCAGACGTTGATGGCCTACCAGAGCGAGGCAAATCTTCCATCACATCTCGACCGCTTTTAAACGCTTTGTACCACTCATAAGCACGTGTTTTTGATAAAGTCGATTCACCGTAAGCCTTCTGTAACATTTTCAGTGACTCCGAACACGAAATTCCACTGGCTATGCAAAATTTAAGACAAACTCTTTGTTCGGTGTTTTTGTCCATTATGAAATTCGCAATACACACTAGATATGATATAACTAAAAACAGCACTGTATTTAATATAAATAACAGATGCAACTCAAACTCCGCGCCAAAATTGATAAAAGTTGTGCCAATCTAACAACAACAAAAATAACAAAAATTTGAATTTGGAACCATAAACAAATCATCCATTCCCAAAACTTTCTTGACTGAATGTATAAGAAAAAATTTAATGTATTTAAATGTTTCTGAACAGATTTTTTAAGAATATTAGCATGCTTGTCTGATTATGATGAAACTTTCTTGTCTGATAGCTCTTTATTAGATTTAAAAACTAGTATACATTTTATCCCATTACAAGGAGAACCTAAGATATAACCTAAAATTAGCTTTTGCCTACGGCGGAGGCGCTGGCAAAGGCCAGTATTTTATTAAGTATATACGCTTTTGTTTTAATTTAAAATTTAATTAATATAGTATTTTCCAGATCCCACAGCTAAAGTGAAGTTACAGGGAGAACAAAACAACTATAGTAGGATTTGTAGTAGAGTGTGAATTTATCAACCTTGTAACGGAAGCGTCTGACGCCAACCAGATTTAATCTAACATTTATATATGTCCGTTTTAAGTTGCTAAGAAATATCTATCTAAACTAGATTCGCTTCGGTTTATAGGGATAGATAACTTGTGCTATTGTTACATATGAACTGCTGTAACCGCTTATAATTTTTAAACATTTTTCAAACGTACAATATCCTTATTTTATAGATGGTTTCCGAGCTTGGACAGATCTAGTCCTGGTTTTCACAATAAAACATTAATGTGTTGACACTGAAGGCAAAATACATACATACATAGCCTCACGTCTGTATTCCCCGAAGGGGTAGGCAGAGGTGTATTACATAACAACGATTCGCCAGCTATGTTTAAGTCCCACGTAATAGGGGGCGAGCCTATTGCCGTCTACCGGGCACATTTCCAAACTCCGGGGCTGCTCTGAGAATTTTTCTTTTTACCAAAAAGCTCAATAGCACTGCCCGACCCGGGGATCGAACCCGAGACCTCATGATAGACAAAATATTGTTCTATTATGTTATTTTTGTAAATCGATAGGCAAATGTTTGGCTCAGGCTCAAGGTAGGACTGTCATAAGACGAACCTCCGGCGCCCCGCTAATAGGCGTGGAAGGGGTTGGTCGCTGTGGTTTTAGTACCGGGCGCAATTAATATCTGCGCCCGGCGAGTCCAACATACCCTCCTGTCTGCCCCTGGCGGGGAGGATGCGTAAATACATTTACACAGCGACACCAAAAAAAAAATGGCTCAAGGTAGGACAAAATTCATACTTACTTATCATCACGCCATTTCTCTTGCGGGGTAGGCAGAGAGAACAGAGTGCCAAGAGGCTCTATTCTTGCATACATCTCTCGCTTCCTCAACATTCATAACTCTCTTCATACACGCTCGCCGGTTTCGGAGACTCCTGACTCCACCTTCCTTCAACAACTACATGACCAATTTGGTCTAGGTAGGTAAGTCTCGGTCTCCCCCTATACCTACATCCTTCCACTTTCGCATTGTATATCTTCTTAGCCAGTCGCTCGTCCGGCATTCTTTCCACATGTCAGAACCATCGGAGCATTCCCTTTCGCATCTTTACACCAATACTCTCTTTCATACCTACACTCCCTCTTACGTTATTGTTACGAATGCGGTCAGTCAGCCTCACTCCACAGATTCTCCGCAGAGATCGCATTTCGACCGCATTGATTTAGCTCTCATGCTCTTTTATGCATACCCAACTCTCGCTTCCATATAATAACGTTGGGACAAGCACTGCGTTGTGTATTGCGACACGTGCCTTCTGGCTGAGGTGATGGCTGCCGAGAAGTTGTCCCAATGCTCCGTTCACTCTATTTCCCGCATTCACTCTTCTTTCTACATCAGTGGTGTACCTTCCATCCCGACTGAATCCACATCCAAGATATACAAATTCATCCACTTGTTCTAGCACACCATTTCCTATTGCTACTCTAACATCTGTTATGGCTTCTTCTCTTTCAAAAACCATTACTTTGGTTTTGCTCACATTCACACGAAGGCCCCTTTTCTTACAATCTTCTGCCATTACGTCGACTAGGGTTTGCAGGTCAGTCGCAGACTGCGCTAATAGGACCGCATCGTCTGCATATAGCAGCGAGTTAACCACTGAGTCGCCCATCTGAACTCCCACATTCATTTCATTCAACCTTTGTAGACATTTATCCAGATATATGATAAATAGTCTGGCTGATAGAACGCAGCCCTGTTTAACGCCGATATTGACGTCAAACCAGGGCGACATTCCATCATCTAACCGCACACAAGCTCTGCAGTCCATGTAGTTGGACTGCACCGCTTGTAGCAGTCTACCGCTAATACCATATTCCGGCAAAATGTCCCAAAGTTCATTTCGTACAACAGTGTCAAATGCTTTCTCCAAATCCACAAATTTGCATAAAACCCTCTGGCCTACAACCAGATGCTTCTCCACAATGTTGCACAGAGAAAAAACTTGATCCATGCACCCTCGTCCATACCTGAAACCTCCTTGTGCCTCACACAAAAATTCATCAGACACCATCCTCATTCTCCTTTAAAAAATCTTACCATACACTTTGGATGCCAAACTGGTCAAGCTTATGGCTCTGTAGTTCGCACAGTCATAACGTGAACCCTTGTTTTAAAACAAGGGCACATGACTGCGCTTCTCCAGTCCTTGGGAACCATTCCTGAGCTCCAACATAAATTGAGAAGCATCAGGAAGGATTCCCAGACATATGAGCCTCCAAGCTTGATCATCTCAGCAGACACCATATCAATACCTGCTGCCTTACCATTTTTCAAACTTCTAATCGCCCATTCAACTTCAGCGATACGAATGTCATCAGAGGATGCCGGTACCGAACGCTGATCTGTTAGATCACATGTGGCATCAGCATCACCCTGAACATCCGCATACATATCTCCAAAATATTTACTCCATCGGCTTAACACATCTTGTGTTTGCGTAAGAATGTCTCCACCTTTAGACCTTATTTTATTCATTCTGAAATTCATGCGGGACATAAATTAACCATTTCCAACAAGTTTCGCTACTACTCGACCTTAAATAAAAATTGAGGTAATGTAGTATTATTCGGAACGAAATGTGCACATAATTGATCGTTGCCGTGACTATAACATTGACACGGCGCACATTTGTTTCGTGTACGTAAGCTATGCAGGTGCGAGCACAATACGATCGAATTAACTAAGCGAGTAACTGCCATTCGCTACCTGCATTTTAACAAGTGAATGCACAGATGGCGTAGCGGCTTATATATCGACCCCTCGTGCCAAGGGTTGTGGGTTCATTTCCCACACAGGACAATTCAATGGGGATCCCCGGGCAAAGTCGAGCGCAGATTTTTATTATCGACATTGCCATTGAAAAGTGACTGTAAAAAAATGGCAGTAAGCATCCCCATTGTAGTTCTTAGGCTGTGTGGTGATTAATTGTGATTATGTTTAAAGGATTATCTTAGAGTTCAGGACATTGTCTCTCTGCTATACCTATTTTTTTAGCACAAATATTATATACATATTAGCTCACCCGGCGAACTTCGTAGCGCCATATTTTTTTTCGTGAATATTTTGCAATGAAAATTATAAGTACTAATATCACTATTAAAAATAGGGATAGGTAGTAGAAGGGTGAAAATTTAGATTTGTATGTATATTTTAATGTCGAATCATAAAAAAGAAAAAATAAAAAATGTTGTCCAAACAATAAAAAATAAAATTTGGGGTGGCTACCTTTAACACTTTGGGGTATGAAAAATAGTTAACATCCTATTCTCAGACCTAATAAATAAAATATACACACAAAATTTCAAGAGAATCGGTCAAGCCGTTTCGGCGGAGAATGGCGACAAACACTGTGACGCGAGAATTTTATATATTAGATAGGTATTATGTATAACAACTATTCGAAGAATATTAAACTTTATTTGCCAAGTTTTATTTCGTACTCGTCAATAAGTTGGTTAAACAATCAGATACCAACATCTTGAAGAATAAACGTACAAAATATTATCCAGTTTAAAAACCTATTCTATGTTTTTAGCTAGCTCACTTGTCTAACAATAGACATCATAAAAGTCACACAAAAATTTGCCCATGATTAATCGCAATGTTTGATTGATTAAAAATGTCACGTGCAAACTTGTTTTGTTTAAGTGAGAATAAGCTAGTCCACGCCTCATACGTGCACACACAACCTACAACACGTTTATCACATTATACATTTTTTATCATAATTATTTTTTAATCGGAATTAAATTTTAAAAAATGTGGATAGCTATATGCGTAATAACTACAATAGTAAAAGTATTTTTAATTTCCTTCAATAATAACATGAAATATAAAAGTATTCTCTATAAACATGTTAATGCCTATAAAAATATAGTGTTTTTAAACTGTCTCGGTGGTGTAGCGGTAGTGTGAGCGACTGCTGATCATGAGGTCTCGTGTTCGATCCTTGTTTATTGCACATGGGTGGTGTTATTTTTTAAATAATTTAATACATTAATATCTATCTGACGAAGTAATAGAAATAGTTCCCCGATGAGACGAATGGAATCTGAACTCCAAGACTAAATGTTCATAATTCAAGTTATCGACGACCAGTAATTCAAAGTACGATTCAAAGCATTGTATTCACAACAATATATAACTTTTGCTCTCACCAATTTAAGCGACACAATGAGCTATTGACAATGCACGAAGTGACTACTGTTTATCAGAATCGTTTACTGTGAAAATGCAGACATCACATTGATAAATCATAATCAATTCCAGGAAGAACAGCATCACATATAATGTGATATACACTCGAGTTAGGGCGCCAATGTTATATTACTAGTTTCTGCCTGCAACTGCAACTGCCACTGTGGTGCAGCGGTAGTGTGAGCGACTGCTGATCAAGAGGTCTCGGGTTCGATTCCCGGGTCAGGCCAGAGCTTTTTAGTAAAAATAAAAATTATCAGTGGCATCCCGGAGTTTGGAAATGTGCCTAGTAGACGGCAATAGGCCCGCCCCCTCCTATTACGTGGGACTTAAACATAGCTGGCGAACCGCGGGTATGTTATACACCTCTGTCAAACCCCCTTCGGGGAATACAGGCGTGATGCTATGTTTATGTTTTATGTTCTGCCCGCAACTTCTTCTGTTTGCACTTTAGAATTGGGTCAATATCCTCAGTAATACGAGTATTATAAATGCGAAAGTGCATTTTGCTTTCACCTTGTATTTATAGTCCGTAGCCCAGAAAAGGGCATACTTTTATCTCGGAAACGGACGATTCTAAGGAATATCTGTTTTCTATCTATTATACAAACTGAATCCTGAAGTCCACTTTAGGACACTTTAATTAATTACGATAAATTTAATAATAAGATATAGCATAATAATGTTTATGCTCCGTGTTATATGTAAGCAAAATTTTCTTCCTTTTAACCATTGATATATAAAAAAGAGAAGATACACAATCAGGCACGAAAATTGTCCACTATAAGGGAGTGCAGATTACGCTTTCCTGCACTCCTTTCGTTTAGTATTATTTCGACGCGCGAGTAGACGAAGCGTGTCAAAATGTCTAATTGTTCGATGAATAAATGCCGAAATAGTGCATTAAAAGTACAAAAACAGGATGGCGTTTCTTATTTTCGGTAAGTATTAATAGACAGTATTTCTATTTCATACATATTTTGTTGCTTATGTCGCATTTTTTAATTTTTCAATATATTTTGTTTCAAATTATCGACGATGGCCCTGTATGAACCAGTCAAATAGGGTACGTATTAAAACAAAGGCAGTCGCGAACTATGCCCATACTTCAACGCATTTTGCTCACTTTGATCGCATAATACGACGTTCTCAGTTCTAAAAACGAATGGAGTCATCTTGTTGAATGTATTTTTTTTATATATATTAAGTAATTAGTTGACATTGTTTTATTTACAAAGTTTAAATATCAATAACATTTTCATTTATATGATGATTTTTATTTTAGTTTTCCTAGGGACCCAATCAGATGATAAAGCTTGCTCTAAATTATTTATAAATATGTTTAAACGGCGAGCGAATTCGAAGGGCACCACTAGTATTTTATAAGATGATCATTTAAATTGTTGAATTTATGGCATTTATGCTTCAATAATGAATGTTGAAATGTTGTATTATGTATAAATTATGGTTTCACATACTAATAGATTTAAAAGTTTTTGTTGGTCTATGTTACGCTAGTGAAGATAATACTGTATGTAATAATACCGAAGAGATAATAAGACGAGAACAGCGCATCAAAAAACACAACCAAGACCTATTTGTGTTCCTTAGTTTTAAAATGTACATTAAATTTAAATATATTTTCTGGTATTGATACACATTCCCTTCAACAACCTGCTCTTTTTAATCATAAAATTAGACTTATAAAAGCTATTATAAAAAAAAAAAAATTTCTTCTATTAGTTTAATTCTAATAATTTAAATTATATCGCAAAAAAATCAACAGAAAAGCTGAAATCAAATTCAAAAATACAACTCTACAATAAGCTTAATTTATTTCAAGGAAATTGATTTACTTGCTACTGTATTGCCAATGTTTATTATGGCGCCATTCATCTAGACTAGAATAGATCTGGGTACTACTAATAATATTAGAATTACTATATTAGGAATAAAAACTATATTGGGAATACTACTTATTTAATATTAGAATTACTATATTGGGAATAAAAACGAAAATTTATATTTGCGAGTATTAATACCGGGTGACATGTAAAATGGTAGCCACTTTTTTATGTTAGATACTAGACATCAGTGTAAACATACTTTCATTTATAATATTTAAAAAAGTTCAATATTATAAGTTTTACAGGCATTTTAAAATATCCCAAAAAGTAGCGTAATTATGGTTTTCTTTCATATTTATGAATGAAAGCGAACTCGCACAAATTTCAAAATGTTTTATTAGCTACACACAAAGATAAAACATGGTACCACAATGTACCTACTTCGCGCGCCCCGATGCTACGTTGCCGTTTTGATACATTGCTAGATGCCTACATTGACTCTTGGCAATGGGCTTGGGACCGTCATAACACTCATAATGACAACTAACATTAAATAATTAAAAAAAACATTACATACTTTACGACTAGGTTACTACCTACTGGACGTGGGTATGCTAAATTACATTGTGTTCTGTTATATTTAAAAAAGTGGAATCAGCTATTTACAATGATTTTACTTACCTAGTCCTAGGTATTCGTATTTTTTAAATGTACTATTATTATTCATTGATATTTTAATAATTGTTCAAAATGGAGTCCATTTCTCTCAATACACAATTATGCACGTTTTCTTAAATTGTTTTTTAATAAAGTAAGCGTCCGAATATCACCTTTTACTTCACTAAGCGCACTTAATATTTTATTTTGTAAGTCCTTGATAACTAGTGGCCTCCTCGACATAAACACGCCGTTTAATTTCACCCCAAAAATAAAAGTCCAAGGGAGTGAGATCTGGAGATCTTGGTGGCCAAGGGACAGGGCCTCCACGTCCAATCCACCTATCACCATATTGTCTGTTTAGAAAATCACGCACTGCACTTGCGTAGTGGGGCAGAGCGCCATCGTGCTGGTAATACAAATTATTTAGAAGTGCTAAAGGTACATCGTCCATAGAGTACTCAATAACACCGCGTAACATTTCTAAATAATGAACACCTGTTAAACGTTCCTCGATAAAGTATGGGCCCACGATCACATTACCGATAATGCCTGCCCATACATTAACGCTAAACCGCACTTGATGCTAGCTGTCTTTGATAACATGGGGGTTAGTGGCTGCCCAGTAATGTTCATTGTGGCTGTTGTACAACCCTACTCGTGTAAATAACGCTTCATCAGTCCACAAAATG
The DNA here is from genome assembly GCA_948253155.1 of Leucoma salicis. Lineage (NCBI taxonomy): Eukaryota > Metazoa > Arthropoda > Insecta > Lepidoptera > Erebidae > Leucoma > Leucoma salicis. Next base: position 22,838,661 of record OX411811.1, read on the forward strand.
TTCACTATGTCAATATTCTGTAACAACCACTCGCAAAACCGAATCCGAGGAGGTCCATCATTCTCATGCAGAACTTGCACTCGTTGATAGTGAAACGGATGAAGTCCTGAAGAATTCAGTAAGCTCAAAACGTAATGGCGGCTTACGCCGAATTGTCTAGCCGCTTTTCTAGTACTAGCACGAGGGTTTCGCTCAAAAAAGTCGAACACATCTTGTTCCACTCTTGCACTTATCCGGGCATGAGCTCCTCGATTACTAGCATGTGACGGAGTAGTAAACTGTCCATAGTCTAATAATCTTTGGTTTGCCGCCAAAATTGTTCGCCGATTAGGTACTTGCCCATCAATGCCCTGTCTTCGTAAACGTGGTAAACTATCATTTTCGTAGTCTTTGTGCACTACGTAAACTTTCACCACTTAAAATGTAACATTTGGCCTGAACAGTAACCCGATTTTAATTCTATCGATCATACCTGAAACATGTTGCAACGAAAAGCTTTGAGAGATTTCCCGCCAAATTTGACGCCGGAACAACTTTACGGTGCATACTAAGTGCTATATTGTTTCGTAGGTATGTCTACTTCCCGCCGCACTCGATCACAATATAGGTAAGGCACTGCCTGATACTAGCCTGACAGGGATGTTGAGCCGCGCCTCTTGACGGCAGCTGTCTCCAGCGGAGCTGTCTGCTCGGATGTGGCAGTGGATTTCCAAGCAGGCAAATCTAGCAGAATTCGGCCGTCTAATATAGTCCGTTCTTGTAGATCGGCAGATAGTAAGTATATGATCCCCAGCAGGAACAACACCGATTCAATGAGGCTTCACAAGGAATTAAAATGGATATTTTATGAACCGCTCCGGTGAATGACTCGCACAAGATCAACCTGCTTCTTTTTTTAATGAGTGTAATCGACGGTAGGATGCGAATGAATGCCTAGAGCCTACTTATTAACAATAATCTCAACGCGTACTAGACGCATTGCTGATCAATTAAGTCAGGCGCCTAATTTGCGATGTGACAGTACCCCGCCGCAAAAATACGCCACGATGTGACTGGATTAGGATGTAGGACACTTTTTATCCCAAAAAAGTCCGTGCCTGCAGGATAGCTATTTTTCAAAACTGCTACTGATAACCTACATAACTTTTTTGAAATAAACAACAGTAACAAAAACTCTAAACTTTTATTAAATTATTTCTCATGGACTGAATTTACAATGAGTTTACAATCCCGATGAAATACAACACCAGGTTTAGATGACCATCCATACATTCTTATTAAAAATTCGTCGTCGCGCGACGTCTAGATTTTTTTTATTAGATACTATTTAATTTCATTTTAGTTGTTACTCTATGTTTTATTAAATAGTAATATTACAATAAAATATGAGGCGCCTTTTATTTTCTCGTAGTGGGAGATGAAAAGTAGTGTATCACTCGGGCGCAAAATATATTTTTGACTCGGGTGACCTACTTTGAATCCCTCGCTACGTTCAGGATTCTACTAAAGAATCGCTCGCTACGCTCGGGATTCTACTCAGGAATCCCTCACTTCGCTCTGGATTCAAAAAAGCGCCCTCACCGTAAAAATTATATTTTGCTGCCTTATGATACACAATCTACTATTAATACAGATAAGTTTATAATCTGGATAACGAAATAATAGAAAAGCATAGAATATTGTTTACCCCGATAATTAGTTCCTAGGGGCCTCCTGCTCTCAGTAAAGCTGTCTTATTCTAATTTCACAAATAATTTGTTCTATAAAGTATCTGAGCATGTCAAATGCTAAAATACAGATCAAAATTAGTTCCAACGGGATATGACCAAACTTTGATATCGACACAAACGAAGTCACGGGCTAAATTTAATTATAAAATATTATAAAGCTGTAAAAGAGCTAGCTATGTCTATACATTTAAGATGTTTGGAGAAAAAATGTCTGTATTAGGCTATATAGACGTGTCTAAACACAAAACCATTTTTTTGGATTTTTTGTCTGTTTATCTGTTTGTTCGTTCGTGCATCACGCAAAAACTACTGAACGGATTTTAATGCAATTTTTTTATTTGATAGCTCTTGATTAGACTTAAAAACTGGTATACATTTTATCCCGCTACTATACCGGGAACCTGAGATATAAGCCAAAAACTAGCTTTTGGTTGCGACGGAGCCGCAGGAAAAGGCTAGTTATAAAATAAAACTATTTCTAGGGATGTTATCGGATTATATAGGTACTTAGTGTGGTGTTTAATTGCGATGATACAATTACTTTGCAAGGTACATGATCATGTTTCATCATGTGGGTAGGTAAAAGCCAACTTTAATACTAAGTTTTATTCTAATCCTTTAAAATGTTAGATTATCTCCAAATGTATCCGACAGGAACTAGGATTACAAAAAGCAGGGCCGACATTTGCGTTCTCATTTAAACAAAGGGTTAGCGGAATGGTCGAGACAGGTGAAAAAGCTTAGTGAATAACATCTTTGAATTGAGATAATAAGCATTAATCCGACAAGTCAAAAGTCACGGGTTCAAATCTCTTCTTCAATAAAGATGTGTGCATACCTAAATCTCACAATAACGCACAGTAATTTCTATTGATCACACAAGTATTCGTGTCTTGGATCGAATTCGCACCCGCAATATTGGGTCTGTGGTTTGTGGTGAGTGTAAATAAACCATTGTATCAACATCCCAGTGATCAGTCACATGTTAGTGAATGGTACAGGTTATATGGACATTAGTATGGAGCGTTAGCATTTGGTGATATATGTACGCGGACAGTGGTTAGTGCATGTAAATCGCGAGTTGCAACTAGACGAGCAAGTGCATCGGGGACCGCTGTAAGTAGGGCAACGAACTGCGATCGATGCGGTACCGCCCTCCGAACAACTTTATCCATTTACACGGGTACCAAACTTTCACCATCATAACACCCGCACCCGAGCTCAAAATCTTGGCGTACAGTTATTGCCAATATCGCGTAATGATCTCTAAAGGCTATTTATTCAGGATTCAGGTAATGAATTTAGTTTCTATATCATACTTTACCATTAATATGGTGTTATATAACACATTTGAATGAGGCAGTCAAGATTACACATACTTACCTATATATATTGGTAGCGTTTTTTTTTTCAGAATATTTGGCATGACCAATTTTATTTTGAAATAACTCAACAAATATATATATCTATATACATATAATTGCTTGTACCAAGTAACTGACGATCAACGCAGAGCCTAAACCATTGAGGCTGCAAACTTGAAATTTTGGTTGTAGATGCCTTTTTTGTTATAGAGATCCACTAAGAAAGGATTTTTGAAAATTTCACGCCTAAGAGGGTAAAATGAGGTATAAATGGTTGTATGGAACTTTGTCATATTCAAAGTAAGAAGCACGAAATTTCAAATACCTGTTTCTGGTTAGAAATAAATGTACATGTAACATAGCACATAGCATCACGCCTGTATTCCCCGAAGGGGTAGGCAGAGGTGTATTACCACTCGCCAGCTATGTTACGTCCCACGTAATAGGGGGCGAGCCTATTGACGTCTACTAGGCACATTTCCAAACTCCGGGCTGCTACTGAGAATTTTTCTTTTTAGGAAAAAGCTCAATAACTTTGCCCGACCCAGGGATCGAACCCGAGACCTCATTATTAGCAGTCGCATACACTACCGCTACAACACCGAGGCAGTTAATATAAACGTACATGTACAATGGGATATTAAAAAAATATATGCCTAAGATGGTAAATTGAGGGGTTGAAAGTTTATATCGGAGGTTTGTCACTTTTGAAGTAAGAAGCACGAAATTTCGAATACCTGTTTCGGGTTAAAAATAAATGAACACGTATATCAGCCAGAAAATGATAAATCCGTAGAGCACCATGAGTTAGGAATACGTAAATTGTAACGCCCTTTAATTTTAAAAGAAGTAGAGCCTGGTATAAAGTTAGTGACTATGTTTCTTACTGGAAACTCACTCTTAATTTTGGATCACCAGTAATGTTATTAAGAAATCTTAATCATCTAAATTGTGCAATGGAACAAAGTTACAAGTCAAAGGTCTTTTATAAAAACGTCGTAGTAGCCACAATAATTACCAAACGTGGTGAAGGAAATGTTTTCACTCCACGAATACCGTTAATTCTATCAGAATGTCCTGCACGAATTTTAATAATATAAAAGAATACAGATCCCTCTTAATGTGTGCTTAGCCATAACAATAAATAAGTCACTGAAAATGACTGGCATCGATTTAAGTAAGGACTGCTTTTCACATGGAGAAATTTATGTTGTATACTCCAGAGTGGGTTTTAGACGCAAAAGGAAACACTTCAAACGTCGTTTACAAAGAGGTACTTACTTTAGTAATTAAACCTAAAATTTTGATGAATACTAATAGTTTAATTTCATTTAGAGACAGTATTCATTTATTTGCGCGAGCGAAGCCGCGGGAAACAGCTAGTATATGTATATAAATAGTTGTTAGATTCCTTTATTTTCAGAAAATCTTTGATGACACTATAATATTAGCATACATTCAAATAAATCCCGTAGTGTAAACCCGCTAATTGGCAGAATTTGTGGGGGGTCAGTTAATCCTATGATTATTACTAATCGAACGACTTGACATGTGAGAAGTGGAGTTACCGGTCACTTTTCTGAGGAAGGCTTAGCCTACTTGACACTTTACTCAAAGGTGGTTAAAGAGGCCTCTTATCATTATTAGTAATTTTAGAAAAAGTTATTAGCTTATTTTCTTCTAAATTAATGCATCAATTTTGTTTTAATCAAATAAAAGTGTCAAAACTATTATCCGCTAAAACAATAGGCTCTCAGCATTTGATTTAGTTTATTGTAACACTCCAAATATTTTTTACTTTTAATCTCTTTATAACCAACCAGCAACATCAATAACGAAATTTAAATTATTTTACTTCACAAAAATTTAAGGAAATTGTTTAGGAAATGTTTCGTCAGCATATTTTGCAAAACAGGAATGCGGGCTAACTCTCAACAGAGCGTTATTATTTACACAGAACAAAGTTAAGCCTGCAGACCGGCCAAACATCGGAGCGGCCCCGGCCCGACATTAAAAGTCAAGTGGCCGCCGAAAGCTTCCAATTAGCCAGGACTTTGACGCTGTTCCGCCCAGTAATTGCAAAAAGAAATATGTTTTAGTTCTCTTCGAAAATTATGATCGTAGAAGTAGTGGTTTCTAAGTGTGCTCAAAAATTGAGTTCGCCAACTCAATGTTCGCCTCAACATGCTTTTCATTGACCAGCATTAGGCTTCTTTAAATATTTTTTTTCTTAATTGTCTTACAAATGCATGTGACCAGTGACCAGATCTGTCCTTAGCAGGTAAATAAGTTTGGTCTACGTATGGGATATAGTTACCCAAAATAATTCCTCATAAAGCAACATCCGACTTCCGACTTGGTACAGAGAATTTCAAAAATAATTTATTCTATAAGAAGACAGAGGACAACTCGATTTTGCACACCATAATCATACAAGCGCTTATTTGTAATTTATTAATCAAGCTACTATTCAGCCAGTTTTCTTTAACAAAATGTTATTACAAGTGAAGACAATTTATGTGATTGATGTGATTGTTTATTTTATTTGCATTCCTCGCTTGAATTAACACGCGCTGCGACCGCATCCTGCGTACATAATATTATATAATGGATTTTAGCAACTAACTAGTTACACTACGGGATTCTTTTTTCAAAACCATATAGTTCTCCTGCTAATATGGACGAGTTTCTTCTAAAGCAAAGCTGTAGTCCACAACGTTGGTTCGGTGGGAGTCAGTGCCGGATTAAGGTAACTTGATGTCCTAAGCACTCTTTCCCTGTGGGCCCCCCTATCTTTTAAGTGAACTACAAAGAATTAATTAAAAAAATTTTAATACGTATCGTAGGTAGAATATGTATGTGTTGTTTCTCCTGCCCTTATCCCATGCTAGGTGGGGTCGGCACACTTTAATTTCACATGTTGTCCTAAGATTCGGCTATATTTTTAGAAACCAAAAAATTATTATTTATTTATTAAATGTGATTTGCTTTTTTTCAGACATTAAATTCATGATAAATAGTCGTCTAGCGATTTGAGCATAATTCGATACATAATAAAGACAATGCATCTAATGTTTTTTGACCCATGGTTGTTCTTTTTTCATTTTTTATATTTTTTACTTACTTATTATCACGCCATTTCCCTTGCGGGGTAGGCAGAGAGAACAGAGTGCCAAGAGGCTCTATTCTTGCATACATCTCTGGCTTCCTTAACATTCATAATTCTCCTCATACACGTGCGTGTGATTTTGGGAACTTATACTATGTTCCCTTGTTCCGCCTTGAAGTCCGAAGTGTAAGTCAAACAACTAATATTTCGGTGGAATATGATTCTGACTATTATTTATTCACACAATAGAATATACAGCATATACACACATGCACCACAAATCCGATTAATCAACAATCACCAATTAAATTAACGAGCGAGTCACCGCGAGTATTGCGAGTATGTAATGTTACATGTAATAACATGTATCCGGCGAACAAGTACAAACATGCAGTTAGTTAGTTCGTTTTTGCCGCGCTGTCAAATCATAGTGCATTCGGAAATTCCGAACCCCACATCACCCCCCCACGGAGAAGGAGAATCCGTAAAGGAGAAATAAATAAAATGTATCTTATAGTAAAAAAAAAGTAAATAAATTAATCTAAAGATCAAGGGTTTTAGGGAAATGTACTTCGGATCGGGTGGTATATTCCGAAGGAGTAGGATAGCCAATAGGAGGGTCAACTGCCGGTGCTGTCACCACCTGTGGAGAGGAAACATTTCTGTTGCTGCCTGCCTGCTCCAGTTGAGGCTCAGCGTTGCGTTCAACAAATGCTGGTTTAACTTTGTCCACGCTAACAGTTTTAGGCCCGCCTCCGATTTCTATCGACAACGTTTTACCATCATCAGATGTTGAGATAACTTTATGAGGCCCACTATAAGGAGGCTGTCGAACGGTATCATTTCTTAGCATCACGTGAGTAGCGGTAGCAAGGTCTTTAAATATGAATGTGGATGGATTGACATGATGAGATGCTGGAACTGGGAGTAGATTGGACATATGTCTCCTTAATTTTATTACGAAATCCATAGGCTCCTCGTAGCCACTATGTTGAGACGGTATTATCAATTCCCCAGACAGCCTCAGGGTCTCGCCGTATAGTAGTTCCGCAGCTGTTGCCTGTAAATCCTCTTTGAATGCTGATCGTAATCCTAATAGGACGACGGGCAAGGCAGTCAGCCAAGACTTGTCATGACACATGAGAGATCCTTTTAATTGCCTGTGTAGCCGTTCTACGAGTCCATTAGCGCAAGGATGGTAACTGGTAGTGCGAATGCGTTTTGCTCCACATGTGTCTGTAAGACGTCTGAAGAGATCAGACTCGAATTGACGCCCTTGATCTGTGGTGATGACAGCGGGAACACCAAATCGAGCTATCCAGCCAGACACGAAAGTGCTTACCACTTCCACAGCGGTTATGCTACTCATAGGCCATGCTTCAGGCCACCTAGTATAACGGTCCACAGCGGTGAGGCAATATTGGTAACCATCGCAAGATGGTAGTGGACCAATAATGTCTATATGGACATATTTAAATCGCGATGTGGGGGTGCTGAAATGTCCGGTTGGGGAATGTACATGCCGAGTCACTTAGGCTTGTTGGCAAGCTAAACATGTTCGACACCACTCACGACAGGCAGTCTTTAGCAATACCAGGCCAAACGTAACGGTCCGAGACTAGACGAATAGTTGCCTTAGGACCAGCATGGCTTAGTCCATGTAACTGGGCAAAAATTTGCTTTCGCAAGGGTCCAGGGACAAAGGGCCGCGGTCGTCCTTTGGACATGTCACAAATCAACTTTATGTCTGTGCCAGGGACGAAGACAGATTTTAGCTGTAAAGACGAGTTAGTATCATTCTGATACTGTTTTAATTCATCGTCGAGATCCTGTTACGGCCTACGCCAGGGTCGATGGGTCAGCCTCAAGACCAATGGCTTCGATTCGGGACATAGCGTCAGCGACCGTGTTGAAACCTTTGACATGAGCAATGTCCGTCGTGAATATAAATGAGAGCTGATTAAGTTAAACTAGTGGCAACTTTTCACGCTTTTGTGAGAAAGCATACATCAGTGGCTTATGGTCGGTGTAGATTGTGACATGCTGAGCTGTAAGAATATGTCTGTAATGTTGTACACTCTCATATATAGCCAAGAGCTCTCGATAGTATGCCGGCCACAAGGACTGTTTGGGTTTCAGCTTTTTGCTGAAAAAAACGAGGGGTTCCCAGGCCTCACCAACTTTTTGTTGAAGGAATGCGCCGATTTGCGAATTTGAGGCGTCTGTGAAAAGACCTAAAACGGCGTTAGGTGTCGGGTGTGCCAAAAGAGCAGCAGATGACAAACTGTCTTTACACGCTTGTAAGGAATCCTCCAGTGAAGGCGTCCATTTGATTGGGGTAGCACCTTTGCCTTGTGTCGCAACAATCGCATTCACAAGCGGAGCTTGCATTTCTGCTGCATTACGCAAAAACCGGCGATAGTAATTAACCATCCCAAGGAATCGGCGAAGGCCCTGGACAGTTTTGGGAAGAGGAAAATCCTTCAGAGCTTGAATACGCTCAGCTGGCGGCCGCATTCCGTTTGCGGAAATAAGATATCCGAGAAAAGTAACTTCGGGTACACCAAATATGCATTTTGCGGCATTAATAACTATCCCGTATGCTTCAAGTCTTTTGAAGAATATACGGATATGTTCGGTGTGTTGTATGGCATCGCGAGAATATACCAGGATGTCGTCAATGTATTCAAAGCAAAAATCTAGCCCTTGGACCACCTCGTCAATGAATCGCTGGAAAGTTTGCCCAGCATTGCGTAGACCAAAAGTCATATAATTGAATTCGTAGAGTCCGAAAGGTGTTATAATAGCTGTTTTGCAAATATCCTCTGGCGTGACAGGTATCTGTTGATAGGCTTTTACAAGGTCAATTGTACCAGATATGGTGCAACCAGACACGTTGTGACCAACATCACCAATGTGGCGGACGGGGTACCTATGAGGTATCGTGCGTGCGTTTAAAGCACGATAATCCCCGAATGGTCGCCAAGTACCATCGCGTTTGGGTACCATATGAAGCGGCGAGGACCAAGAGCTTTTTGATGGTCTGGCTGTCCCACATGCTATCATATCGTTAAAAACTTTTTTTGCTTCTTGAAGCTTTGCCAATCGTCGAGGACGACAAGCAACAGGGGCGCCTTCAGATGTCAAAATATGGTGCACAGTATTATGCTTAGGCTCCCGTATAAGCCCTGGCGGTTTGATGATTGAGGGGAACTCTGCGATAAGCTTACTAAATTTGGACGGTGAGGCCATAACAACTTTAACACTGCTTTGTTCGAAGGACATAACGACGGCCACGCATGACAATCCAGTGACGCCATCAAGGAGCTTTTTGTTGGCACAATCAGGCAAAAGTCCATATTGGGCCAAAAAGTCTGACCCAATAATGGCGGTGTTAACGTCATAATGAAATTCCAATGGAAATCACGCCGTAGACCTAGATTTAATGTCAATTGTATGTGACCGTAAGTGTGTATTTCACTAGCATTGGCCGCTGCCAGTGAATAGTTAGAAGATTTTGGTCTGCTTGTTAACCACTGATGAGGGTAGCAGGAGAGATCTGAGCCTGTGTCAATGAGGAAGCGGCGTTTAGACACCTTCATCTTCGTTTACAGCTTATACTATGATTCTAACACCAACAATGTAAGTAGCTAGGTTAATAATACAATAGAAGATTATGTATTTTTAAAATAAACAATTAGTTTAAAAATCCTTAGTTACCCTTATCAATACAAAGTGTGCTCTTAAATGTCTGTAAACAGCCTATACAAAGTTGTGCTAATATCTATTTGATATTAGTTATTTATAAATAGTTATATTTTAAAATATATTGTTCTATACGTTAAAAAAAAGGCATGCAGACAGATTTATCAATTATCTAAATTAGTACTTAGTTGTTTCTATTCAGAGTATATACTAACAGTAGGTAACAGTGCAGAACATTCAATTGTTAGTGTGAAATTACTGAAATCAGCAGGTATATTAGTATATAGTCCAACCAATTAATTAGTATCTTTAGTTCAATATAATATTATATTTATACAAAAGGTTTATACGTGCGTGCACAAGTCTTGATATCTACGAGCCGCGATGCAAAATAGTTCGTCTAGTGTGAAATTTTCTCTGTGATATTTTTATATTAGGCTGTTCTACTATCACATGTCGCGTTACTTATTCCATTTTTTAATTATGAACCAATAAACTATTTGAGCTTGTTAAATTTATACATATCCTGTTTTAAATTAGAAGAAGTTATAAGCAAAATAGTTCGTCTAATTGTTAATCGATGCAAAAGAGTTCGTTTATCGGTGAGTTAAATAAGATTATTCCTGCTTTGTACAATTATGTTGCATAATTTAAAATTGTAAAAGTAATTCTGTATCATTTGTACTGTCTCACTTAGACAATATAAATTCTGAAAATTTCAGATTTTTTCAGTAGTTTTCAAATAACAATGGGTCGTGGCAAACCCGTGTGTGAAGAGCTTTGAAAGCGAATAGTTTGTGGGGTCGATGCTGGCAAATCAAGTTACCAAATATCTAAAGACTTGATATTTCCCAGGTCTACAGTCCAATCTATCATTCAGCACTATAAAAAGAATAGAACGACTTCTTGTTTGAAGAAAACTGGTCGACCACGCATCACAAGTGCCGTAGAAAACAGAATCCTGAAGAAAATCAAAAATAATCGTCGTGCTCGAGCTGAAGAACTCACGGTGCAATGGAAGGACATGATTCACAAAGTCGCAGATGATACTTACAAAAGAGTCCTAAAAAGAATGGGTTACGGATTTTACACCGCTAAGGAGAAACCACTGTTGACTGCTGTACAAAAGAAAAAGAGGTTGAAGTTTGCTCGTGATCATTTAAATTCGACTTCCGATCAGTGTCGTAGTATCATTTGGAGTGACGAGTCCAAATTTGAAATGACAGTCGGCGATGAAAGGAAAAAAGTGATTCGGAACAAAAATGAGGCATTTCATACTGATTGTCTCAAACGCAAAGTGAAGTTTCCGGCGACTCTTATGATAGGGGCTGCATGTCTGCACAAGGTGTTGGTGGTATGCAGTTTGTGGATGGTTCAATCAATGCTGCAAGGTATCAAAACCTTTTAGAAGAGAATTTACTGCCCTCTATTCCGTCACAAAGCATCAAGATTCCTTCATTTTTCAACAGGATGGTGCTTCCTGCCATACTGCAAGCACAACAAAGACGTGGCTACTGGCGAAAAGCATCCCTACAATCGAATGGCCATCTAACAGCCCGAGCTTGTCGCCGATCGAATCCCTATGGTGGAAAATGAAAAAAGTTCTCCGTAAAAATCCATCAAGATCGAAGAGCGACTTAAAGGCTAAACTTCTTGGCTGTCTGGGAGTCAATTACGCCTGAGGAGTGTGCAGCGTTGGTTGCAACTATGCTTCTTCGCATTAAAGCTGTCACTGAGAGCAATGGCGACACAACTAAGTGGTAGACGAACTATTTTGCGTGAGTGACAAGGGTAGACGAATACTTTTCCTTTATGTTTTTTAGAATAATTTTTAAAATTTTTTGTGTTATGTAAAGTCATGAAAGAATTTCAGTTATGTTAAAATAAACTTGAAAATGTTCCTCAAATTGTGGTTTAATTTTATTAAACGTTCTTAATTATTTTGCCAATATTTACTTTCTATATTTTACGCTTTGCACTACTTTCCATGCTAGACGAACTATTTTGCATCGGGGCTCGTATGAATGCGTAAGGCCTGTTGAAGTGCAGTTGAAGCAAAACCGTTCCACAGCTTGTAGGTAGTAAACAACAACAGGCAGGTACGTGTGGGTGGTAGGTAGCATGCAGTGGCAGGCAGGATCGAAGGTTTCGTAGGCAATAACCTCATAATATAAGCGAGACCTCGCAGTAGGTGAGTATATGTTTTTGAGCGAGATAATGCTGTGCGTACTACGTAGTAACCAAAATTGATAGCGATTGCTGGAGCGTGCAAATATCTAGGGGTCACCAGTTGTGGGTGATTTTGGGAACTTATACTATGTTCCCCTGTTCCGCTTTGAAGTCCGAAGTGTAAGTCAAACACAACTAATATTGGAATATGATTCTGACTATTATTTATTCACACAATAGAATATACAGCATATACACATGCACCACAAATCCGATTAATTAACAATCACCAATTAAATTAACGAGCGAGTCACCGCGAGTATTGCGAGTATGTAATGTTACATGAATCCGACGAACAAGTACAAACATGCAGTTAGTTAGTTCGTTTTTGCCGCGCTGTCAAATCAACGTGCGTTCGGAAATTCCGAACCCCACACACGGTTCGGTCGGTTTCGGAGACTGCTGACTCCAACTTCCTTCAATACATGACCGATTTGGTCTAGGTAGGTGAGTCTCGGTCTCCCCCTGTACCTACACCCTTCCACTTTCGCATTGTATATCTTCTTAACCAGTCGCTCGCCCAGCATTCTTTCCACATGTCCGAACCATCGGAGTATTCTCTTTGGCATCTTTACACCAATACTCTCTTTCATACCTACTCGCTCTCTTACGTCTTCGTTACGAATGCGGTCAGCCAGCCTCACTCCACAGATTATTCGCAGAGATCGTGTTTAGACCGCATTGATTTTCTCTCATAATCCTTTTGCATATCCAACTCTCGCTTACATATAGTAACGTTGGGAAAATCACAGCATTGTGTATTGCAACCCGTGCCTTCTGGCTGAGGTGGTGGTTGCCGAGAAGTTGTCCCAATGCTCTGTTCACTCTATTTTCCGCATTTACTCTTCTTTCTATATCAGTGGTGTACCTTTTATCCCGAATGAATCCACATCCAAGATATACAAATTCATCCACTTGTTTCTAGCATACTATGGCCAACCGATACTTTGACATCTGTTCTGTTTAACACCGATATTTACATTAAACCAGGACGACGACATTCCATCATCCAGTCGCACACAAGCTCTGCAGTCCATGTAGTTGGACTGCACCGCTCGCAGCAGTCTACCATTAATACCATACTCTAACAAAATGCCCCAAAGCTCCTTTCGTACAACTGTGTCAAATGCTTTTTCCAAATCCACAAAACTGCAGAAAACCTTCTGACGTATAGCCAGATGCTTCTCCACAATGTTGCGAAGAGAAAACACGTGATCCATGCATCGTCTTCCACACCTGAAACCTCCTTGTGCCTCACATAGAGATTCATCAGACACCCTCCTCATTCTCCTTTCGATAATCTTACCATACACTTTGGCTGCCAAACTGGTCAAGCTTATGGCTCTGTAGTGTGCACAGTCATAACGTGAACCCTTGCGGAATATATATGGAATATATACGGAAGCTGCTACTTCCATATCCCACCATGCGTAACCTTTCACCTTCCTATTCTTCTTTGAGCATCCACATACTTCTTTCGCTGTATCTACCATACTATCTTTCAATACTCTCCAGCATTCTTCTATGTCTGATTCCGGCTGACTTGCCATTGTCAGCCGTTCACGGACACCCTCTGCATACTTTGCTCTTACACTTTCTTCTTGCAATTTTTCAATCTTTATTCTTTCAAGCCCTCCGAAGTGGGCACGCTCCCGCCAATGCCTTCACTTTCTAAACAGACCACTAAATTTCGCAATAACAAGATAGTGGTCCGTGTCGACAGTGGGACCCTGTAGGCATTCCATCCAGAATTTTACTTCGGATCCATTCATAACCATTCATCCAGAATTTTACTTCGGAGGCGACTGTCTACTAATCTAACATACTTCTCTGTTCATTCCTTCTCCATGTATACATATGGATGTTCTTATGTGGAAAAAATGTGTTTGACATAATAAGGTTTTTCTCCATACATGCATCAGAAAACCTTCTGACGTATATCCGCAATGAGACTACCTGCATCATTCACTCTCTTATCACCAAATGAACCAAGCACGTCCTAGAAGTCTGGACGCTTGATCCCCATCATGAGATCCATTCAAGTCTCCGCATACGATCACGCGTTCAATGGCTTTTGCCAAATCCAGAACTTCCCTAACTTTATCTCAGAACTTCTCTAGATCCGATGCCACCGATGAGCCTACGGGAGCATAAGCTACGACCATAAAGACCCTGGTGACACCAAGTTTCATTCGGACCTATAGGAGTCTGGGATCGAATATTCAGTAGTCTTTCACACCTGAGGCCAAGCGAGCGGACAGCAACATCCCTACCCTCATGCTGGCCCGATCGCTCTGCGGTACACCGGACCACAGAGCCATCCCGCCACCAGGAAGGTCACAGGCGTCGCTGCCCTTTCGCTTGGTCTCTGTTACACAGAGCACACCAAGTTGTCTGTCCAACATGACAGTTACCAGCTCGTGTAACTTACCTTCCACACCACCTCTTACATTCTACTAGACACACTGCTCCCCTCGACTCGCCAAACTATGCAAGGCGTGATGGGTGGCGGCCCCCATCGACGTATCTGCCATTGTTCGTACCGACGGAGGCTGGTCAGTACTCGTCGCCTCCGGGGCACGCCCTAACCCGCACTGCGGGCGAGCCGCATTGCAGTCTGTGCTTGGCTGGCAGGGATCGCGACGAGTACGCTCCGGACTATGACCCGCTAATAATTTTTAGTTTTGAAAAAGATCTTTTTGCAGTGCAGTTGGTGATCATTAATGTTAAAAAAACACGTACGGCGCATAGCCTTACGAATTTTTTTAACATTAACGACGTTTGGAAATGCTGATTCTAATTTATCATCGTGTAAATTTCTATATAATTCTGCATGAGTTAGGTTACTTTTTTAGGTTTTTTTTTTATAGAATATGAATGAAACACGCGGATTTTGAAATTGCTTATTAACTTTCGTGTTCGTTTTTTTTGCGCTCGTCTCTGGTGGCCCCCCTAGACGGGATGCCCTAAGCAATTAATTATATTGCTTATCGGCTAATCCAGGACCGGTGGGAGTTATAAGTCTTTACAATAATAGTGTTATCGACTATAAAATTCTAACTATGTAGGTATTATGGATGGCCAATAGGAAATACTAAATTGAAGAAAACTAGGTGCTGATGTCATCAGTTGACCTTCCTAGTGATCATTGTGTATAATTAAAGAGGCACACAATTGGGATGGATATAGGTAGGTTAAGAGGGGACTTATTAAATTGTCCGTCGGGAGTAAACGCAAACAATAGCGTCTATCTCGGGTGAAGATAACGTCGTTGTTCCCGGCTCCTTGTCTGAAATGAGTCCCGAACAGCGGCTGTCGGTCTCCCGCAAGCTACGAGTAACCTACAAACTTTGCATCTATCTTGTCAGTGTGCGAGTGCTTCTTTGTATTCAACTAATGGATCTAAGCAGTTTTACGTGCAGATAATTTTTTTTTTTGTAGGTATAGGTATTAATGGTTGTGTTTCCTATAGTTGGCATTCGGTATTTTATCCTCATAACTTTTTAACATAGTACCTACTGAATCTGTGGTATATGGCTTTGGCTTGTATGTACTCAAAGTATAAATGAGTCCAGGAATGGCCCTTTACCTCATACCACCAGGTGAGCTATGGATTGTGTCTCCGTTAGTAACATAATATAATAGAATATCATTTATTGATATCAAATCAGTTGCAATTGATTATTTTAATTCTAGATTTTATAATATTTATTGATAAACTGACTATTTTTTTAATTTTATAAATTACTAGCCATTGCCCCGCGGCTTTGCCGCAGCCAAAAGCTAGTTTTTCGGTTATATCTCAAGTTCCTGTTAAAGTAGCGGGATAAACGGTATACCAGTTTTTAAGTCTAATCAAGGTCTTTTAAATAAAAAAAGTTTCATCAAAATCTATCTAGTACTTTTTTAAATATATTCTATAAAAATCTAGTTTAAATAATTTTCTAGTTTTTCAGTTATATCTCAGGTTCTCGATATAGTAGTGGGATAAAATGTATACCAGTTTTTAAGTCTAATCAAGGCCTTTCACATAAAAAAAAGTTGCATCAAAATCCGTTCAGTAGTTTTTGTGTGATGCAAATGACAAACAGACAAAAATTCTAAAAAAAATTGTTTTGTGTTTTAGATACGCCTATATAGTCTATTGCAGTCATTTTTTCTCAAATATCTTAAATGTACAGACACAGCTCTGTTAGTTTTATAATAGTACTAGATGTTACCCGCGACTTCTTCCACGTGGAATTTCATAAAAATAAATTAGTCAACCTTTGAAATTGAAGCCCGTCTCACCTTTTCCACATTCGGATATTAAAAGTCCTTTTAAAGCATTTCCTTGCAATGACAGGCACTACTCGCAATCTAGTACCATTGAAAAGTTTCGGTGGGTTTAAATGACGAAGTAGTATGATGGGTACACCAATCTTAAGTTCTAGTTTGTGAGGGGGTAGATCAGACACATTTATAGTATTTAAAACTTCTATTGGATAATTAACAGCTTCATCCACATTGCAATGCAGTTCATTGATGGAAAGATATGTTTGTGATTCACCAGGAAGTTTATACACTACTTTAGTTACCTACGTTAAATAATTAATTTAGGCAAATAAATAAAAATTGAGTCTCTGTTTATAATGTTTAAATAACAACTTTTTACTACCCGCATGTAAAAATATAATAGCAGTGATAGCCTAGCGGTAAAACTAAGGACTGCAAAGACAGTGGTATCGATTTAAATCCCGAGTCCAAGGTTGAGACCTCACCGCACACACCTCTGACTTTTCCGAGATTTTGCAATATTATATATGTGTTTGTTTACAATTCATGACAGCTCGGTGAAGGAAAATACCGTGAGGAAACTGGCATACCTCAGAAACTTTCTCGATGACTTCTGAAGTCTGCCAATCCGCATTGGGCCAGCGTGGTGGACTCTCTCTCACCATGAGAGACCCGGCAGATAGCTGATGTCAGAAAAAAGTCGGTCGATGTTAGGCTACTTTCATTTTGGAAAATAAACTAGAATACCGCGAAAAATCTAAATGTCCCTTGGAAAGAGTCGCGGGTAACAGCTAGTCAATTAATTCATCATCGTTATCAGGCTTTCCTGGGTGCATAACTGCACATGGGCCGCTCCCAATTTCTTCCAGGACAGACTGTCTACTGCTTGATTTATCCAGGCACGGCATGCAGTCTACCCATCGCTTGGGTGGGCAACCACGTTGTCTGGTGTTCATCCACGGCGTCCACTCTAGGGCTTTCCATGCCCATCTATCTGTGCTCGTCCAAGCAATATGACCCACATCCAATTTTGCTGCGTGATGGTTTCCACCACATCTCTCACGTGTGTTTTCCGGAGCCGTTGCATGCGGTCGGCGTAGGACCGCTCGTTGTGGCGTTCTCTTGAGGATGCATATCTCCAGCAAGGGACGTTGAAGGGCTGATGGATGGATGGATAGATTTGGTTGTAGCCGGAGACAGCCGTCCCTTCATTTATTGCCATGAATTGAAGGTGATTTAATAGGATTATTAGTATTGCTAAAACCATGAACGGCTTACTATTAGGTGGGCCACCATTTTCAATAACAAAAAAATTGATTCATCATCTAGTCATCATTGTTTTAGTATAGTCTCTCTCTCCTTCGATAACTGTCTTCGGACGTAAGTGGTAAAACAAGCATACGGCCTGCCTTATGGTAATCGGATACCATATCCTAGAGACGCTAGCAACACCAGAGGCATCATTCGAGCGTTGCCATCTCCAAGGAAAGGGTATGAGGTGAAGAGGAGGGATGATAAGGAGAGGATAGGAAGGATAATAAGGATAGGTATTAAAAAGAGGATATTAGAGAGCTGGTTTAGAATTCTGGAGCTCTCATTCACCATACACCAACAGTAGGGGTACCTACTGTACCACCGAAGGAATGTGACATAGTTCCAGTGGCCCGCTAATAAAGGCGGAGAGACGGCACACGGCGGGTTTCTTTAGTGGGTGAGGGCCCCACACTACCCTTTTCGTTGCCCCGAACGACGGGGTGTGCGGTTAGGTACATTTCCTCCCGCCTAAACAAAAAAAAAGGAGTAGCTGTAGTTTCACGATGATGTTTTGTGAGAAGGTGGTACTTCCCTGATCGAAGCGGCCCTTTCATGCTGGGCTCTACATACCACTAGGTAATATTTTGATTGTCTACGCCGTATGCTACGAAAAATCATCACAAACTTGACTCCTTTGTTTTGAAGTTCAATAATGAAATGCGAACCGTGGGGGTGTAATACACCTCTGTCTACCCCTTCAGAGATACAGGCGTGATGCTGTGTGTTGTGTTATTATAATGCGCAGTTACCTTGTGAGCAGAGGCGGCTCGTGACTTTTTTTATGGGTGTTCACAAAAATATATTAACAGAAAGAAAGTCTATGTATAAAATATATTCTATGCTTAGATTAATATTATGTTATTAATCTAAGGTTCTATGCTTTTCATACAAAATGCATTTAGGCGATCTTGCGCCATAGTGTACGAATGCCTTGAGAATGCCTCGTTTAGAGGTGAAACACGTGTCGAATTTATGTTCGGATTTTTGCGGAATATTGCAATATTGTGGTTCTGAGAGTTCTACCGTATCGCATGGATGTGTCGCGTTGGTGAGTTTTTTGTCATTATCGTGCATGCTACTTTGCTATTATCACATTCTCCTCTATCTGTGAGAGTGCGGATTGGCAATCTTAGGTTATTCTGTCCAAAGATAACCGGGATTGACAATCCGTGGGTGAGTGGTGGGCTCTCCTCCTAAAATCCATTCTATAATAGTAATCTACGATTGTTCCATTTAAGCACGAAACAACAGTACAACAGACACAAACTGATTTTCATTACATTTAAAATAAAATTAGGTAGGCGCTCCACGGTTTAAATTGACTGATATCAAGTACAAAATAATATATTTCTAGTGAACTGTTACGTTAAAAATAGAGTGAAGGGTAATCATGTATGTGACAATATGATGTACATATAGATAAAAAACATATTTTTTTTACTATACCTATACTTAATTATTGTGGGTGTGCACTGCACCAGCGCTCTTTAGGGCGAGCCGCCTCTGCTTGTGAGTTACTTGTGCGATTACTAAATATCTAGATTATGATTAATCTTACAAGAAGGCTCATATACATAAAGGCAAATCTATATAAAAACAATGATAATTCACACCTATTGCATTAAGTATATAGGTAGATTTCTTACACGTTACCATGCCCTGTAATTATTTTCATATTAATAATCTCGACCCAATTAACAAAATCCATATTTATTGTTCACTGAGCGGAAAAGGGTAAAGATAATAAAAGCTTTGTAAACCCAATTGATTTTTTTATGTACTAAAATACACATTAAATCAGTCTATTTTTATCTTGAATGTAAACATAGCATACCGCCTGTATTCCCCGAAAGGGTAGGCAGAGTTGTATTACACACCCACCGTTCGCCAGCTATGTTTAAGTCCCGCGTAATAGGAGGGGAGCCTATTGCCGTCTACCGGGCACATTTCCTAACTCCGTGCTGCTACTGAGAATTTACATTTTTACGGAAAAGCTCAATAACACTGGCCGACCTGGGGATCGAACCCGAGAACTTATGATCAGCAGTCGTTTACACTACCGCTGCACCACAGAAGCAGTTTATCTCTATCTAATTTTACTAGGTCTGTAGAAAATATAAAATCAAACGAGCCTCTGAACAGAGAAATAAGGCCATACATCCACTCGCTAGAAGGTTCCCTCAAATTCCTAAACTTGAAGATCAACTATTTGAAATTTGAAAATTCATCATGAAATGTTCCATATTATACCTACTTATTGTCTAGAACCGATAAAAGGATATAGATTAGGCTACTTTTCATCTCGAAAAAAATAATTGTTTCCATGCGATAACTGTTTTTACATACAGATAAATAATGTCCCACAGGGTTATGCATTTATATTCCGAAGTCCACGCGGATAGTCACAGGTAGAGTCTAGTATAGCATAAAGGCGATTGCGATTCAAACTTCTCAGAACCTCGAGAACTTTTTCGACGTGACGCAGTTCCAGTGGTCTGCCAGTACAGGCGCAGAACGACACACGTCTTTAGTGGATGAGAGCCCCAGTTCGTTGCCCCGAACGACGGGGTGTGCGATTAGGTACATTTTTTCATCATAACAAAAAAAAATTAGGTAAGCAGTTTGTCTAAACGATATTTCATTTTCTGTATTTGGGTGTCTCAGACGGGAGATTGAATTCGATAGCTCTCTATCTTGGTAGCGTTTACCACTAGACTATAACTCGCTGATGGTGAATAAAGCATGCTTATTAACCCCTTGGCCAGTGCCAAGGGGTTAATGCCAAGGGGTTAATACTAATAAAAAAAAAATATAAATAATACTTACCAGCCAACTCCCCGTGATAAATGTGTGACGTATCGACATCGTGCAACTGCCCTTTTGTGCCTTCGACCTGTGGACAACGTAATTCACATAACATCTTTATGTCCTACATGTGGTCAAAAACTGCCTTCATATTACAAAAATTGCCAACACATCAATTTTTTTTTTTTTTAATGACAATGTCTTTAGAAAAAAACGTTTACGTACTAGGGAACAGGTAGGTCACTGTAACGCAGGGAAAGTTCCCTATTACGTATTTATATAAAATTTAATGGACAAAAAGTACACCCAAACTCAGAACAACTATTTGTGGATCACACAAACATTTTTCTGTGTGGGAATCGAACCCACAACGCTCGGCACAGGATCGGAAAACCAGCCAGATGTTGGCATGAGGCTTAGGGAAGTCTTCGGTCTCAGACATTAGAATTTTCTGCTAAGCTTAATTTCTTTAGTCGACACTTACGATAATTATGACATTCATGGAATGGAGCAGGGTAGAGTCCGTCATCGTACATTAACATTCCTTTACCATTCCTTCGTTATCATAAAAGATAAATTTAAATGTTCTGTAAGTACTTTGAACAAGCAATGACAGAGAATTGGTTTTGAAATCAATTTAGACTGATTGGGAGGCTATTTTGTCTTTAAGGACGTTTTTTTTCACAACCCATTAGAGTCCCATTGTTGGGCATGTGTCTGGTCTAGTGCGGGTTGGCAGACTTTACAAGCTATCGAGAAAAACCCCTAAAACATGCAGGTTTCACGATAATTTCCTTCACCGAGTTGCGATAACTTGTAAACAAATACATACATACTCGTAATTTGTGAAAGTCAGTGGTCTGGACCTCGGACTGGGGTCCTATGTTTGTACAGTCCTTGTTTTTACCGTATCTAATATTTATTAGATAATATAGTTTTAGTTTAATTTATCAGTTGATTGAGCATTGATGGAAACAAAGAATTTATTTATGCCTGGGAGATCACAGATCTTGTACGATGTGAGGCTACCCGCAGTAAGCGCAGTGAACTGTATCTAATTCCTCGTATTCTGATACCCTTGGTCTGTACCCACATAACAGGACAACAACGATTTGATGACAATATTATTTGACACACTTAGAACCTGTACTTTTAACTTAGCAGGTCTAGCACTCGGGTTGTAGCTACTTCTCCATATTTTCGTTTTAGACATTCCATGAATTCGTTATTCATCAACTCTGATACATAGTAATGATGTAGACAATCATCATTTAACATAATGATTGAATACACAAAATAGACAATACAAATACATATTACTCCTGTGTGGATGTGATGTCAACTAACAACTTATATATTATAATGTGATAGAACATTGATATTCTTGATGTATGTACTGAAAGATGTTGATGAACTCACTTTAAAATCTTCACTGAACGCAGACAAGTCTCTTCGCAACCGCATATGAAAAGCTTTCCCATGTGCGCGGAAGTGAAGCCGTAGATCGGTCGGTGAGTCGGTGGAGCGTCGCGCTCGCAGATGCTGCTCGTGTATCGAGTCTGCATCGTAGTCTAGCGATTCGTAGTGGTCGATATACTCGCTCAGACGTCGACGAGATGCTGCAACAAGTATATAATCATTAATATTAAAACATAGGTACTCTTATTATTATTTCAAATAAAAATTAAATACTTTGGAAAATCCAAAACTGCACGCCTTATAATCTTCATTTTTCACAATAAAATTTATTATTTGATAAGTAACTAATAATGTATTGGTCTTACTAAGTAGTTTTCAATAAATCACATAGATAGCGCAGCGCTAATTTCAAAAAGTACTAAAGTTGGTTTCATGTCTTATACGCCATCTAGCGCTAATTTTAAGAAGTACTTCTATATTGGTCTACCTCTCAGTTCCGGGCACCGCGCACGACAAGGCCACGCAAAAAAATTGTGGAATGTAAAATATATTTTTTCGTGTTTTATAACGTTGGTGTGTTATTATTTACGTGTGTTTAGTGTTTTTAATTATTGTTATGGATGAAATAGTTCTTATACTTGAAAAATATCATCAGTTCGTCAAGCAAAGGTAAGAAATTTCTTTTAACAAAAAACAATGTACCGGCCGGGCGAACGGCGTTCTGTTGACGATATTAAAAGCACCGGTAGCTATGCGTACGTAAAAAGGTAGTTTTGGTGTCGCGTCGAGCGTAAATATTCAGTATTTTTTTTGTTTATTTAATAACAATTAAAACATCGAATCAGAACGTGAAAAGTAATAGGGCTCTATTCCTGATCATAATAATTCGTAAACGAAAAAAAAAGACTCGATTAGTAAAGTATTTTGGTCCTTATCGTGTTAACATACATTACCTACAACTCACGGACGTCCAAGCCAGACTTTTTCAAACAGTTTTTTAACTAGTTTAAATAGCAAAAATGGCATCAAAAATATCATGAGTATTTATATATAATTTTAGCATTTGACATGCTTAGCATTATACATTAAATTTATTATTTGATAAGTAACTATACAATATCATGAACACTAACTATTGTTATGTGTTTGTTCTTTATATGTGTGTGTAGATATTATTTTACAAGTGCAATATATGATAAATAGAGACATTTTAAGTTTGAAAAATCAGTTGTTCCGTGTAAAACAGTAGTAGAACACACCTCAACGCTTCGCTTATGAGGCGTGCAATTGTACTATACGTATATAAATATACCTAAAGCTGAGGAATCAAGAGATATTTTTTTTTGCGAAGATAACCCTATATGCCATTGATTAATAAATATAACAGATTTAAAGGATTATGTGAAATAATGACGCTTGCTTGAATTCCATAGCTCTACACAATTAAAAAAAACTTTTCAAAAACAAACATTTTTCCTATGTAAACAAAAAAAAAATAGATATAGAGTAAGTTACAAAACCGTTCTAAATTAGAAAATAAGAATCAGCTGAGATAACGTACATTTAAAAAATGCCTAGAATAGGTAAATACAATCCAATTTGAAATATACGTCTGAAAATAAAGGGAGCGCGGTTTTTATACCACTTGGAAGTTCGAGAGCCACTAAATCTTAATTCAACTCCTCCTACCTTAATGCTCTGGGTTAGGTCCAATAGTCTTTTAAAATGTTTTTTTTTTTAATTCTTTCCAAATGGAAACCCACAGAAATACTTAATGTTCTTTGGGTTCCATTAAAATCCAAATATTTTAAAGAACAAATTATTGTGAAGGTAGGAAAGGAGAGCTTTACTGGAGTGGGCTAAATATTGTCATCATTATCCGTGAAAGTTGATGTTGTTAAAGTGTCCAAAATAACGTGATACTGGAAATTCTATTATACGCGGTAAATTCTGTAAGGGTGGTTTTATCAACCACCGAAGGAATGTAACGTAGTTCCAGTGGCCCGCCAGCAAAGGCGGAGAGACGGCATACGGCGGGTTTCTTTAGTGGGTGCAGGCCCCACACAACACTGGTCGTTGTCCCGAACGATAGCGGTTAGGAACATTTTTTCCCGCCTTAACAAAAAAAAAGGGTGGTTATATCAATAATCTATGTCTATACTTTATACAAATAAATAAAATTTAAGTGTCTGTTTGTAATGTCTAAATAACAACTTTTTACTAAACGTATACGAGAGTATATACGCTACCTATAACAAATTGCCAATTTTTGAGTTTTTGTCTGTCTGTTTGTTTGGACCGATTTGGACGGGACTTTCACTAGCAGATAGCTGTTGTTATAAGGAGTAACTTAGACTACTTTTATTTTGGAAAAACAACTAGGATTCCGCGCAAAAAAAAACCATGAAATTGTGAATGAATACCGAAATATATCAAATATATACCCATGGCTAATCTTCCAAACGGCTGGACCGATTTGGACGGGACTCACGGGACGGGGCATTTACTTATTTTGGAAAAAATCTGCACTACAAAAGAAAATAACTAAATTCCACGCGGACGATGTTGCGGGTAGCAGCTAGTTTCGTAATATTTGTATGCGTGTAAACATCAGAAAGTTCCTTATCCTATGAATTCTATGTGATATTATATCATATGAATTGCACTTCTTTCGTGTCTACGTAAATTCTGTCGCCGGTTGTCACGCACCGGGGACAGTGGCAGAAGTTCTGCCTGCGTGGATTATCCTGTCACTATTATCAAGTCCTCCATAGATTTAACTCACTAAATGTAGAGGAACTAGCCTTTCTTAAAAGCTTTTTAGGTTAATAACTCCGGTTCCGGATAATATAGGTATACCTATATTATATTGTTCAGTAGTTTTTACGTAAGTCCAAACAAACAAGCAGACAAACCGACAGACAAACATTCTGAAAAACATTGTTGTGTTCCGAGACTCTTAATAGGTACGTAAATGTTTTCTTAATAGCTTTGAAATAGTATAGATAACTGACTAGCATATCAAGGCTCAGCCTATGAGTTTGGTGTAGGGCAGGGCTACATCCGTGAAAATAAAGGATAAGAAAGGATTTCACGCAAATCCTATCCAAAATGGACTTAACACTATGACGGGAGCGAAGCCGGGTTATGCGCTAATCTATTTATAATTCCAGTGTCACGATGTTTGTCCAGGGGGGTTAGGCAGAATGTCATATTTCACGTGTCGACCGTATCGAGATCACTGTGATTGGTCGAGAAACCGACACATGATGTCACAATAATCCGTTGACCAATCACGGTAATCTGTCAACCAATCACAGTGATCTCGATACGGTCGACACGTGACATATGACATTCTGCCTAACCCCCCTGGATGAAATCAGAAACTAATGAACCGATTTTAGCTTTAATTTTTTTTAAATGTGTGTTATGTTCCAACTTAAGATATAGGATACTTTATATCTCAATTTGTAATTGCAATATTTATTCATGAAAAAATATATGGCGGTACGAAGTTCGCCGGGTCAGCTAGTGTATTATAATTTCTTTAAGAAAATGAAAACTGTTAGTTTATTAGGGAAGTAGCAGTAGGTCTTTTTTTATAACAAGCGTCAATCCGTTGTCTTCTAGCTACAGTGGCTACCCATCTAGGAAAGAGGCTTGAGACTATATATATATGCAAATATCTAATATACAAAAAAATACTTAAACGAGTCGAGAGTAAATCTTACAATAATCAATAGTTCAGTTCAGCTTCGGTGTGATAAACGGGTAAATAATTTACATAAATAAAGAAATGTGTAGAGCTTCACATGCTAAAAGAAATGATAACAAACAGTTCAATATATAAGTACCTAAATATATCAAACTTTATTAGGTAGATAAGTAGATATGTTTAGGTTAGTACGTACTCAATATGTGGAACTCATTCACTTGGAACGGAATGGTTCATCGATCACCTTTGCCTTTGCTGTTTTAAATATATATTTTTTTCCAACCCTTTTAAGCTGCTCTTCTACCAACGCGGATAGAAGAGCGAAGCGGAGCAGTGCCAATATCAACCAAAAGAATTGAGTCAACAAAGCGGAGCGGAGTTTTTTTTGGCTAGGAAGTCTTACTGCCCACTATTCGGCACGGGTCTACTTGTACGCATACTGTCAAAAAATCTCGAAGTGGTGTATGCCGTGACCTTGGATTAGGGATCGAACTTGATACCATTGTCTTTGTCGGTCCTTGGTTTTACCACTAGGCTTTCGCTGTCATATTATAAGGGGGTTATTTATTTTTATATAGTAAACATTGATATATAAAAAAGAGAAGATAGACAATCAGGCACGAAAAGTGTCCACTATAAAGGAGTGCAGATTACGCTTTCCTGCACTCCTTTCGTTTAGTATTATTTCAACGCGCGAGTAGACGAAGCGTGTCAAAATGTCTAATTGTTCGATGAATAAATGCCGAAATAGTGCATTAAAAGTACAAAAAAAGGATGACGTTTCTTATTTTCGGTAAGTATTAATAGACAGTATTTCTATTTCATACATATTTTGTTGCTTAAGTCGCATTTTTTAATTTTTCAATATATTTTGTTTCAAATTATCGACGATGGCCCTGTATGAACCAGTCAAATAGGGTATGTGTTAAAACAAAGGCAGTCGCGAACTATGCTCATACTTCAACGCATTTTGCTCACTTTGATCGCATAATACGACGTTCTCGGTTCTAAAAACGAATGGAGTCACCTTGTTGAATGTATTTTTTTTTATATACATATATTAAGTAATTAGTTGACATTGTTTTATTTACAAAGTTTAAATATCAATAACATTGTCATTTATATGATGATTTTTATTTTAGTTTTCCTAGGGACCCAATCAGATGATAAAGCTTGCTCTAAATTATTTATAAATATGTATTCTTTTTTTTAATTAAACGGCGTGCGAATTTGTAGGGCACTAGTATTTTATAAGATGATCATTTAAATTGTTGAATTTATGGCTTTTATGCTTCAATAATGAATGTTGAAATGTTGTATTATGTATAAATTATGGTTTCACATACTAATAGATTTAAAAGTTTTTGTTGGTATATGTTACGCTAGTGAAGATGAATATACTGTATGTAATAAAACCGAGGAGATAATAAGACGAGAACAGCGCATCAAAAAACACAACCAAGGCCTATTTGTGTTCCTTAGTTTTAAAATGTACATTAAATTTAAATATGTTTTCTGGTATTGATACACATTCCCTTCAACAACCTACACTTTTTAATCATAAAATTAGTCTTATAAAAGCTATTATAGAAAAATTTATAGATTTATCTTCTATTAGTTTACATTATAACGCAAAAAAAAATCAACAGAAAAGTTGAAATCTAATTCAAAAAGACAACTCTACAATAAGCTTCATTTATTTCAAGGAAATTGATTTACTTACTACTGTATTGTCAATGTTTACTATGACGCCATTGATCTAGACTAGAATAGATCTGGGTACTACTAATAATATTAGAATTACTATATTACTATATTGGGAATAAAAACTAAAATTTATATTTACGAGTTTTATTTTATTTATATATTTAAATAAATATTCTACCTAAAAGCATATTAATACGATCAGATAAAAGCATAAATATGAGTTTGGAACACATTTATAAATTAAACAAATTTAATAAACTAAGTAAATGTTCATACATGAAAATTATAAAAAAATATTCGTCTCCACTTCGTCCTTGCCCTGCCCGCAAATTTCGGTCGTAAAATTTTATTGCTTTTTGCATTATGCTTTGAAAATACAACTTTAAACCATACGTGTAAGGTTGAATTTGGAAAGAATGCATTTATATCATAACTATTACTACTTATGATACAACTGGCGACAGTTTTAGACGTGTCTTTTGTTCGAAACTGTGCGTCTATGATTTAATAAATCAATGATTGTAAAACAATAAAATGTTGAGAGCCTCACCGCCGCTGATTTGCAGTTTACGCCTCAACGCGGAAAGCTATGCGGACGCTGACACTGTAATAGCAATCGGCTGAAGAGCCTTTTTCGTGTTAACAAATGAAGCTTCAAAATAAATTGCTTCTATCCGTTAAATGAGAAGGCGAGCGGCTTGGCAGTCTTCTTAATATTGTTGACTCCTTATTAGCCGTAGCTACCATAGAGTAAACCATGGCTCGTATGATACCATACGCAATGAAAAAAAAATTTAAGGTTCGAATTTTTCTTTGATCAACATAACTAATGCCGATTTTGGAAATGTCTGAATCCATTTAATTTTCGTCTCAGAAGCTTTCGGGTCCAAATTCGATTAAAATCCCTACAGAAAGAACCCTTCGATCATCTTCGCCAATTTTTTTCATAATATTGACTTGAGACTTTCTCGGCAAGCTCAATTTCTGGGATTCAAGTTTCAAATTCAATGAACTAACTTATTTCTTCAAAAACTTTTTGATATCTTGATTCGTTTTTACAATACTGTGTGTTTTGTTTTGTAGCATCTATACAAACATACATTTCCTCTGTTTATATTATTAAGGTTTATCTTTTGAAAACATACCTATTAATTACACCATCAGTCTTACATTGTATCGAGTATCTACTCCACTATCTTACATAATCCAAGTTATTAACGTCAGATGTTTATCAAGCATATAGTTTATTTATCCTTTATCCTTTATATAAATCATAATTAGGTATATGTTACTAAATTAATAATTATATAGTTGTTCGTTTTTATTAAATGAAAACAGAAAATAATGCTTTACTTAATACTGGTGTGATTGAAATATCGACAGATTGTATTTTGATATTTTAATATATTTCTTATGCATATTTATGGCACATGTAAGTTTACCGAGATAAAGACAATAAGGTATGAAACTCATTGTACGATATTTAAAAGAAATAATAGAGAAGTTTGGTTTGGTAAATCTCCAGAGCTCTGTTATTGCCAACGTAGTATTATAACTTTTTCAGGTTCATGAATTTTATGACTGCCATCTTTTAACAAAAACTAGTTATTTGTATTCCTTGCGTCTGTGTTATTATAATTACAGTGTTGTTATGAGTTCTAAGAACCATAAGCCACACTGGTACGTATGAATACGGTAAATAATGTTTAACCTCACTAAAGTTTACCAAGAAAACTACATTTTAACGTATATTATACGTACCAGCGATGTAACGAATGTTACTTTATAAGCATTCGCGAATGCGAACAACACCTACTGCGATCGCCAACCCGCCTGCCAAGCGTGGCGATTACGGCACTATCCCCCATTTCTTGGGGAGGCCTATGTCCAGCAGTGGACGTTGATAGGTTGATGGATGGATGGATGGAGTCGGATTGAGTTCATTCAAAAATATTCGTTGTTCTCCGCCCACACAGGTGCGTCATGTACAACGCCATCAACCGGACCACCCCTTTTTTTTGTTAAGGCGGGAAAAAATGTTCCTAACCGCACACCCCGTCGTTCGGGGCAACGAACAGGGTAGTGTAAGGCCTGCACCCACTAAAGAAACCCGCCGTATGCCGTCTCTCCGCCTTTATTGACGGGCCACTGGAACTATGTTACATTCCTTCGGAAAGCCGTTGGCACGCATTGTTTGGTCCGCCTATATTCGGCATGAGCCGTGCAAGCCTCGGGAACAGTTCACGGAAGTGCTCGCGAAAGCGCCTCCACCCGTCCAGCACCAGATACTTGATCTGGACCGTCACCTCAATTTGGACCCCGTCCACCATGATCGAGGCGCCAGCAGGTGGCCGACGTCGGGGCCCATGGTAAAGTAGGGCCTCCGACTTATCCAGGGCCATCCTAAGCCCCAGCGTCCCGATCCTCCTGACCACCTCCGAGGTCCCTAAGGTGGCCAGGAACGCCGCTTTCTCGAAGTTTCCGCCCCGAGCCACGGCCAGCGTGTTATCCGCATAGAAGATGACCACCAGCCTGGGTGGGAGCCGACAGCGTAGCACCTAGTCGTAACCGATGTCCCACAGGAGTGGCCCTAGAACCGAACCCTGTGGGACACCGCACGACATGGGTCTCCTCACAACGTCTCCTATGCGGCTCTCATAGAGAACGCTGCGGCCCTTAAGATAGTCTGCCACTAGCCGCCTCAGATATGCAGGCACCCCGTGATACCGGAGCACCTCCCTGATGCAGCTGAATGGCAGACTATTGAATGCTCTGGCGATATCAAGTGACACCGCCTACAGCACTCCACCGCCAGCGACGACTACCGCGGCCACGGCCCTCAGGCGCATGTTTGCGCCGACCGTCGAACAACCAGCTCGAAAATCGAACTGAGCGTCTGATAAGTCCGGTCCGACGTCGCGCAGGTGCTTGACGATGTGGGCAGCGAGGATCCTCTACAGCAGCTTACCCGCCTGGTCTAGCAGCACGATGAGCCTAAAGGCCCCGACCAAATCCGGCATTAACCCCGGCTTCGGCAGGACTACCAGCCTCCCCTCCTTTCAGCAGTCAGGGAACCGTCCGGACGCTAGGCACGCGTCGAACAGTCCCCTGAGGCGGGGCTTCAGGTGGTCCAGAGCCAAGGCCAGCACCCGGGTGGCTATCCCGTCTGAGCCGAGGGCGGTGTACTTGGAACGAAACCGCGATATAGCCACCCCCATTTCCGACGCGGTGAGGGGCGGCACACTGAGGTCGGCCTCCCGGTTGCTACCTGGCGGTGCCCCACCTTCGTCGTGGGAATAGGCCCTCGAGCACCTTGATGAGGAGGCTGGGCTGAAGGGTCTTTGTGTGACCTGAGTGCGGAGCTAATACAAAACTAAGCCTAATGGTTCGTTTTTATCGTATTCTTACGAGTATTAAAGAACTCCGTCAACTTCGGAGCGCTGTAAAACCCAGATAAATTAATTAAATTAAACAAATTTATAGTGGAAATTATTCGTTGAAAAACCCTCTATAATATTGCTCTAATGTGATTTTATTGTAAAATGACCAGGAAAAAAGATATAACAGCCAAAAGAAAAGTTGTTCAAAAATTGACAGTTATTTTTGTTTATAACTTTTTTGTTTTCGATTTTAGGATGAAAAGTAATAAAGTAAAGAAGTAGACAATTTAATTTGCTACAAATAATGTTTTACAGAATTTTCTGTATGTTTGCTAGTTTACGAGATACAACTTGAAAACCTTTTTCCAAGATGGCGGCCGGGGGACAAGGGTGGCGACCCCACAAACTTGAACTTACGCTTATACTAACCCCCCCTACACATCAAAAAAATAAAAATGCGTACTCTAAAAAACGCAACCCTAAATGTAACTTTTCAATGGACTAAATATATTCACAGAACATTCGCATCGTTTCATGCGAATACGAATGCGAATGCGAATTTTTGAAAACAGGCGAATATTCGCGAATGCGAATGCGAATGCGAACATTCGTTACATCACTAATACGTACGTAACTATTACTGCTTCCATTTTCAAAATGTTAACTTTATTTTTTTTTCTGTGATTGCTATTAATACAGTAGTGGACATATATCTTTATAAATATAATGATAGAGGTCTCCCGTTGAACACACATCACGGAAAAGCTGGATAGATATCAATGAAATTTTCTAAGTTTTATTTCTTTAGACACTGGCCCCTTATCTTAAAAAAAAATATTGCGATATCTTCATTCAATATATAGTTTTAAAAGTTTTAAGAAGTAACGATTTTTATAAGCACTACATGTTCAGTTATGTGCGTTTTCTGTTATCTAATATAATAAGCAACACAAACTAAATCACATGTATCAGCTTGTACTATTATAAAATATGTCTATAGGTACTTTAAAAATTCTAAAAAAAAAAACCGATTTATGCTGTTAAGCCATGTCTAAACTCAAAACGTTATTTTTTAGAATTTCTGTAGCATTTTTTTATTTGATTGTTTATTCGCCAAAACTGCTAGTTACCTTCACGAAACTTTTTTGTGTTTAGCTATTGATTGGTTTTAAAAACTAGTACTTATACGATTTATCCCCTCATCATCTGAGATATAACCAAAAAGTATCTGCTAGCGGGCAAAGGCAACAAGTACAACACAAGGAGTAGAAAACCAATAACTCTACTGCATTTTTCAGGGAAATCACAATATCATATTTAAGTTTATCTAGTTATAAGCAAACAATATTATTTTAATATCTATGTCCATAGTATCCCTCCGGGAAACAAGCGCGATTCTATGTATGTACTTATTCTAATGTTCTCGCAAACTGCACAGTTTTTTCCATTCATTCATCAGCCTTTCGACGTCCACGGCTGGACGTAGGCCTCCCCAAGAGAACGCTATAACATATTATGTTTCGCTCATATGGGGGATAGTGCCGTAATCGCCACGCTTGGCAGGCAGGTTGGCGATCGCAGTGGATGTTGTTAATACTCGAGGGAGTGCTGCTGCCTACTGCCTCGGTATTCCCTCAGTCGGCTCTTACGACTCCCATGGGTGGAGAGGGGTGGGACAATTCCAAAGCCGGCCCAACACGGTAAAGCCGGCCCCACACGGTAAATAACTGCACAGTATAAATTTATAATTAGGATTCCGTATCCTATCACTCGCCTTTATAGTTATTTAAGAGCGACTTTTAACACAAAACATACTCAATAGCAAGGTAAAACCACTTAAAACCTTTTGAGAATTCATTGAATGTATAGCTAAGGTTAAAGTGCTCTGGGAATAGTGGTGCTTGTTTAAGACCTAAAGATACATACGTTATATAGAATGTCGCTGGTGCTTTGTTTACAGTGTGCAGTAAGAACATAAGTTACGAGTTTACGAGCGATCTGCAGCTGAATGCAATCTGAGCGCAACGTGTGGGGGATTTATGTGTAACGTGACAGTTAAATTTGATTTCGTTCTGGATTCAAATAAAGACTGTCAAATGGGGCGTGTGTGATCATGTTATGAACTTTAAATTGTTTGTATTTAAGTTAAAAAATATTCCTCATTTAAGCGCTTCAAATGCAGCTATATGTCACCTTCAAATATAGTCGAGACGTACCTAAGCGTGTGATGACATACCACATGTGCCAGAAGTGCATGTGTTGCGCGACAGCAAACGTAATTTCAAAGAGAGATTTTTTAATAAGCCGAAGTAATATGACGAATTATAATTAGAATTTTTATAATGGGTAAAAACTTTTTTAGTTTAATAGGTATAGTTTTTGAAAGTACTATACCTACTTTTTTTACCTAAGTAGTATTTAGCAATATTAACGTATTTCACAATACATATTATTATATGCTAATACTAAATCCGGCCCGTGACTCTATCCGCGTGGATTTCAAAATAATATACATAAATACATCACTCTACGGCACATTAATTATCTCTATGTAAAAAAAAATAGCTGTCCCACTGGGATCATTAATTTTTCCGGGATGAAAAATGTCCCGTGTCCTTTTCTAAGCACCTGACTAACTACTATGCAATTTTGGGATGATTTGTTCAGTGGTGCGGCGTGAAAGCGTACTAAACAAACTCACTATCGCATTTATAATATTAGTAAGGACTAGCCTTTGCCCTCCGCTGCGCCGCAGCCAAAAGGTAGTTTTCAGGTTATATCTCAGGTTCCCGTAGAGGGTATAAAATGTATACCAGTTTTTAAGTCTAATCAAGAGCTATCAAATAAAAAATAATTGCATCAAGATCCGTTCAGTAGTTTTAGCGTGATGCGCGAACGAACAAACAGATAAATACTAATAAATAGACAAACAGACAAAAAAATATAGAGAGACTGTAATAGAGCCATGTCTGTACATTTAAGATATTTGAGAACCTGAGATATAACCCAAAAACCAGCTTTTCGCTGAGGCAAAGCCGCGGGAAAAGGCTAAGTAGGTGATATTTCCGCGAAAATTTGTTCTTTCGTGACAATCTCTGCTGTAAAGTGTCCGAAATGTCGTATGTAACGACAACGACCTTAATACGAAAGGCTTAAATGTTTCTTTTATTTTTGTAGAAGTTTGTGTTTAACTTCCACAAAACAAAAGTAACATTTAACTTAAGCCACTTAAACGCAAAAATATTCCGTCTCTTAGAATTTTTGAAACGATTGTATTGATTACAAATTCACTAAAACAACCTGAGTTTGATAAGAGTAAAAAAATAAATTCTTATCAACTCACATAAAATATCTATCTAATAAGTTTTACAAACAAGTTAATGATTTTAACATCATTTGGTGCAGCAATTAAATAAAGGTTTGTTTGTTTTAGGGCGCACTGTGATGCTTTTTGCTTTAGGTAATAGATGCCGTGTCACTGGGTCATTGGGACAGAAGCGCGCTGCCGTGTTCTGGACGCAAAACTCAAACAATGCAGCCAGCTTGATTTATTTACATAGTTTGTTAATTTCGTCAAAAGTTTAGTACTAAATAAGCCAAAATTGAGTAATAAATTATAAACTTTCTGCCCACAGTAATATATGAAAAGGAGATTTTGTGGGATCATCATGGGGAGCGGTAGAAATCCTGTCACAAACTTCAGATATTCTAGAAATAAATTAAAACATAGTGAAGTATTCCACTGACATACATTCGAGTACCTTCTATGGTAAAGAAAAAAAACCCGTCGTTATATATATTATCCATCCTATCTATCCTCTCTTTATTATCTTACATTTCCTCTCCTTATTATCTTTTCTATCCTCTCCACATACTATCCCTTTCCTTGGAGATGGCGACAAGCTATGGTAATACTAGCGTCTATAGGCTATGGTAATCCCTTACCATCAGGTTGACCTTATGCTTGTATAAGTAACTCGGCAAACAGTTCTCAATATTTAAACCAAAATATTTTTGAAAAACTGGAAATCTACATGCTGATTATTTTAGTAATCTTGGTTGCGATACTGGGATATTTCATCTGGAAGAGGTGCAAGGTGAACCATGGTAGCTACATGCGCCGTCAGTTGCATGAGCTGCCAACCATCGCCGCCCAATGCGAGAGCGGTGGTCAGCAGGCCACACAAGTAATAATGTGATGAGTGCAAGGTTAAATTAGTGTATTGTGAAGTGTCAGTGCCAAACATATAAGTTTTAATGATTAGTAAATAAAGGTACATACCTATTACATAAGTATATTTTACATTATATTTTTACTATCTCAAATTATATAGTTATTGTTTTTAAATCTTTATATGAACGTGTTGTTTAGAATAGTATCCAATTTCAAAATAAATAATCTTTTATGTTTGAACACTATATTATTACTAAAATTATTATAAAATTGTTGTAAGTAATGTTTCAGATAGGTATAGATATTTCAATACCTTATATTTTGAATAATATTGAATTATTTTATTTTATATTTATTGAATTATTGTATTACATAATATTGAATTATTGTATTTTTAATTAGGGGGAAGTAATGTGCCGTGTGCACATACATTATCTTATATGGTAATGTTATACATTCCGTAAGGATTACGTCTGCGATGATATTATATACTTTAGCTATTGTAAGAACTATGATTAAACCTAATATTCAGTTGGTAATAGAAAGTTATATGAGAAGGTTGTTTTATTACTCTCCCATACTGGAACATACTCGCTACATTTGCCACCACCCACGTAGTATTAAAAAAAACCGTTCAATAAAACACAAAACAACCTCTTTGTTCCTTTGTTTAGTCCAATTTTTTTTCTTTGTAGTAATGATACAATATTATCGTAGGTATATCAATAATTGCATGCATCCTACGTACCTTGCGTGATACGTCCAAAGGAAACAGATCTTAATTTTCTCAAGGATAAACGATTTATAGATTACTATTTACGTTATATTTAACTAGGTCGAAATATTAAGTTACTTTAGAGTTAATGTCAATGATAATCCATTAATTTACCCATCATGGTTACAAAAATTGAAATTATATATTGTAACTATTATAAAGCTGTAACAGAGCTATGTTATATTTGAGAAAAAATAACTGTATTAGACTATACGGGCGTGTTTGAACATAAAACATTCTTTTTTAGATTTTTTGTCTGTTTGTTTGTTCTCGCGCCACGCAAAAACTACTGAACGGATTTTGATGCCACTTTTTTTGTTTGATAGCTCTTGAATAGACTTAACAACTGGTATACATTTTATGCCCGCTACTATATCGGAAACTCGAGATATAACCTAAAAACTAGCTTTTGGCTGCGGCGGGGCCGCGGGCAAAGGCTAGTATGAATTTAAAATAGATTCCAATTATTGTCAACATCATCATGCATGCATAAGCCTATTATCATCCACTGCTGGACATAGGCCAGGCCACTGTAAACATAATTTAGGCAATCACTTGTGATTTCAGTCTTGTCCTTTGTTGTTATCGAATAATATTGCTTTCCTATACTGCAGAACAAAATTGTAACGTAGCAAGTTATCCTGAAAGGGCATGGTCCCTTCTTGGTCACATTATTTAGAAGGAAACCACATAAAATACCCTTTTAATATTTCACATTTGAGCTCAACAATTTTAGTCAAATATTGTATTTGTAATTAAAATATAACTGCCTCTGTGGTGCAGCGGTAGTGTAAGCGACTGCTGATCATGAGGTCTCGGGTTCGATCGCCGGGTCGGGCAGTGTAATTGAGATTTATCGTAAAAAAAATAAAAAAGTCTCAGTAGCAGCCCGGAGTTTTGAAATGTGCCTGGTAGACGTCAATAGGCTCGCCCCCTATTACGTGGGACTTAAACATAGCTGGCGAGTCGTGGGTGTGTAATACACCTCTGCCTACCCCTTCGGGGAATACAGTCGTGATGCTATGTTTAAAATATAAAACTTTACATTCATATCACTGATGTCTCCCGACATAATGGTATGCCTCATCCTCCTTTCTTTTGTGCATTGAATCTTAAGATCACTGATAGACATAATTAAAAAAAGAACTGTCTTAACAGCTATTACAGCCAATATACATGATATGACGTTCCATTTCACTAAAGATTTATTTACTTTGACACAATGAAAGAATGAACGGCTATGTCCTTATCTTAGCTAGATACAACTAAAAAAATACCGAGATGCATCACGGCTGGTCAGATGGCAGACGGTATTAACTCCCACTTGGTACCCATCCCTAACACCATTACTGCAATGGGTGGTATTGCTTACTTAGTCACTTCGTACAACACCTACGGAAAAAAAAGAATTTCATATGTATTCTTAGGTCGTCACCACGAGTAAGTAAATAGTTAAGTACAAAACGTGTGTGGACAAAATACGAGGAAGTTAGATCTGATAACAACAATTTTATTAATGATCAATCGGGTAATCGATATTTTTAAATTTCACAAGCTAGTGGCTAATACTTTGTACTGTTTTCCCGTGCGAGACCGGGCGAAACCACTGGAGCTCAATCATTGTACAGCATAATGGTTATATCGCAATAGTACCCACACTATTGTTATGAATGATAGAATAAAATACTTCCGCCTATGGGTACGAATTGAATAGTCGCGATAACTTAATATGGGAAACCATTGACTACAAAATATTCGTGTTAGATAAAAACAGGAGGCATCTTTGCCACGTACCTCGGAAAGCACGTTGAGCCGGTAGTTACTGTTGTCGTGAATATCTATCATTGTCGCTTTAGGGAATAAATAAGAAATTCCGTACAAAAAATATATTCTTCTGAATCCTAAATTAATCTAGAAATCCCTAATGTAATTTGGAATAATAAGGGGTTGGTGGACAATGGCTATGCGTAAAGATTTTATATCTATACTAGCCTTTGCCCGCGGCTCTGCCGCAGCCAAAAGCTAGTTTTTAGGTTATATCTCAGGTTCCCGATAGAGTAGCGAGATAAAATGTATACCAAATTTTAAGTCTAATCAAGAGCTATCAAATAAAAAGAGATGCATCAAAATCCGTTCAGTAGTTTTTGCGTGATGCGCGAACGAACAAACAGACAATTGTATTATGTTCAGGCACGCTTCCTATATAGCCTAATAAAGTATTTTTTTTTCAAATTATCTTAAATGTACAGCTACAACACTGTTACAGCTTTATAATAGTATAGATAGATTATACTTTTTATACGATTTCGGATCTATAATACGAGTATACTTCAAACTGAAAACTCGAATGTAAAGGGGTGTCAAACCCTAAGTTATATAATGTAACACACGCAAGCAACTTAAAAAAATATCAGCACCTGTCAATTATACTGCTGCTCCCTCCGTTAGTACTACTAACGGTCCAACTTTAACAAAAGCACTGTATGAACAAACTTCTTGATTGAGGAACTTAGCCCGTAATATAAGTCATATGGTAACTTAGTTTCCACTTGACGTCGCTCATTTAGCGAAGCAACCGCAAGCACAGTAAATGGCAAATTCGATCTAAATAGTAGCTGCAATTATAATTTTCATATAGAGTAGGATATATGCAGTGATAGCCTAGCGGTAAAACCAAGGACTGCAAATACAGAGGTATCGAGTTCGAACCCGAATCCAAGGTTTAGACCTCGTACGGCGCACACCTCTGACTGTTCGAAATTATGTGTTTGTGTTTACAATTTATCACTGCATATATTCTACTCTCTCATGCGAAGAAACCTGCATGCCTGAGAGCTTCGACGACTTGTGAATTCTGACAATCAATTCGTGATGGACTATGACCTAATCCCTTTCACCATGGGAAGAGACCTGTGCCCAATAGTGGAACAAAAAAATAGTTGAAATGAAAGATGGTGGAGTCAGAAATCTCCGAAACCGCGAGCGTCTATGAAGAAAATTATGAATTGCGACTATTGCGAGAGATGTATACAAGAATAGAGCGCTTTTGGCACTCTGTTCTTTCGGCCTACTCCGCAAGGAAGATGGCGTGATGAAAAGTAAGTACAATAAGAAATATCTCTATCCAAAACAGCTATTCCACAGCTGTCTATTTTTCTGTGATGAGAGGCAGCCTATGTGCTCTCCTAGACTTCAGACTATTAAATGTATGCAATATTTCCACAGTCAAGCTGGCAGATACTTCCTTGTCGCCACATTCGTCCGCCGTCATATAACATTAGTAAGGATGTAATGATGTAGGTATAATACCAATGTTTTTTTTTCAAAAGTTCACCTAAAAATTAAAATCTATAGTGAAACCAATATCGTTACAAGATTTAAGTACTTAACTCATCATCATCCTTCCCCTTTTACGTTAAATTAGGTCAAATATTTACGATAACTACTCTTATATTTAAGGTTCTGTAGGAAAAATTACAGAAGCTATAAACTGCTATAAAAAATAACTATGGAGTTAAAACATTTTACGACAAAGTGTAAACCTACTCAGCCACTCCACACGGGTAATTGAATCTGAATATCAAAATAGCTTTCGAAAAGTTCTATCAATAGATCCATTTTTATCTTTTCTCATACCCTTCGCCATTCAGAGTACCCGACTATCTAAAACGTCGTCGAAAGCATTTAACACTACCGCTATTGAACTTAGTATCCAATGAAAAGAAATGTTATCTTATTCACCTCGTATCGTGCCGTATTACCATTTAACTTTTAGCCATTTAAAATATCACTAGCTTCTAGCCGCGACTCCGTCGCAGTCCAAAGCTGGCTATATCTCAGGTTCGTAGTAGCGAAATACATATAAAATGTATACCAGTTTTCAAGTCTAATCAAGAGCTATCAAAAAAATATATCATCAAGATCCGTTCAGTAGTTTTTGCATGATGCCCGAACAAACAAACAGACAATAAGCCTTAAATTTATTAAATGTATAGACAGTTACAGTACTCAGTTCTGTAACTGAGTAAAGCTGTCTTTATAAAAGTAGTCGATATTGCTTTGGCAACTGATGGTGGGTTGGACTCAGGCGGGCTTATAAACGGATGGCTACATGCTAATATTTGGAAAAGCCGATCTCGGGTTTGTTACATAAACAATCTTCTTACTAAGAGACCTTCAGATTTCTAAACAACAGAGCATAATTATAAGTTTACTACGATGATACATGCTACGAGGAACAAACATTATGGTTTCGATATTCTAGTTAAATTAACTCTAGCAACTGCAACCTAGAAAATAATGTAATTTAACAATGTAATTTAACCATTATAAAATGTTATAACAATGTAATTTAACCATTATAAAAAATAACCATTTCTAATGCAATATAACACAAGTTTGTCAACTTACATATTACATAGTATTAAAATCAACTATAAATTCATAACTTTTTTGAGATTTTAAATGAGCAATCGCTAAAACGGTTATTCTACTAGGATACTGTGATATCTCGGCAAAATAACATTATCTTTTGCATATAAAACAGATGTAGATAGTAGACAATATACACGAAGTCCATTACAATCACCCAAGTACCTGGGGAGTGAAACGCAACGTGGCCACCCAATATTTATGGAAGCGAAAGTACGGAAGGAGGGCTCTCTTAGGGATTTATGGATTACTATACTGTCCCCCGGGAGCCAAAACTTTGTGCCGCGTGAGGCCTTAACTTTGTTGTTGAGAGCCGATCACATAGTCTAACCCGGTTTATGGACACAACAATAAGTAAACAATACATTATGTAATGTAATGTCCCTTTTTTTTGTTAAAGTGGGGAAAAATGTACCTAATCGCAAACCCCGTCGTTCCGGGCTACGAACAGGCTAGTGTGGGGCCCTCACCCACTAAATAAACCCGTGCCGTCTCTCCGCCTGTACTGGTGGACCACTGGAACTGGAAGACATTACCTCAGTGGTATGTAATATAATGTCCTATTAAGCTAATACTGATTATAGCGGCTTATGAATACTGATTACAGTGCACAAGTGCATTGACACAGGTGTACTCTCTATTTCTAGTAACATCAACCGATTTTAGTAATCCTTTTTTTGTTATGCCGGGAAAAAATATTTCTAACAACACACCCCGTCGGCACCGAACAGCGTAGCATGGGGCCCTTACCAATTAAATAAACCCGCCGTGTGCCGTCTCTCCGCCTGTGTTGGCGGGCCACTGGAATTATATTACATTACTTCAGTGGTGATTTTAGTAAACCTAAAATCATTAAAAGACAACTGGACTGGTCCTATATAAATTTACCCAAACTATGACAATGGAAAAGGTATTTGCGCGACATATCACTTCAAGTCTTGTGCATTCTTCTTTTCATATCCAAGCTATCTTGTTGTGGAATGCGCTGCCTCTGGAGATCAGGATGGCCACAAGTCGTGAATCGTTTAAAGCCAGAGTACGTGAATTATATTTACGCCTGTTAGCAGAGTCCTCTATTTAGCTGTTATTCAATTTAATTTGTTATATATATATATATATATACTCGTATATATGTATTTATGTATATGTACATATATATCTAGATATGTTTATGTATTAGTATTTGTTGATATCTTAAATGTAGTATATTTTTATTATATATAATTTATTTATATATACTGCACAAAATATTATTAATTTTGGTAGAAAAATTTTCAGTAGCACCTACCACAATATATCTCTGCTCCACCCTGGGTCGACTGGAAGAGAATGCCTTAGGCATTAAGTCCGCCTTGTACACTTATTGTGCAGAAGTTGTAAAATATGAGCATTCTCCGGTTGCCGGAGCTTCACCGTGACTTCTTTATTTTTATACACAGTATACCGTCAGCATAAGCGAACGTGAAGTAGTAATCCGATTAGGCCTGCAAGGCCGGATTGCCATTCCCGTTATGCATTTTGTGACTTTTCTGCGTTCTTAGTATTTCTTAATTTCATTATCAAGCAATATAGTAGCGCGATGGCTAATCTGCTATCTAATAATAACTTTTGTAATAATTAACAACGTTTTCAAATATCATTGAGGACACGTGTACGTACAGCTTGACTTATTTAAACAAGTGTGTTTATCGCTAATAATTACAAGTATATACGGCAGTAAAGCTGTACACAATGCCTTAGTAAATAATAATCAGACTGCGTCTTATGAATGGAGTATCAAAGTAATTAAGTACAACAGACGCGGGTAAATAGACTTGCTCATTTGCCATAAATTTCGAGACTTTAGGGGATTCATGGCTTCAATTCACATAGTATTATTTCTATTCATAATAATGTTCAGTATAGCTCCCTCCAATCATCTATTGGAACTGTT
Source organism: Leucoma salicis (assembly GCA_948253155.1). NCBI lineage: Eukaryota > Metazoa > Arthropoda > Insecta > Lepidoptera > Erebidae > Leucoma > Leucoma salicis. The sequence goes on from OX411811.1 coordinate 22,880,726, forward strand.
TTCCATTGTTCTGATTTAACCTGACTAATCGCTGGCGTCATATCAGTTAGCAGAATTTAAGTTGTCGATAAAATGTCTAACTAAAACAGATTTTCTTCTATGCGCATATTTTGTAACGAAAAAGCAAATACAACCTTGTGTTGGCGGTCCATTAGGTTCTTTTGGTAATTAATCTGTATATCGAAGTACTTTTTTATAACATATTAGTACCCACACATTAAGATAATGTTCACATTCACATTACGACACTTTATAGATTGTGATAAATGCACTTTGAATTATAAATCACCATATTTATCGGAATATTTTGACACAAATTCTTATAGAGTTGCATCCGAATATCTAAGAAGTCACATGTAGATACAAAAATCTAATTAGTTAGCGCACATGATTTCGTTAACAGCATAACGTAAGCTGCAGTATAGAAATACCCAAGGGAAGGGACCAATTACTTACCGACCGCCAACCTGTAAGTCGTCGCTACAAGTTTTCCCTACACGATCCGATTTCGATATATATAAATACCCATTATCATCAACGATTCTTAAACTTTAGGGAATACCAGAAGTAATAGTCAGTATTTATAATGAAAACGTGAACAACACATCTATTATCATTACAATATCTTCCATCGGCCATCCAAACTTAAAAAATTTTAGCAAGTGCGAATCGGACTCGCCCATAAAGGATTCCGTAGCAGTAAGTTAAATGTTTTTTTTTTTTAATTTTTATATTAGAGTTGATTGAATGAAAGGTAAATTGCGATTTACGATTTATGACGTATTAAAAAAAACTACTTACTAGATCTCGTTCAAACCAATTATCGGTGGAAGTTTACATTGTAATGTACATCATATTTTTTTTTTTAGTTTTATCATTCTCTTATTTTAGAAGTGACAGGGGGGGGGGCTCATTTTACCACTTTGGAAGTGTCTCTCGCGCAAACTATTTAGTTCAGAAGAAAATTATATTAAAAACCTCAATATCATTTTTGAAAACCTATCCATAGATAAACAAAACAAATGGGTTTGATGAAAAAAAAAATTTGCGTTTCAGTTCTAAGTAAGTATATTATTGTTTTTTTTTTTTTCTATTTTTGTGTGAAAATCTTAATGCGGTTCACAGACCATCTACTTACTTAGTACAGTTCTTATAGTTTAGGAAAAAAGTGGCTGTGACATAAATACGGACAGACAGACAGACAGACATGACGAATCCATAAGGGTTCCGTTTTTTGCCATTTGGCTACGGAACCCTAAAAACTACTGAATGTGTTTTCATGCGGTTTACACCAATATAATATGGAGTGATTCACGTGGAAGGTTTAGGTACATAATTCATTAGTTTTATGCAAATTAGTATGACGATGACTTGAAGATGTCGGATAAAATTATGTATTCCGACTGGAAACTTTACTGACGTCCTCCACGTGAACTAATAGTTATTGAAAATAAATTACCTTATGCCTGCGACAATGCTACGGATAAAAGAATTGTCGATGAAAATGGGCATAAAGTAATTTAAAATACATAGTATTGTTCTTGGTTTGCCTGTACTACAAATACACGTGTGTAATTTAATTGGATTAATTAGTAAAAATTAATTATGATATCGGCGAACGTTATCAATAGACTAACTTTCTCGTGGCCATTGTCAGAGTATACCTTTGCACCCGATTGATGACGGCGACCCAATGTGGATTATGCAGTAGGTTTACTAAGCCAAGCGAGTAGCACTTGTTGGATACGAATTTTTAGATTTCAGTTTTAAATACTACTGAAAGAGTCCACCAAAATAGGGAGAAACGGCACACGTACAACACACAATACGAAAAAATATTTTTTTTTTCCGGCTTAACAAAAAGAAGTCAAGACATCTCGAATGAGGTTATAATCACAATAAAAGAAATAAATAAACAGTTTAAGTTTTTATCTGTAGATAAAAATCAACCCAAAAGGGAACTTCCGGTTCAATCCCCGCTAGCAGTTATCATTTTCTATTTTACACAGACTTAAAATTACCAAAATATATTTTTTTTACTTCCGGACCTAGTGTATTTGGCGGCGTACGAGCAAGATACGTGCTTGATAACGGTACGCGATTTGCTCTATATTTCCCGTTTTTTGACTTATTTCGCCAACGACAGTTCAAAGATTAATGACCTAATTACGATAAAACTATTATACCAATAATGAATTACTCAATTCATAACGACTTAGGCAAGTACCTCACTAATTACCTAACTGCCCATTCCGAGAACTTAAAAACGCACCCACGTACATGTATACAGAAACTGGTCCGCAACAGATTTGAAATACGAGACGATAATATTGAGTACACTCGGTATATTCTGAATGAACGAATTGTAAGACAATAGCCGTATGGGCTGGTCTATAAATATAGAGGAGTATTGCTCAATCAACGAACAATGTAAATATCGATGTATACAATCCAGCGTGCAATGCGACCTAATTTATAAACGGAGAGAATTTGTGCAGTTCCCTCGTCTAATTAAACTGACACAACTCCGACCTCGCCATCGCCTCCTGCTCCTTTGTTAAAAAGTTTGGTAAGAACAACTAAGAATAAATTATTGGATCCAGACAAACTTGGTAAGATGTGATTTATGAAGCGATTTAAATTCTAAAAGCTGCAGTTTCAGAGATGCGTTTATTATTACAGTAGCATTGTCGGGAAAATGGGTCGTGTTGAAAAATGCACGAGTGTTGTATAAAAGGAGTGCAATGGTTAGTGCTATTTACAAGAAGGCGGGTGTCGACAGTATGTGTCACTAATTGCCTTCATTGGGCAGTGAGCGCGGCAGTTTGACTCGACTCGTACGGACGCAATATATCTGTACCAAATTGCTTTTGCTCACTAAACTCCCCACCATGTTGTATTGTGGAACGGTCAGGGACCGTGTATGCGTTTAATGTGCGTATAATAAGCCAATAATGTACCGACTAAATTAGTTTTTTCGACATACCTACCACATAATAAAGCTAATACATACAGTAATAATGTATGCTTTAGAAATGTGTGAAGATGTATCATCATTGTAACCATAATTTTTATGATGCCGCTGTTTTTTTTACTTTCATCACAATAACAATGTATGCAGCATACAGTATGCTGTATACATGTCATTGGAAGAGGATTTGAAAAGAGCACTGCGCATTTAAAATACGCAGACTTGACTCTCACTTTTTTACTGCAACTTGTACTTACTACTGGGGTGGTTTATTAGGTGGAACTGATGACTAGAAATTTAACAGTCCAAAAATTAGTTTAACAGCAATTTTTTGGAAGTTCTAAAGCCTTGCTTGTCCCAGCATGAACGGACTGGGCTCGATCAGGGAAGTACCACCCTCTCACAGAAGATCAGCGTGAGATAGCGGTATATCCTCCTATTGTTGGGTTTCGTATCATGAGTGAAAGTGCCGGAGGCCCAAACCCCGGGTTTATCCTCTCCGCCTCCTATCCCTTGCCTTGGAATTGGTGACGCGCGAGTGATGGCTTCGGTGTTGCTAGTGTTTATGTGCTTGTTTGCCACCCGTATAGTATAAAAAGAAAAACCAGTCCGATGTAAAATAAGTGCCTTCAAAATACGTCCGACAGATGGCGCAGGCGTCACCCAAAGACGTTAAGTATGATGTGTTATCGAAATTAGCAGTCAAGAGCAATTTTCAGGATGGCTGAATTGGTAAAGCATCTGGACGGTATCCAGAAGATGCAGGTTCAAATCCTGCTCCTGACTGTTATTTTCGATTTCACATTTTTCACTTTGTGTTTAATGTATAGTGCTAAGCATGTCAAATGCTAAAAATATATATAAAAATATCTAAAATAAATGCCTTCAAATCAAAGCATAAACGTGGTAGGCTTTAGAAAACCTTTAAAATTCAAATCAAAAGCACTATACTAAATCTTACTAAGATTTAAAGGAAAAGTAACCTTTAGCCTCGTACTCGTTGTGTAATAATTAATAATAGGTACCTACTAATTACTCTAAATAAGATCTATTTCAGCTCTAACACATTGTTAAAAATGATCAACATGTTTCCACTTACCATATACATCAATCAATCGTATTAAAAATAACAGCTTTATATACTGCTTCCATTGCAGCGAAAAATCAAAGCACCATCTAGCTAGGGTGTGAACTCCCGTTCTCCCTGCGCTCCAGTGACCCAATTATTCCTGGGGTGTCATATTTTCTCTCAGATAAAAGCATCTAGAAGGTACAATTCTACATCAAGTTTTTTTTATTGCTAATGATGCCAGACGAGCCACGGCCCACCTGATGGTACGTGGTAAGTGGTAACCGTCACTCCTGTGGACTCAACTATACCGAGAGTATGAAAGTCAAGCCGCTGCGCACCATTTCATTTCTAAGGCATGAAATGAAAGAATAAACGGCTATCTTCTGCTACAGCCAAAACACACTGACGTGCTCTATGACCGCTCACACGGGAGACGGTGGTACCGACCCGTTCGGGCCCGATAACAAGTGAGTACTCTCACTTAGTACTCAGCTCTACCACCAGTAATGCAATGGGTTATAATTGCTTACTTCCCTTAGTCGCCTTGTACGACACCCGCGGGAAAGGATGGGGTGGTGACACTTGTTTTCTTAGTTTCTCACCACACAGATACAGTTTTTTTAATAGTTTATCCAAAAAGTAGTACTATGTAGATAGTTACATTATCTGTACTTAAGAGCAGTAAAATATTTAATAGATCATTGTGCTTGGTACCTATCAGTTCCCTATATTCTTGAGAACTAAAAATTATTTTCCTCGTTTATTTAGACAAAATACCTTTAAGTACTTATATTTTCACATTTGGCTATACATTCAACATTTTATTATTCTACGAATAAAAGCGTTTTCCGAGTTCTGAGTAGATTTAGAACAAGTGGAATTGATAATGACGAAATAACTATATCAAGAAAATGAATCATTCAAATGTAATGAATTCTAGTTCACAGAATAATGAAAAAAATCTTGTAAACTAATAACGATTTCTAGAACGACATAATTGTTCAATAGACCGAGTAATCATTTCGTAATCGCTCCGATATTATTCGAAGTGTCTAATTAATTATTTATGTAACAAACGTATAATTATCTGTTTGACAAATGAATGTAGAAAAGGTAATAAGTAAAACCGTTTATTGTCATTTTCATGATTTATGCTATGTTTTTTATCAACTTGTCTATCATCGAACAGTTACGTGCAGTAGAAGTCATCAATGTCGAGATAAAACATTTTATAAATTTTATTATCAAATAAGTACCTACTTATATAAAATCACTAAGGAATAATGATTACAGACTTAAAATATTATCCCTCTTTTTTCGTAGATACTATTTAATATTCACAAACACTGGTTTGTATTACTGAGTTAAATGTGTGTGTGCTGGAGCTTTCAGAGATTTTGTCAGTTGAATGTTGCAGACGTTTGTTTACATTTACAAAGCATCTAACTGCAAACGGCGCGCGCCGGCTCCCGCCCGCCCAATAGCGTGGATGACTACTGAGGGTCAATGACCGAGCATACAGACAACTGTACTTTTTACGACATAATAAAGTCCAATCGTGCCCTGTAGTTTTCATATATTATAAACATTTTCAAATAACATGTAAATATCATTAAGAAATCAACAAAATCAATAAGTACCTAAGTACTTATACTATACTCGTAGTCCTACGCAAACATGACAATAACATACTTCGTAGGATAATGTATTTAGATTTTTTATAAGACTAAACTGACGCCCAAACCCTCTCGCTGTCCTTTCCTTATTATTCCTCCTGTCTCTCTCGTTGTAATCTCTCCTATACCTTTTCATGGAGATGGCGACGCACGAGCGATGCGTCTGGTGTTGCTAGCGTATATAGGCTACGGTAACCGCTTACCATCGGTGGCCGTATGCTTTGTTTGCCACTCACGTCCTATAAAAAAAATGAACACTGAAGAATCGTATTTGTGTTTATCATCAAGCCACAGTTTGTCTAAATGCCATTTTGCAGTGTTCACGCTATTTATTCTAAACCTTTCATTTTTAAAACGTTAAAGATTTGTGATTTATTATCACGCACATGATTTCTAACTACAAGGTGTCGTAGAATAAATAGTTCTAAATACTTTTGTGTTGGCATTAATTTACCTCAATCACTCTAAGGCCTGGTAGAGCCTCGTGACGGCAACTCGTGCTATCTGACTTAGGTTTTCGTTAACTCATCTGACCACTGAAACGGATAAATTTCCCTACTAGACAGGAGAAAGAAAAAACGAAAATTCATGTTATTACATTGACAAAATCCCTAGCTTAAAACGAGCGTGGTGTTTCAGAAACCAGTATCCCCGAGGCACTTAAACTAAGATTAAACAACCTAATTAGGGCCGTGCCTACCAGTGGAACGTATAAGCGATTTGATTGCGTTTAGATAGATGTATTATACAACCTAGAGCCAGTTCTCACGATATTCTCGTTGAATTCAGGTGAGGTTATCTTACAGGACAGGTTTTCGCCTCATTGCCCGTTATGACTACAGTTATTAGTCGTACAATATCTAGCAACCTAATGGTGCAAAATTACAGCTTATTTTTAATGTTGTTTAACGTTAGTTAATGGACCTGTGTATCGCACTTACAAGATCACGATTTATCATGACGTCAATAATTAATAATTTAATTCCAAAATCATTAAGTATTCTCAATACGAGCACATGGCACAAATACTCAATTGAGTACTAAAAAATAAAATAATGTAGGTACCATGTTTTTATAAGGGACTAAAAAGTATAAAATTATTAAAATACTTGTAAGATTGGAAACGAAAAACATGGGGCGCATGAAGCAGATAATTGATGCATTAATGTAATGTAGTGTTTTTATTTTATTGTTTTTTTTTTAGTTTGGAAATGTGCCCGGTAGACGTCAATAGGCTCGCCCCCTATTACGTGGGACTTAAACATAGCTGGCGAGTCGTGGGTGTGTAATACACCTCTGCCTACCCCTTCGGGGAATACAGGCGTGATGCTATGTTTTTGTTTTTATTTTCTGCTTTTTAGGGCTATGTTCTTCTTCTTTTTTTCACTTTTTCATGAATTGTCATCCACGTGTCTAGCTCATCGGGAAGTTAGTTTAAAATCAATTACAAGTTTCTACCCGGACAGACATTAACTCGCTTTCTTGTAGAAAGCGAGTTAATAAAAACATAGTAAAATAATAGCGATATATAGGTACACCGTATATTTACAATTATATACAATACAATAATAATATGATAATAATATAATATGTAATGTACCTAACAAGCGTAACATTATATTATTCAGCCAATAAGCTGAAACTAATACCGGTCTATATATAATCCGAATATAAGATCAACGAATATCGAGTTAAGTTCTCTCAGATAATTGGAGGCGACTACTTTTAGGGAACTTTGCTAAATAATATTTGAACAAAGCCCAGGGCTACGTAGATCTCTCAATGTTATAATGTGCGTGTTAACAAGAGTTCAAGGTGCTTGAGTCATAAAGATTGATTTAGGAATAATCTGTTCCAGCCGAATGCCGACATCCTATATGTACCTATGTATGTAATCTATTTGGCTTTGATTTATCGTTTCAACCTAACGTACAACTGGAGAGTTGGAGAATAATACCGGACACGGAAGACAGGTTGTGAAGTTTAATTATTACGAACTTTTGGAGAGAAGTTTCTGTCTTCGAAAGGTTGATGTCGTAGTGAAATGCCCTAAATCTATACTTTAGTATTTAGCTAATACTACAATAAATTGATTATTTTGAGAATGACAAAATTTCAGGCTATCCCCGAATATGTTTGATTAACTTTTCATAATTCAACAAATTTTTAAATTATTTTTGATTTGTATACCACTACTTACTATTGTCGTAAAAGCCGTTTGGAAGTTTTGATTCCACAGAGGGCCACAGATAACATTTTAGACATAATATGCCTAACACCGCTTTGCCTGCGTGGGATGTTAAAACAAATTACTTTTTGAAGTTATACTACTTTTGGCGCGTTAAGGAAAAATGATGAGAGTAAATTTTTACGATCCGCGCGCACACCGTCACGATAAACCGACACCCTGAAGTTAGCTATAGTCAACATTTTAGTTTTTAACTAGATAATGCGTTATAATAAAACTTTCAATGTATTATTTATAATTGTTATTAGTATTGTCTTTTTTCTATTGTGAGTGTCATTTTATCTACAAACGTAGAATAAGGCGAAAGATAAAATTTTAAGAAGTATAACTTTTAACGCGTGTACATAAGTACACACACACACACTTTTTTTTCCTGTATAAGTACACCGAGGTTGGCAAACAAGCAAACATCCACCTGATGATAAATAAAACAGTTACCGTCGCCAATAGACGCTAACTACACCAGAGACAACACTGGCGCGTGGCATATACCTACCAATATATATGAATAAGGAGCCGGAGGCTTATACCTCCAGCTCTCACAGTCACCATACGAAATACAAAAGTAGTAGTACCAACAGTTTCACACTGATTTTCTGTGAGGGTAATACTTCCCCGATCAAGCCGGCTCTTTCATGCTGGGATAAGAAAGGCGCTGCCTCTTAATAAACTAGTGCTTTGGAGAATAAAATTTGTTTTAAGGATGTCCCTATGAAAGGCTAAATACACCTAAATTTTCTTTTCGAAATTCGAATACGAAGGAACTGGCGATTCTATCAGTATTGTTAAAGAATACATTGATTATGAAATTATGTTGAAACCTAAGTCATACTCACAATTACTCAGTGTAATTCGCAACACACGTGTAAAGTATTGCACGTGCTATGTACGCGTGAAAGTAAGGCTCGTTAAAATAATTTTCTTCTAAATAATAGAATTATTCTAACTCTTTGTAGTGGATCTTAGGAGCATGCTAATTTACTAGCTTAATTCGCATTCATAAATTGATCGAACTCAAATGCACATTATTATAAGAAAAATCGTTGTACTCGTTCATTTAGCGTTTGAATCTTGTTATTCAAGATCATATATCAGACTCTCAGCTCAAAACAAGTTACAAGTTTAGGTACGTACTTAGTATTTACTAGCCTTTCTCAGGTTCCCGATATAGTAGCGTGATAAAATGTACCAGTTGTGAAGTCTAATCGAGAGCACTCAAACAAAAAAAAGTTGCATCAAATTCCGTTTAGTAGTTTTTGCGTGATGCGCGAACAAACAAACAGATAAACAGGCAAACAGACAAAAAATCTAAAAAAATAGTTTTGTGCTTAGACACACCTATATAGCCTAATTCAATATTTGTTTCTCAAATATCTTAAATGTACAGACATAGCTCTGTTACAGCTTTATAATAGTATAGATTAATGCAGAGAGCTTTGATTAAAGGAGTTTTGTAACAGAAAATACTGTAAGAAAACAAGTAATTTTCGCAATTCTATGCGAATAGTATAAAGTTTAATTATCTGCACGCATTGAATTGATAATAATCAAACCAGTCACCCCTACTTAAAGCGTGCGATGACAGTGAATCACAACCACATAACACGCAAACTCACGACAGGTCACCCAAGCGTGGAAAATAACATCAAAATTTATCCATCCATCAACCTTTCAACGTCCACTGCTGGACATAGGCCTCCCCAAGAGAACGCCACAAGCGGTCCCGTCATGGGGGATAATGCCATAATCGCCACGCTTGGCAGGCGGGTTGGCGATCGCCGTGGATGTTGTTAATAGGTACTTGAGGGAGTGCTGCTGCCCACTCCCCCGGTATTCCCTCAGTCGGCTCTTACGACCCCGTGGGTAGAGAGGGGTGGGACAATTCTAAAGCCGGCCCCACACGGCCCAAAAAAAAATTACACCTCATTTAAATTCAGCCAATTGCAAAATATCCTTGCGTAGATTCCCCATGTATTTTATGTAAAAAAATAACGACATATTCTACATAATTTGCAAATATGGCCTACACCTACTAAACATCACAGAAATACTGCATAACAATTAAGCAGATCATTAGTTAATATAACACACTTTTTCTCTGAATGAAAATGTTTATGTAGAACAGACAAACTACTTGTATGAATTCATTAACAAGAACCTATTTTTTGGTAATGTGTGTCGATATGGGGATAATAGTGATTAGAAAGATGAATAGTCTTAAAATAAGAACAACAAGCATTCTCCTAATTTAAATACCTGCGGGTACACCCGCGTTGAATTAAATAATTTTTATCTCGAGTTGCTTAAAATTCAAAGTTGTTCAACTTCAGGAGTATCATTCAATTATGTTCAACGGTTTATTTGATACATGAATGTTTTCGTTCTGTCAAATACAACCGAATATAAATAACGGACTCAATATAACTGTGTTTAGTTCATTGAAACATTCAAATTTTAGAGCGGATATAATATTTAATAACATATATCTGTGCACATTTTTGTGCCTTTGCCTGCCGAGAATTTCCCTACTAGGCATATACTCCTTCAAACCACAGATAAATGTACTTTTCCATCCATCCATCCATCAGCCTTTCAACGTACACTGCTGGACATAGGCCTCACCAAGAAAACGCCACAACGAGCAGTCCCGTCATGGGGGATAATGCCGTAATCGCCACGCTTGGCAGACGGGTTGGCGATCGCAGTGGATGTTGTTAATACTCGAGGGAGTGCTGCTGCCCACTCCGCCGATATTCCCTCAGTCGGCTCTTACGACTCCCGTGGGTAGAGAGGGGTGGGACAATTCTAAAGCCGGCCACACACGGCCAATGTACTTTTAGTTGTTAAAAATAGATAGTCTTTGTAATACAATAGAATTACAATATATAAATATTAGCTAATAATATGAGTTAAATAACATTTCTTTATTAGATTATTGGCAAACATTCGATACTATAATGGTTCCATTATTTACATTCAGTCAAGAAAGTAGTGGGAATGGATGATTTGTTTATGGTTCCAAATTCAAATTTTTGTTTGTTTGTTTTTGTTAGATTGGCACAACACATTTTGGCGCGGAGTTTGAGTTGCATCTATTATTTATATTAAATACAGTGCTGTTTTTAGTTATATCATATCCAGTGTGTATTGCGAGTTTCATAATGGACAAAAACATCGAACAAAGAGTTTGTCTTAAATTTTGCATCGCCAATGGAATTTCGTGTTCGGAGTCACTGAAAATGTTACAGAAGGCTTACGGTGAATCGACTTTATCAAAAACACGTGCTTATGAGTGGTATGGTATATTATTTGAGCGTTATGCGGCATTTAAGAGAACAAATTCGACGGAAAAGGCCAGATTTATGGAAAGAAAATTCTTGGATTTTGCACCACGATAATGCGCCTTCGCACAAGGCCATCATTGTGAACGAATTTTTGTCCAAACACTCAACAAATACCATCGAGCAACCATCATATTCACCAAATATGGCTCCAGCCGACTTCTTTCTTTTTCCTAAACTCAAATTATCACTTCGTGGCACCCGTTATCAATCGGTAGAAGACTTAGAGTGTTTATTTATACTCTAAGGTAGAAGACATAAAGGAGAATTCGCGGCGAGAACTGAACTCAATTCCGGAAACAGCGTTCAAAAAATGTTTTGATGATTGGATTATTCGTTGGCGTAAGTCTATCGTTTCTGAAGGAGCATACTTTGAAGGTGATAAAATAAATTTGGATGAATAACAAAATGTTTGTGTATTATTGATCTTTTCCCGGTACTTTCTTTACAGAGTAGTATATTTCTAATGTTTTCTTATATAATATGTCTTACGTAAAAGTATGTAAATTTTTTAACAGACTTTAAAAAAAGGAAGTGGTGGTTTTTATGTACACAGATTTATCTCTGATTTCTGAACCGATTCCCTTTTTGTTTCACAGGGTCACTGTATACTACTAAAGTGGTTCCATAGAAATATGCTGATGATCTGATAGTGGGTTCTGGTAATAATTTAAAGGTTAGTTTTTTTTATGTTAAATTGCCTAATCCACGTAGGTATTTTTATTTGAATTCGAATGTATACTACTTCTTATCATCACGCCATTTCCCTTGCGGGGTAGGCAGAGAGAACAGAGTGCCAAGAGGCTCTATTCTTGCATACATCTCTCGCTTCCTCAATGATTCATACACGCTCGCCGGTTTCGGAGACTCCTGACTCCACCTTCCTTCAATACATGACCGATTTGGTCTAGGTAGGTGAGTCTTGAATGTATATCTAAACTATTTTTTCTAATACATACATTTGGGCCTGTAGTTTGTTTTTTATAATAACCTTTGGCAACCATAAACAGTACATAAAAATTTCACACAAAAACTATTTGGGCGGTTGAGCCGTTCACTCGAGCGTAGTAAAACCTGAGTAGAACATTGAAGGTGAAGGTTGAAATATAATAGTGAAAGCATATGTTTGATAAACTAATGCATTAAACTAATAACCTTGACGATAAGGCAGATATATTCATGATAACAATGATTACTACAAAACTGTCACGGAACGTATCTGAGAATTCATACTCGCATACTCTCAAGGCACAAGTATTCTTGAGTTGTTGCAGTTTAAATAATTCTTGTGATTGAAATTATTTGTTGTTTCACCGTATTCTTCGGAATAACCGCCATGCCATGGCATCAATAAAGCAATCCAGATCTTACACCATTGTTTTCCCTGTAAAAGTACTTTACTTATCACCTAACTGGGAAACGAAAATTATAAAAAAAAAAACATTTTTATGGAAAATACATAGCGTCAGGTCAAATAACTGACCATAAGACATTAACAAGTATGACTGCACAGATGATAGAATGATTTAAATACCAACTTCTAATGCCGGTGTTGTGGGTTCGATTCCCACGCAAAACAAGTGTTACCAGCATAAAGATGTTGAGTCTGAATGTACTTTGTGTCCGTTGTAAAGTCCCCCACGATACAGTGATTATTCCCTAGCTAGCGCATGGTATGTTGTAGTAGTAGACGAGTTAGACAGACCGAGATGTGTTGGCGACACTGGAATTGAATCACCAATCTTAATATAAGGTTGTGGTTAGTATAGTACTTATAGAGTATTATTTTCAAGCCTATAACGGATTAAGCGCTTAATGATGATGACACAACGCAAAACTTGTTTATTTGTATTGAATTATTTTCAGAGTTAAGATAAGTAGGTATATAGATAACATCCTTAGCAAAATAAATTAGTTGTTTTATCAGAACAAACAAAACGTTGAAGTACTAACAAACTTTCACTAGAAAACAAACTCTACTCTTAACTGAACGGACATTAGTATCTAATGTAAAAGTTTTGCGATATTGCGCATAGAAGTTTTATACCTAAATCCTACATCAATTAATATTATTAATTTACTTATATAGTGCGTTAAACTAGAAGTTTCAAATCTCTGTCGGAGATGTGTTATTTGTACAATGTTATCTTATGATAAAGAAGATACATTTACGTGCCTACATCAATAAAACTGCTTGTCAAAACTCTGTTGTAAATGTTTAGCCGCCGGTATTAAATACCTCCTCGTAAACAATTTAATACGCAAGCAGTGATGTGCAAGCAGGTACCCATCAAAGTTCATTCATTGAAGGCATTTATTACCTAGAGTAGTAAACACTATTCAGATGAATTTTATTCAGGACTGAGAAAGGTGAGTTAGCGTATTTAATCGGCACCCGCAGCTCATGGCAATATCGTAAGTAGGACCTACGCATGTATACTGTACAAGAACAAAAGACCTTGGAAAATCCAAAACTGCACGCCTCATAATTTTCATTTTTCACAATAAAATTGATTGATAAGTAACTAATAATGTATTGGTCTTACTAAGTAGTTTTCAATAAATCACAGATAGCGCTAATTTCAAAAAGTACTATTGTGGGTTTCATGTCTTATACGCCATCTAGCGCTAATTTTAAGAAGTACTATATATTGGTCTATAGAAATAGTTCTTACGGAAGGTATAGCGCTGGTTTTAGTGTCGCGTCGAGCGTAAATATTCAGTATTTTTTTTGTTTATTTAATAACTATCTTAAACCACATCGAATCAGACCGAGAAAAGTAATAGGGCTCTATTCGTAGTAATACTCAAGTTAAAAAGCAAAAAAAAAGACTCGATTAATAAAGTATTTCGGTTGTTATCGTGTTAATATACATTACCTACAACAAACGGACGTCCAAGATAAAACTTTTTTAAACAATTTTACTAGTTTAAATAACAAAAATGGCATAAAAAATATCATGAGAGTTAAAAATAGTGTTTTTTCTGGATATGTGTGTGTATATATATTGTTTTACAAGTGCAATATATATGATAAATAGAGACATTTTAAGTTTGAAAAATCAGTTGTTCTGTGTAAAACGAGAATAGTACCCACCTCAATGCTTCGCTTATGAGGCGTGCAATACCTACTAGAAATCCTTATTTTCGATACAACGTAATTATTTATTAGAAAATATATCTAGACGACCGATTTACAATATTCAAGAGTTTTATCTTACGGATAAAGGCTTTCTACTCGTCTGATCTAATGAAATAATTTTAGTTTTACAATTGATATCTAATCTAATAATGTTTAGTAGTACGCCGTTTATATTATAAAACATTCTGAGCAAATCTCACACCGCTTTTTAATGACGTTGCACACATAATACCATTGAAGCGTTAGTTATTCTTTAACATTCTTGTATAAGGTAGTGCATTCGTAGTTGATAGCCACCTGTCTATTGTAAGATAGATGACTAAGAAATACACCAAGGAGAGACTACTAGCAGCCCGATAGGTACAATACATTAAAGATATTGGCGCTATGGGCTGCGAGCCTGGCACGTCATGCTCGGCGAAGCGTAGCCGGCCTCCAAGGCTGTAGTAACTCGATTTAAAAACCCCACCTCAAGCCAAGCGACTATGCGTAATAGATTTTATATTATGTTTACAGGATACGAATCTCAGGGTAAAATCTGAGGGTAAATCTATGGGTAACAAAAATTTTCGTGCTACGTAGTACCCACAATTAGTTAAGTTTTAGGTGTCCATTACTTAGCTCATGAATCTCGATAAACATTCGTTGAAAGGTACAATAAAAAACTAATGGCGTCTCAAACATACATTAACCTAGTCTAGTTATTAAACCACAATAATATATAAGACGAAATCTAGAAATATAATATAATACTAAACTATTTACACCGGCACATCGACCTTCCAAAACATAAACGCGTGTGATCTTGATTTCATACAACAAAGAAACACGTTCTAGTTTTATATTACTTACTTACTTCATCACGCCATTTCCCTTGCAGAGAGAACAGAGTGCCAAGAGGTTCTATTCTTGCAAACATCTCTCGCTTCCTCAACATTCATAACTCTCTTCATACACGCTTGCCGATTTCGGAGACTCCTGACTCCACCTTCCTTCAATACATGACCGATTTGGTCTAGGTAGGTGAGTCTCGGTCTCCCCCTGTACCTACATCCTTCCACTTTCGCATTGTATATATAGTTTTATCGATGAGAAATTTAATATTGCTATTATTCTAATGTACAAAAACATATAGGTATAGACTATAATAAATTGTGTATTATCGCAAATTATTTGATTTAATCATTAAAATGTACTTATATTCCTTATATGCCATGCAAAATGTATTAATGATTGTTGCCTGAAAAAAGGATATTACCTACTATTATTATAGCATAGTTCGGATTTAGGGAAATAGTATGCTAAACTAAAAAAGGAAAAATCGATAAAATAATTAATTAGGATTTAAATTTAATATCACAAGCCTAACAAAATTGTTTTATCATGATAATAACACAAGTACATCCTGTTGATATACTAATTCCGCAATAAACCACTGCTTTTGACCGTCAATACCTATTTCCCGCTCTTTTGGTCTTATCTTCTATAATCAATCACCTATTTTTTCTATCCGTGTGGTGACGGTCTAAGAATACAAGTGTCACCACCCCATTCTTTCCCACGTGTGTCGTACAAGGCGACTAATGGAAGTAAGCAATTATCACACATTGCATTACTGGTGATAGGTTTCTAGGTTTTAATTAAGTTACTTAATTATTAATTTCAATAGAGAATTTATCAGTGTTGTTAATTTAAATAGAGTACTCATTTATATTTTAAAATTCATTGTTTCATGTATAGAATTGGACCGTGTTGTGCAGAAATGATCCAACCCACAAACTGGACAAAATTAATGTTTTAATGCCAAGCAATCGAAAATAATCTCTATTTTTATGTCACGTAGGCTCGTTTAATTCTGCCAACTATTTTTTTTTTTATTATAGGTTATACCATAGATATAGTAACATTGTGCCGTGTGGGGCCGGCTTTAGAATTGTCCCACCCCTCTCTACCTACGGGAGTCGTAAGAGCCGACTGAGGCAATACCAAGGAAGTGGGCAGCAGCACTCCCTCGAGTATTAACAAAATCCACTGCGATCGCCAACCCGCCTGCCAAGCGTGGCGATTACGGCATTATCCCCCATGACGGATCTGCTCGTTGTGGTGTTCTCTTGGGGAGGCCTATGTCCAGCAGTGGACGTTGAAAGGCTGATGGATGGATGGATGGATAGTAACGTATAGATCACATTATCAGGATTGTTTATATGATTTATATCACAGGCCCTCACGGAACAAACAGCCATTGTATTTAACAGTTATAATCATATAACAAACAAGATTTATTTACAGAAATAAATAAAAAAAACCGCGTAGCTAGTTTCAAGCTTGGCGCCTGTTGACTACCTATTATTCAAACAGCTTACAATGATATTAGATTCGCTTTCCTCTTCCATCTTGCGATATTGCCGTATAAGATTTTCTTCTCGCTCACACGCTTTGGTGATCTATACGTATTATATACTATATCTATGGGTTATACCAACCCAAGACTACTATTAATACTAAAAAAATAAAGCAGAAGTGATTCAAATCAGCATAACTTTTATGTTAGCTCAATTGCGATTGTCCTTCCTAACCGAAAATGTAGGAGGGTAATTGGCACAACTCTTTTCCATGGTGATCGGTGGATCTTTATGTATATATGTTAATACTAACAAGTAGGTAAGTATTGGAAAAGCCAGTACATAATATCGTAATGTTGTGAGAATGCGTCATTAAGTTCACAATTAAATGATATAAGAAGACAATGACACTAACTTAACTCTGATGTTCATCGTAAAACTGGAAACCGACTTACTTAGACTGACATACTCAGATTTTATTTTGATTTCGAATTTTGCTTGAAGAAACTTAGTCTTGCAACTTTCATAAAAAATAGACGTCACGGGACGTCTGCCAGAATATGTGAAAACAACGAAATTATTTTGTAAAATTATTGAGTAGAAATAAAATGGCATGTATAAAATAACGGAAATGTAAGTACATACTTTAATCATCATCATCACGCCCTGGATATCATCTAAGACCGAAGTACGAGGAGGGATCAAAAAGTAGTGAGAACGACATACTCTTTGGTAAGAAAAAAAATAAATACTGGCGGCATAGCTCAGATACATATTTGTAATAATAATAAAGAAAAAAATCTTCGATTCTCTTGTTTTTTTCTGAATGTAGTCATTTGTTTGCTTCGTGTCGGAACGTGTTCTCGAAAATGGAGAAAAACGAAGTACGAGCCGTTATTAAATACCTCTGTTTAAAAAAGTTAACGACGCAAGAGATTAATTGCGATTTGGAGGCAACATTAAGAGAGTCTGCTCCGCCGTATTCCACTGTTGCAAGGTGGGCTTCTCAATTTCGAGTAGGGAGAACGAGCATGGAAGACGAACACCGTTGCGGCCGTCCATCGACGTCAGTCACCCAAGAAAATGCTGCGAAAGTCGTGAAAATTGTATTGAGCGATCGAAGAGTTACCATCCGATACTTAATTCAAGAAACGGGCATTTCATATGGAAGTATTCAATCCATATTGAAACAATCTTTGAATATGAGAAGAGTCTCCGCAAGATGGGTGCCGAGAATGTCAACCGACAGTCAGAAACAAAATCGACTTGACATTTCGAAGATATTGTTGGACAAGTTTCAAGAAGATTCTGAAAACTTTTTGTCTCGTTTCGTAACAATGGGCGAAACATGGGTCCATTATTTTGATCCCGAGACAAACAGCAATCTTTGCAATGGAAACGGCCATCATCGCCGACCCCGAAGAAGTTTCATGCCGTGGCATCGGCTGGCAAGATTATGGCCACAATATTTTGGGACTCGGAAGGGATATTGTTGATTGATTACTTGGAGCGTGGAACCACTATTACAGGCCAATATTGTGCAGCTTTAGTTCCCAAGTTGAGGAATGCCATCAAAGAGAAAAGGAGAGGGAAACTTCGAAGGGGCGTGCTGTTTCATCACGACAACGCACCCGCGCACTGGCTACCATTCAGCAAGCTAGCTTCGAATTGGTTGACCACCCCCCTTATTCATCAGATCTGGCGCCTAGCAATTTTTATCTGTTCCCCAAATTGAAAGAATACTTAAGGGGAAACAGGTACGAAGACGATAACGAGGTGATGGATGCCGTGGAGAGATTTTTGCAGGACCAAGACAAAACTTTTTTTTGAAAGGGATTGAAGCCTTGGAAAAGCGCTTGACTCGGTGTGTAGAGAGACTCGGAGACTATGTAGAAAAATAAATTATTAAGCTATCAATAGTCATTATATTCTATCTCATTCTCACTACTTTTTGATCCCTCCTCGTACTTGTCAAAACGAATTGAACGATTCCAAAGTTGATGGGATTGTGGCGTTTTATAGCATAGTGCCCATGGCCATCCACCTCCATCATCAAGATACATATGATACCATCCAGGGACAAAGTACTCGTCAAGATGAATCACGAGCCCAAACTCGATGGGGTTATGTCGTTTTATATTGAAGTTCCTACGGCCACCTTCTAGCTCTATCATCAAAGAAAAGAAAAGAAAGAAAGAAAGCCTTTTTATTAACACAGTCCAGACATACAACTTCAGAACAAATATTACATAGCAAATTTTAACAATTACACCAATAAGGCCATTCCATGTAGCGACTGTGCCAACGAGGCCTACACTCAGCGTATTGCCGTGCTGTGGTGACACATCACAGCGCTGGTTTTCAGTGCAAGCCTCAAAGCGAGGCACGGACGCATAACATGGGGAAATTAATAATCAGGAAACAATAATAATAATAACTACCTACTTACGTACTTACCAACAAACGATAAAACTTTTACATAATAAACAAAATATAGATAATTATTAATAGATATATGATATCATCAGACCCTGGGTCCATCTAAAGAGGAATCAAACGAGTCTTCTTCATGTTGTTTCATTATAGAGTTACTATGTCCACCTTCCAGCTCCATCATCAGATCAGGTCCACGTCATCATAATATTTCATTGTCACGCGATATACTCGTACATACGCGTGTAAATTTCAGCTCAATCGGAAACCGGGAAGTGTGTCAAATTTAACTTGCAGGATTTGAACGGGTTAAGTAAAATGAAAGCGTCGCTACGCTAAAAGGTTTTACCCTCCCTCCGCATTAGATGTTTCACATCAAAAATGTTGCAAGTTACGTGAGAATTGTGCACTCCTTTTTTGGAGACGTAATAAAATAAATGCGTTGATATTAGGCTTAGACGGTTCGTCGTTAACGGTATGTGAGGTTTAATTTTTATCCGACTACGTCGAAGCCAAAAGGAAGGGTTATAATTTTAACAGCAGTCTATGTTGTATTTAAGTATGTTCCTCCGTAGCGCCTAAACTAGTCATCCGATTTTGATGAATAAGGTCAATCGATTCTTTATTATGAACTGGGTAACATAGACATTTATTTTTAACAGACTTCAACAATAGTATTTTAGGGCGGGTTTTAAATAAGTTTTTCAGCGAGAGACCACTTGACCAGGAAATGCTGGCTCTTTTAAAAAAACCCTTCACTCTACGAATTCAGTACATATGCATTTATATTGTAACGTTTAGCAAGCGTTAAAATGGAAAGTACCCCTTTTTTTGTTAAGGCGGGAAAAAATGTTTCTAACCGCACACCCCATCGTTCGGGGCAAAGAACAGGATAGTTAGGGGCCCTCACCCACTAAAGAAACCCGCCGTGTGCCGTCTCTGTGGCCACCGGACCTTGACCATTTTTGTAGCCTATGCTTTTCTTGATTTCTGTTTTCTTCTTTCGTACCTATTTTTAAATCACTTTTTTATTTCTGTAGTCGGTTTACAGTTTTTAAACTTTATTGGTAATCGACTTCAAAAAAGGAGGTTCTAAGTTCTTCGGCATTTTGTATTATGAATGAATAAATACAAAAATACATCATTTCTGTATTGATAAATGTTGCCGTTCCGACCTCATAAAATATGAACTCTTATCGGTGAGTCGTAATATATTAACATGTTGCTATAAATATTTACAACATATAAAAGGAAGTTTCGGTGAGTCTGTATCACAGTGATACAGTAAGGGTTAATCTTATGAAGCACTGAACGGACTTATAAATACAGCAGCATAATATATGATTACCATAATATCATCACCATAGGAACTGATCATTATGTCCATCAATTAATCAAGTCAGCAAGCTTCCATATCTATTACATAGACGGGCCTCGTGGCGTAGTCGGTAGTGTAACCGACTTCCGTGCACGAGTTCGTGGGTTCGATTCCCACTCAGGACAATTATTTGTGTGATGGTACCCATAGCACAAGCGTTAAGCTTAGTTTGGGACCAGAAAACTGTACTGTAAAGCTGTCAGTACATAAAAGATATTTGAGAAAAAATGTGTCTCTGAATTCAAACTTTCGTCTGTTTCTTTGAACTACACTTAAAAACAACATAAGTAACAGATTCTGTTTTATACCGCGGTTTTAAAACAAATTTATACTTGCTTGGCAAAGTAGGGCCCTGTCACAAGCAATATTTAGCTATTAATAACTTCGAAATGAATGAAGAACAGCTATGTCCAGCTACAAGGTATCATGTCAATAATCATCACCTCATTAAATTAATGACATTTAAGCACAATGATCGAACATTATTTAAGTAAGTATAGTATGAAATTTTAAAATTATTTTTTTACGTAGGTACGTTAAGTACCTAATTAGTAGGAATGATAGGTACATTTACTACTCCGTAATATTGTTCTGTAACTGTGTATGGTGGCCAATATTACCATAGAGGTCGTCGGTGATCAATGGGAACGCATACTTACTGTGCGCGCAAATATTATATAATATAATAACTAGCTCACCCGGCGAACTTCGTACCGCCATATTTTTTTTGTGAATATTTTGCAATGAAAATTATTAAAGTACAAATATCGCTATTAAAAAATAGGGGTTGGCAGTAGAAGGGTAGCAATTTAGGGTTGTATGTATTTTTTAATTTTTTCTACTGATAAAAAATTAAAATAAAAAATGTGGTCCACAAAATAAAAACAAAAAATGTTTGGGGTGGACCACCATTATCACTTAGGGATATGAAAAATAGTTTCCACCCTATTCTCAGACCTACTGGATACACACACAATTTCATAAGAATCGGTCAAGCCGTTTCGGAGGAGAATGGCAACAAACCCAGTGACACAAGAATTTTATATATTAGATGTTATATTATTTTTAATGTAACTAGAAACAAAATATTATCTTGCCTGGCAGGACGTGACTCAATGAACATTTTTGATATTAGGAAGTCGTATATTTTAATGTTAATGCCTATGGTAGTATGTGTTCGTATGCACAAAATTTTGTAAATAATTACTTATAAAATAGATATATATATATATATATTTTTTTTTTTTCTTAACGCGCTTGCTATGTCATACGATAGCGCAGCTTAAAAATTGAGCATATAACCTAGACTTGCAGGATACAGGATTAGAAATAACAAAGTGTGAAATCGGAGTTCTTCCGATGATCGTTAGAGGGCGCTGAACAGTAAGCGGCTGTCGCCATAACCGACGCTTTATAATATCTCAAGCAAGACTAAGTTAAAAATAGCTCACTCATATCGTAGGGTTGGGTATCCGGTGCACGACTCAAGATGCCGCTATGAATGATAGATAAGTTGACGACGGATTGCACAGCATTTAATATGTGGTGCTGGGACTTTGGGTCTCTAAAGGATAAGCAGTTGTATGATTATCTGTTGACATTATACCTATCCCAATTATGTAGGTACGTACTTGGGTTCAGCACACTCCTGACAGGATGTTATCTCTATATTTACAGAAGTATATTAATTAATACCTATATCTATCATACTTTAAACAATTTATAATCTTTATGACTCTCTCGCCGAAATCCTTACCAGGATAACCTCACTTATTAAATCTGTTGTTTAATGTTTTTGTTAATTTTTCTCCAACACAGACCATTTTTTGGTAGTGGGAAAGCAATATCAAAAATACGTGTTGTGTTGTCTGTCAGTGAGACTTGCCACCGAAGGAAAGAGCTGTTAGTAAGCGACACACGTCACGGGTGGACGTGACCTCGCCGGTTCAACGAACGCACTTGCCGCCGTCACAGCGCGCAGCGATGCGTCAATCTGAGTGTCTAACGAGCGACACAACACAAAATTATACAATCCAATAGCAGTGCTAACAGGTGTTCTAACTATTGTGTAAAGGATTACGTAGGGATATTATAGCTACATGTTCAAAATCGACCAAATTCTACGAAATTATTTCGATTCTAAATCCTCGTGTCGCCAAATTTTGTTTGATTGGACAAATACACCACACTAAACCAGGAAGACAGCACATCATGTATTACATACTCGTATAAATGATTTCAGAGATCTATTTGTTAATCGCACAATATTTACTTTGTATGGGAATCGAGCCCACAGTTCTGGGTCATTATTACTTCAAACCATTACGTCACGTGGCAATTAAAGTCATATTTTCAGAAACAAGCATAATAAAACAGCTTTATCATGAGAGTCTTATTGTTACATTATATCTCTCGCACCCTCTTTAGTTAAATTAGAGAAAACTAATAGATAGGTAT
Organism: Leucoma salicis; assembly: GCA_948253155.1. Taxonomy (NCBI): domain Eukaryota; kingdom Metazoa; phylum Arthropoda; class Insecta; order Lepidoptera; family Erebidae; genus Leucoma; species Leucoma salicis. The sequence continues at coordinate 22,903,786 of OX411811.1, forward strand.
AAATTAACAAAGTTTATCAATACATTCTTGACAAAATAAACAGTTAACGTGTTGTACAATAAGATGTAATAAATACTCATGCTTATGGTGGCAGACAAGCTACGACCCACCTGATGGTAAGTGGGTTACTGTCAACCGCCGTTCATTATTTCATTTTATATCGCTGATATGACATGAAAGAATAAACAGCTACCTCTGTTACCAAAACACAGCATGGTGCTTGAGCCGATCGCACGGGAGAGGCATGTAGTACTTTTTTAATTGGTTTTACTTATATTTGTTTACAATTAACTTAAATACCTCCACAATTTTCCTTATACTATTTACCTTATATTATGTAGGTAGTATACCGACATACATTTGGTTAGTTTATTCCAATTGTGCTTCCCTCTACAATATCCTCAAAGTTAGTACAATGGATTCAGAAATGAGTCTGAGAGGTATATGTAGGTAGTAAAGTTAGTTTCAGATTGCTTGCCACATTTCATTATCACTAAGAAACAGAGCATCCGCGCGGATTATTAAATATTTACTTTTTAACATGTGTAGATAAAATTGATAACACTTGTAGGTGGCTATAGAAATTCTACTCATCTCTAAGACAAAAGAAGTCAGTTCAATCATTTTGTTTTCATTGTTGCCTTTTCCTTGAAAATAAATTGCTCAATTCTCATTAATTTATCTGACGACGTGCTTGATTCATACTTGACGACAATGAGTCATCCGAGTCGTGTTGCAAACTTGTATTGTTTGCTTTTTCGCCATAATAATCTTAGCGCTGACTATTGTAATAAGAATTTAATGAAATGCTTCTAACCGTAACTTTAAGCGATCTATCATTTCATTGTCAATATGTGCATGAGCGATTAAGTATTTCTGCTCATGTAGTCACTCTTTCAGAAGCTTCAGGTGATTTTAATAAAACTAATAAGAGACTGAAGACATTAATGTTAAGTAATATAATACTCGTATGTATAAATATTATATAACTAAACATACATGATTGTCTACGTGAAACGTAGTAAGTGAAATCGTCGCGTAATCACACGAACACCTTTTACGGTAATAAATATAGTGATTAGTTAAGACAACAGACAGCAATTTAAATTCATCTAAGTCTCATTTTCGTATACTCGTTTCATTTAGTACAGAACCTACATGTCTATCAAGATTTTTTTAACGAAGTACGTGAAGTTAGGTTAACAAAACACACCACTGAAGGAATGTAATATGGTTCCGGTGGCCCGCCAATAAAGGCGGAGAGACGGCACACGGCAGGTTTCTTTAGTGGGTGAGGACCCCACACTACCCTGTTCGTTGTCTTCGGGACAGGGGTGTGCGGTTAGGATTTTTTTTTTCCCGCCTTAACAAAAAAAAAACAAAAAAAGGTTAACAAAACACCCTTCTTCACTAGGGAATAACATCTGTACCACGGGGAATTTTACAAATATAACATTTACGGTCACAAAGTACACCAAGACAGTACAATCATCATCTGAGGATCACACAAAGAATCGTCGTGTGGATATCGAAAGAAACCTTAACCCGCCATACGTACTCCAGTAAGCGCTTATACATGTGAGTACAGTCTAAACCAGAAATGGCAAACAAATGCGTGCGATTAATTTACTAACTTAAGCTCAAACGTTTTTCTAGAAGATCCATCTTGTAGTAAGACAATCCAAACATAAATGTGAAATGAGAGCCAAGTTCAATATTATGATATACTAGCCTTTGCTTGCAGCGTAGTTTTTAGGTTGTATCTCAGGTTCCCGAGATAGTAGCGGGATAAAATATACATTCAGTCAAGAAAGTATTGGGAATGGATGATTTGTTTATGGTTCCAAATTAAAAATTTTGTTTTTTTTGTTGTTGTTAGATTGGCACAACTGTTATCCATTTTGGCGCGGAGTTTGAGTTGCATCTGTTATTTATATTAAATACAGTGCTGTTTTTAGTTATATAATATCTAGTGTGTATTCAAAAACATCGAACAAAGAGTTTGTCTTAAATTTTACATCGCCAATGGAATTTCGTGTTCAGAGTCACTGAAAATGTTACAGAAGGCTTACGGTGAATCAAATTTATCAAAAAAATGTGCTTATGAGTGGTACAAAGCGTTTAAAAGCGGTCGAGATGTGATGGAAGATTTGCCTCGCTCTGGTAGGCCATCAACGTCTGCAACTGAAGTTAACATTGCAAAAGTGAAGGAAATAGTGACTGAAAATCCTCATTCAACTTTGAGAGAGATAGCCGCCGAACTTTCTGTGTCTCACGTGTCGATCCGTACCATTTTAAATAATCACTTGGGTATGAAACATGTTTCCGCTCGGCTAGTCCCAGAAGACCTGAATTTTCTCCAAAAATTCAATCGCATGAGTCACTGAGGACATGCTAAAACGAGTCAATTCCGACCCAACATTCATGAAACGCATTGTTACTGGTGACGAGACATGGGTTTACGAGTTTGAAATGCAAAATAGTCAACAAGCTTCGGAGTGGCGACTTCCAACTGAACCGAAACCGAAAAAACCATGCCAAAGTCGATCAAAAGCCAAAGTCATGTTGACTGTTTTCTTTGACTATCACGGTGTTGTACACTCGGAATTCTTGCCAGAAGGTCAAACAGTAAATAAAGAATATTATTTGAGCATTATGCGGTGTTTAAGACAGCAAATTCGACGAAAAAGAAGACACAAAAGAAGTGAGATTTAAATGGGTGCCAAGTTCAATGGCGAGTCCTGAAATGTATTTATAACAACATAAAATATTGTATAACAACTTAAATTACCATTTCTTCTTATAACTTAGGATAATAATTGAAGCCTAAGGTCTGACTTGGCTAGTTGTAATATACGAATTTTATTATTAAACATAGCATCACGCCTGTATTCCCCGAAGGGGTAGGCAGAGGTGTATTACACACCCACGACTCGCCAGCTATGTTTAAGTCCCACGTAATAGGGGGCGAGCCTATTGACGTCTACCGGGCACATTTCCAAACTCCGGGCTGCTACTGAGAATTTTTCTTTTTAGGAAAAAGCTCAATAACATTGCCCGACCCGGGGATCGAACCCGGGACCTCATGATTAGCAGTCGCATACACTACCGCTACACCACCGAGACAGTTATTTTATTATTAAGTACTTACTAACACAGTCATTTAAGAGCCCCATGTTCGATGGCTAGTTTCTACCAGCAAGTCAAATTTTCGAAAGAATAAAAAGAACTTACATCTTCAGATCTTTCGAAGACTATAATATAATTCGTATATGAAAACTAACCAAGTCAGACCTCAAGCTTCAATATATTATCCTAAGTTATAAGAAGAAACGATATTTGAAGTTGTTATAAAATATTTTATGTTGTTATAAATAAATTTCAGGACTGACCATTGACGGCGGACCACCGAAGGAATGTAGCATGGTTCCAGTGGCCCGCCAATAAAGGCGGAGACGGCTAACGGCGGGTTTCTTTAGTGGGTGAAGGCCCCACACTACCCTGTTCGTTGCCCCGAACGACGGGGTGTGCGGATAAGAACATTTTTTCCCCCTAAACAAAAAAAGGACTGACCATTGAACTTGCACCCATTTAGATCTCACTTCTTTTGTTGTTAATGTCAACAACCAAGGCATACCTATACATAAAGATATCAGAATATTGAACTTGGCTCTCATTTCACATTTATGTTTTGATGGGATATCATTACTTTTTCTACAGAAATTATTAGTAGGTTACTTATTTATAATAAAATTGTTTTTGTTAAAAAATTATACTGAAATGATCAAAATTTACTAGTTTCTGATTTATTCCTTTGTATTCACCCAGCTACCTATCTGGATGCCAAATTTGATCTTTCTAGGTCATCTAGAACTGGGTTAGAGCTTTGAAGGTCAGTCAGTGATAAAAATGTCGATTTTTGTACGTTAATATCTAAATAACCGTTTGAGGTGTGTATATGACAACAAGTCTCAATATAAGAGCCAAAGTTGACATGTTTATATATGAAATACTTTTTAAGTTATGAGGGGGTCAAAAGTTCGTGTAATATTACACATGGTGCAGCTCGCCAATTCTTTAGCTTGAACTTCGCTTGACACACTGCCGCGAGTCTAGATGCGTTGATAGTTCAATAATGATAGTATTAACATGATGAAAATAAAAGAGATGTACGATAATAATTGAATGATTAAAATAACAAGAGTACTTAACGGCTTGTTAATGAAAATATACCGTTACAACCTCGCAAATTGGGCACCTAAGTACTTTCTCTGCTCGTCTTGTACCTGAGTATTCAAACATTTCCTCCTAACAAAAACAAGACCAAAGTTCGAATATATATTCATAGGCACATTCTAGTATACGTTGTGCATGAAGTTGACTTTTAGTTGCTACAGTTTTATTGGTAATAGTATTATCAACGGGAAAATTAACACAAAGTACGAAAATTTGAAATCGAAAATAACAGTCACGAGCAGGATTTGAACCTGCATCTCCCGGAATACCGTCCCAGATGCCAATTCAGCCATCGTGACCATTGCTCGAGACTGTGAATTTAGTTAACACATTCATTCTTGCTCAAAGTCGCTCAGCGGGCCATGGAGTGGGCTATTGGTATTTCCCTAAGTGATCGAATCCGTAATACGGAGATCCGTAGGAGAACGAGAGTGACCGACATAGCCCGCCAGGTTCGCATGCTGAAATGGCAATGGACAGGCCACATCGGTCGACGAACCGACAACCGTTGGGGAAGAAAGGTTCTCGAATTGCGACCACGTATCTGACGGCGCAGCGTAGGACGGACCCCCACCAAATGGACCGACGATCTGGTCAAAGCAGCGGAGAGCCGTTGGATGCGGTCGGCGCCGCGCGTTGTGGCGTTGTCTTGGGGAGGCCTATGTCCAGCAGTGGACGTTGAAAGGCTGATGGATGGATGGATGGATTCATTCTTTATGTCTTGAGTGACGCTACGCCATCTGATTCCGATTACGATTTTTTAACATTACTTTCGCCTAATGTTTGTTAATCGCATTAGCCGAGACTGTGTCTAGTGCTTCTTCAAAGGCCGTCATTATTTAGTATTTGTAGGGCCTCGCATAATGAGTATTTATTATGTACTTAGAGCAAAATTCGTTAAAACAGATCATGATGTACTTATCTATTTTGTCAATAATGTCTTAAAGTTATGACTTTACAACTTGAGTTACTATGCTATCGTCCTGATAACTAAAAATAGAATTATTGACGGTAAGTAGACAGGATAACCGCGAAGTATTCTGTCAAGCATAATAACAATTTAACTAGCCACCAATTAAAAATAAAATACAGGTTTCAAAATAAATAACTGCACTAAGTACCGTCACTGATTATCAGAGAATTGTTTAAAATTACCTACTAATTATATACTGAATAATCGTTTCAGCAATTAACAGCAGTAGCTATGTACCTAATATGCATGTACTTATTGACGTATAATACTTATAATAAATTTAATTCTATATTTTAGTACTAGCAGCCCAACATTTTTTTAATTTTATTTATATAAATGGTACATTGTTTTTGTTATTTTTGGACACACACCAGTATGTGTCTAGCACGGAAATCGTACGTAAATACCAACTATTTTTTGCTTTTTAGTTCAAGGGTGCATTTATAAGGCAGTTTTTATATTATTTTTATTTTTGTATTGATGAATTTTGATTGAAGAACTTTATGTAAAATTCTTTCTGCTTAAGTGCGTATTATGCACCCAAAACAATGATATTGTGACGATTACACCACAGTTTTATTTTACTTCGTACATAAAAATGTTTTCTTTTAAACTAAATGTCGAAGAGAGGGACATAGAAGATCCTTGTTATAAAACATCAGTCCTATCTTCGGACAGCCATCATTGTTTTGTACGTATAGATAACACGTGAATGGATGTGATTTCCTCCGGTCGTAACAGGGCCATTTGCTTTTTCACACGATCGGGGCGCCCCTTACCCGATCCACCTAAGGTATGTAGGACAGAAATAAATCAACCTCACCTACTAACAACCAATGTTTGTTGGTACTCAACTATATAAATAACAGGACACAAGTTCGCAGATTTTTGTTTAGTTTGAATTATAAATAAAGCGTTTTTGTTACATTCATGCCTATTCCATAATGTAACGTGTCAAATTAAAAATGCTATAAAGCTTAAATCACGAGTATTTAAGCTTGTAGCTTTTTAAGCACCATGAATGCTGTTAGGCATAGTCAAGTAAACGCGATACTATTCCTTAAACGAAGTTTTGTATTATAAGCTCGCTAGGATAAATTGTAATAATTATAATTAAATAGAAGAAACATTTTAATTAGACTATAAAAAATGTGATTTATAAGTAAAATGATCACTGCGCATAGTACCTATGCGCAGTGATCATTTTACATTATCTGCAGTAGTTTAGCAGACAAACAATGTCGACCGGTAGTGAATGAGTTGCGGGTTCACATCCCGTAGCAGATGTCTTTTATTTTCATAAAAAAAAAAACAAAATGTTCATTCAATTTCATACTGTGAATCAATCAAGATAAAAGGTTTTCAACGCCTTCAGATTCAATTGATTTTATTGTGTACCTATCTGGAAGGTTACCGTGTTCAGCTACTGGTAAAACGTTACATATCCATTCAGATCTTCAAGAGAGGCGGTTCAGGCGGTTAAGGGGAGGAACCAATTCATGCACAGATGTAAATTGAGAACTGAGGGGAACTATTGTTGGGAAGCATAGTGGAAATTTTTGGGATATTTCCAAGGTCGATACAAAGATAGAGGCAATAATTATACTCTCTAATAGCAGAAGTGGGCATGAATAAGTTGTAATGGATGGAAGGATAAAGTTCTATTTAGAAGTGGACGAATATTGGTTGCAGCGGCTTGCCGAGGAGGACACATGAGTGCATGCGCTGATCCAAGTACAGTCTGTTTTGCTCCTTCTAATAACCCGATGGGAGCGCAATCAGGCACGACCAGAAAGAGATTAGGTGGAGGAAATACAGCAGAGGTGCTTTTCAAGGCATCGCATAAAGCACTGTAATTTTTCCCTACTGCTGCTATTAAAAACAGAAACACCCAGTATCACTTCTCGACTACAAAGAACTGAACCTTGCGGTTAGATGCTACATATCTTACGCTATTAGACTAGCGCATCTTACCTAATAAAACGCCTACTTTCTCGTTCATTATAATATCTTATTCCGCAACCGAGGGCCTCCTTTACAATAGAACAAAGTCTGCTACTAAGCCATTGATATTTGGGATTGGCTTGAGATTTGTTTAGAATATTCTTTTACTAGCAAAGAGAACTTTACTGCGAGCGGGATTCAAACCTGCGTCGCTTCAAATCCGGGGAAGTGCTCTAGACCGCTCAGCCATCGCAGTGACCGACGGCCATGCCCAATCTCGACATCACATTTGTCTTTACGACCCACGTCACCTATCCCGCTCGCTAAAGTTCTCTTTTTCCACATTCACAAATAATTTGTTGTTTAAATAAAGTAACTGAGCATGTCAAGTGCTAAAATACAGATCAAAATGATACTACTAGCTACATTTTACGTTATAAACGACCCTTCCTTGACCCGTGGAATATTTACGACTCATTTCATTTCTTATTGGTAGTTTTTTTTTATGATATCTGATGGTAAATGGTAACTGTCGCTCATGGACTCAACTCTACAGAGAGTACTGTCAAGCCGCTGCTCACCATTTCATTCATATAATTACTTACTTCCCTTAGTCGACTTGTACGACACCCGTGGGAAAGAATAGGGTAGTAACACTTGCATTTTTAGCCCGTCACCACACGAACAAATATAGATACTCGTATATGTTCGAGTTGCTTAGAAAAACTATATTTTATATTAAGTAAATTTATAAATAACAACATTAATTACCCTGAACATCATACTTCATACTTAATATTAATTGATCATGAAACTTTGTACTTTGTACACATATTCTTGGAGGTATTAGAAGTAACATAGGATACTTTTTATTAAAAAATATATATTTTATACGCAAGATAAAAAAAAATTTTAGTTATCTAAATATTTAAGTATAGGTATAGAATTTCAAACTTTCATGGTCACTTATAATTCTAAACGTTTTTACGGGAAATTTACATGGTATAAAACCATGTAAATTTTTACTTACGAGTTTCCGATATTTCGGCACTGTTGCAAGCGCCATGATCACGGAGTTTACATGGTATAAATCCCGTAAAAACGTTTAGAATTTAAGTATAGGGTTTGCGTCATTATTAGGTAAAATCTTAATTGTAAAATTAAGTTTACCTGGTCGGTATAATGTATAAAAATACTTCCGACAGATGGCGCAGGCGTCACCCAAAGACGTTAAGTATGAATGGGTTATAAAAAAATTGTTTGCCATTTCAAGGGTTGCTTTATTTATTTTTACGAAATTCGTCGCGGACGAAATCGTGGGTAACAGCTAGTTTATTATAATTATTATCCTTATAACACAATATGACCTGGTAACGACAGACGGACCTTTTCTTACTAACATCTAGCCACAAAGTAGGCGGATGAATGAGAAATATAATATATGAGTCACAAGTTCAAAACCAGTTTTTGGTTTCGTGTCGGACATTGACAGCTTGTAGCGAACGTTAAAAGTGGAACAAAAAAATATCTATTGTACCTGACAAGTTTAGACCCTACATACTATTTATTAGTAAGTAGTATTAACTGTATTAGCCACTGAAAGTGATTAGCAATCTGCTTCAACTGAAAAACTAAATAGCATTTGTATGTTAGTGGGTTGTTTGAAATCATGAGACATCATGATGTCATGAGGCATCAATACATAAATTTATCGCAAAGGACTTAAGAATGATCAGCGACGCTGTCAAAAATATATCACCTGTTTAGTCAAACTACAGACCGGTGGTTCCTCGTATATTAACAAAATTTACCAATTAAGCGCCGTGAATCCGCCGAATCTCTATCAAGTTAAATACAATGGATAATATTCGTGTAAACATCAGGAAATACGTCTCCCATTAAGACTGCATTTAAGCAGAAATTGATTACAACTAGTAAACGCCGATGCTCAATTAATTAGATGTTCAGTTGGAACGGATTGTGAACAAGTCATGGGTTCAAGACGTGGACCTTTTTTTACATGAGGATATCGTTTTCGCTAGGCAGGCGGAGGGGTTATGTCAGACACCCAGCGGATCTAGTATAACTGCTAAAACCACGCGATGTTCCTTCAGACTACCAATAGCTTGAGGCGCATACGCTCTGCGCATGAGTTCCTCTGCCCCTGGCAGATCAGGGGGGTTAGACGCAATCTCATATCTCACAATCGACATCGTATCGTCTCGCTTGTGATTGGTAAAGAAATCGACGCGTAATGTCCTCGCAATAATCCGTTGGCCAATCACGGTGATCTCTCAACCAATCACAGTGATCACGATACGATGTCGATTGTGAGATAATGAGATTCCGTCTAAACGCCCTGGGCCTCCATTCCTGGTAATGCATTCCATCTTATTTTGCGCCTTGGCGTCAATCATTGAGAGGCGCTCGCGGAACATGTGCGCATACGTCATTAATGATATTAAGCAGGGTTTAGTATCATTAATGACAATGTAGGTAACTAGAACTCTCATATTATTTAATGTCCAGATGTGGGTGAATAATATGAGTGTTACTATCTAACTGGATAAATCCGGTCAAGACCGGATTTTAAGTTTAGATTGGACTGCGCCCATATTTTATTTCTGACCAGGGGGCTTAGGCAGAATCTCATATCTCACATGTCGATCGTATCGTGATCACTGTGATTGGTTGAGAAACCGACGCGTGATGTCACAATAATCCGTTGGCCAATCACGGTGATCTCTCAACCAATCACAGTGATCACGATACGATCGACATGTGAGATATGAGATTCTGCCTAACCCCCAGGACTTTTTGTCATGCCACAGAATAAAAGTATAAGTGTGGCTTAGTAAACTGACTACCCATGAGGAGTGTTATGACTTCAACTTCCATAAGGACAACTCAGTGTGTGACCCCCAATGGTTAATGGTAATGGTTTTACTGAGTCTCATAGGACCATTAAGTGACATCATGAAACTAATCAAGAAAACTGTACTAGTGAATAGCAGGAAAGCACACCACAAACTGAGCTAAACACAAACCTAAATTGTTGTATTTAAAAATGTTGTGTCATGTTCTTTATCCATGATTAATGCGTAAGCTAATGAACAAATCTTAACTAAGTTTTGCGCGCTGTGCAGTTTGGTTTAACTTGAGAAATAAGAATAGTTTTCAGTCCAACAAAATATTATTTTTTAATTAATTACTTGTATGTGCCACAGCATCTTGTAGTCGGGTCTATAATTATATAGTTCAAAGAAATTATATTTATTCTAATCTAGGTAGTAATACATTTAATTATTAATTAGGTATACATTAAATATTATAATAAAACATTAGAACCTGGTGTGTCTATAGATATTCAAAATTTTTATCAAAAAGGTGCTGATGGGGCAATAAAGTAAATTAACAGAACACAAAACAATGTTTATTTTTTGTCTGTCTATTTGTTTGTTAGAGCAATACCCTGAAATTACAAAACAGATTCTGATGCGGTTTTCACAGGTGTATATAGAGCTTAGCTTGGAGCAAGATATAGGCTTTATTTAATTTTAATCCAATATCAGGAAGAAAGTTGTCTTCATTGTGACCATGCAGAAGATTTCTGGGCATCAGCTGGTAATAAAATATAGTTCAAGTGTTACTGTTAAAATTTTTGCTTAATCGTATTGTGGTGTGTGTGTGGTTTGCCGTGTGGGGCCAGCTTTAGAATCGTCCCACCCCTCTCCACCGATGGGAGTCGTAAGAGCCGACTGAGTTACCGGGGGAGTGGGCAGCAGCACTCCCTCGAGTATTAACAACATCCACTGCAATCGCTAACAGGCCTGCCAAGCGTGGCGATTACGGCACTATCCCCCATATGAACGAAACACATATTGTGGTGTTCTCTTGGGGAGGCTTATGTCCAGCAGTGGACATCGAAAGGCTGATGGGATGGGTGGGTATTGTGGCAATAAGATAAATAAGTAACTTTATTATTGTTACTATATATTAAAATTGTAAATAGAATCTCAAATAACCTTATCACAATGATGATGATGGGAAAAACTAAAAATCAAGTAACAATGCTAAGATAATAATACTTATTAATGTAGGGTCTTTGTAAACGCGGGCTATTTTCCGCAACTCGACGTCGTATGTGCGCCTATTTTGCGTGATTAATGTAGGTCTTTAAGGTGTAATGTGTAGATGTGTACCTATCCTCTGTTGCCACTTGCATGCATAACATACTATACAAGACTTATACTCTATTCACTATTTATTTCATCTGTATTACCATGTTTATTATGAATAAATGAATGTTATCATAAACTCTTAGTAATAATTTATTTTAACTAATATTTTGAGTATGCTATGAGCTACCAGTCAATTGTCTTTTTCTATTTTTTTTAACCTGCACCTTTAGTGACCTTGTCAGCCTAGTAGGTTTTTACTGATAGGATGTGTTTTTTATGACAGCTGTGTGTTGTTACCTGACTAAAAAGCTTGTTTAATAAATTTAAACATTTTAGGCGCTACTTCAGTCAACAAATAGATAACACGACATTCCCAGTCAATCTTTTACAAAAATTACAAAAGCAGTTTAATATTGAATGTGAAGTAAGGGTAATATAATAATGGTTTATGGATCTGACAGACACTGTCCTGCCTGCACCATACATTTTTATTGCTCTTTGTGGAATTGTTAAATACAATGGATAATATTTGTGTAATCATCAGGAAATACGTCTCCCATTAAGACTGCATTTAAACAGAAATTGATTACAACCAGTAAACTCAAATGTTCAATTAATTAGAAGTTCAGAATGAACACATAGGTTTTTAGATTTTAGATTTGGGGCTAAAAAATTTTATAGATATCAGATATGTGAAAAATCATAATGAAATAATTTTTTCTATAAAATGCATTTCTATTTTTCAATTTTATTGTATACAACTGTGACTAAATAATTATATTTGCAAATACATGAACTCTATTCCCTCTGGGAACCGTGTATAAGGAGAATTTACAGTATTGTACTGTAAATAGTGGTGAAGATAACCAAAGCAGTCTGTTGTTTGTAAACAATGTTTAAATTTCATAAAAACAAACTACAGCTATAAAAATGAAATCTCATCATAATTAACTGGGTCAATTATAGTATTACATACTTTATTGTGAATCTATACAATACAATCATGATGCAAGTCTAAAAGCACTCTTGTTGAAACCACCAGATTAATTGTTCAATATTAACTTAGATTTTTCTTTATTTGTGATAAATGGGGTAGGCTCCCAGTTATAACTAATATAAACTATGATGTGAGTAGGTATTTATAGAATCTAAGAGATAGATAATCTCTATTGTTTACTAATAAGACGCAATAAAAAAAAGGAAATGGTCATAGGCTTGACAACTTTGACTCTTACTCATTGTAGTTATTTTAACAGAAAAACTAGCAATTGAATAATATTTATGCATTTTTAAATTTTCGAGTAATTCCTTTGTTGTCAGAATATTAATGTACAGACCTACCTACAAAATAAATCTTGATGAATGCAATTGCACATAATTAAAAGAAGTTTAATTGAAAGATTTAAGCAAGCGTAAATTTTTACGATTAGATAACTTAAATATTAAACGAAGTTGAAATTATTGTTATATTTTTATTGTGTGCGAGAATATTAAACTGTTTGTGACTTACCACTTTCAATGTACGGTACAGCAAGAAGTAGAAAAACTATATATCCAATTTCACTAAACATTGTCGCTTGCAAACACACTTTTTTGTACCACTAAGTCATTGCACATAAAATACAGCTGATTTTCAAATCATACAAAACCTTTGTCTGTTTTCACAGAAACGCATGCGCGAGCAAACAATATTTTTTTTCTATTTACATTTACAATAAAAAATGCTATTCCACTAGTAGCCACCAAGTGAAGAACTTTTGTCACCACGATCACCACAACAATTCACACATTTCTGAACTACGAAAGACTCGAGGCATTTAAAACACTATGAAACGTTTTCGTGTCTTTAGTTACAAAGAAGTGAAAACTTTAATCTCTTTAATGCACTTATATGTATGATTACTTGTCTTATTAAACTATTATTATATGATTAAATAAAACGGCCTTTTCTAAACTTATTTTAGTATGTACAACTACAAAGTTCAACTTGGTTCAACTTGCCCGTTTGACTCATCGACTGACTGCCTGACATATTGAAAATATTTCTTTTTTATAAAATCAAAACAGTGTTTGCCTCCTTACCTTTTGGGTTTACTATTCTTTTTTAACTCTAGCAATACCAGTGTTCCAATCAGTACCCTTGTTGTATAATTGCGGTTATTATTTTATAACGTCAATACCAATTGATATCTAATATTATTATTGGAACATGGTTAACGTTGGCGTCCAAACATGTTTGGATATGGTGAAATAATCTAGATAGGCCCTTGGTAATTATGGAGGTAGGTACTTCTACCCTCCATATTGGTAATGAAGAAATCTATGACATCTGGAAAGATTCTTGGATCATTGGGCCAGTTCGTAGGGTTCGCCACGCCGCCCGCGCCGTAGTTATAATAGTGGGATGATTACTATCCGGACTTATTTCAGTTCTACCCCTGGTATTAGTCCATCTAGAAGCCCACTGGATATGCTATGCGTTCCAATCTCCACCTACTATAATTTTTTTACATGTTCTAAACGAGTGCTCCACCTGATGGTAAATAAAAGTATAGTCTAGGATGGTAAGACGCACTAGCTTAGTAAAAATCTATTCACTAGCCTTGAAGACACCCACATTATAATTTGACGGGAATACCGAAGCTGGCAACTTATTCCATTCCATTGCTGTGCGTATTATGAACGATGAAGCGAAAAAAAGTTTTGTTCGGAAAAATGGGATTTCCACAACATATGGATGGAAGCCCGCCGTTCTTCTGCTCGTCCGATCGTGGAAAGGTGTTGGTGAAATTAGATCATATAATTCCTGCGCACACTCTCCAAAATGCATCCTATAGGATATTGTGAGGCTGGCTACCTTATGCCTATGTTTAAGGCTCTGAAGATTGTTTTCAACCAGTTTGGGATCACCAATTAACATTTTCACACGCTTCTCCATTGAATCCAAGTCGGATAGATGACATTTATCAGCACCGGCCCAAATGTGAGAACAGTACCTACTTACTCCATGCATGACCGGACTTGGGCTTTATATAAGATTAAAACCAGTCCTGATGTGAAGTGCCGTCGCACTTTCGCGAGAACGCCAAGTTTCCTTGCGGCTACTTTCGCCTTGGATTCAATGAAACACCGGATAAGGCCCGAGGTTATCTCAACGCTACGCAGACGATACGCTCGTCACAGCCCGGGGCGGAATCCTCGAGGAGGCGGCAACGCTGGCCATCTCAGGTACCGCGAAGGTGGTCAGGCGGATAGGGTGGCCCTTGAAAAGTCGGAGGCCCTACTCTTCGACAACGGTCAATGGTGTGGGCCTTCCAATCAAAAAGTATTGGATGGACAGTAGCACTTCGACGAGCACTTCCGCCGTCTTGCGCCAAAGTTCGGCGTCCGCCCTCGGGCGACTGATGGCGAATTTGGGCGGACCGAGTCTCGCGTCTCAACGACTTTACGCGGGGGTAGTACGGTCAATGGCACTGTACGGTGCGCCCGTGTGGGCGGAGTCCCTGGCCACTCGCAATAAGGCCCTTCTGTGGTGTCCACAGAGGGTCGTAGCGGTCAGGGCAATACACGGGTACCGCACGGTCTCCTGCGATGCAGCCTGCGTATTGGCCGGAACCCCTCCGTGGGATCTGGAGGCGGAGGTGCTCGCCGACGTTTATCGGCGGGCGTCGACGGCGCGGGCAGAGGGCTGCCGCCCCTCGCCGAGTGCGATTTCATCGTGGTGGGAAGATGCCCGCCGCACCACCGTCCTAAAGTGGGGCTCTCAACTGGGGACGCCCCGGGCTGGTCTATGGACCGTGGGGGCGCTCCAGCCGATCTTGGAAGAATGGGCAGGGCAGCAGCACGTTTTGTCGGGGCATGGTTACTTCAGCAAATACCTGCACACGATCGCTAGGAGGGAGACGACCACAGGCTGTCACAACTGCGACTGCGGCGAGGACGCAGCGCAGCACACGCTCGAGTCGTGCCCGGCCTGGGATGTGCAGCGCCGGGAACTCGTTGCAGTCATAGGCGTGGACCTGTCACTGCCGGCCGCTGCGCAAGCGATAATTGGCAGTGACAGGGCCTGGACCGCGGTCGCCGCCTTCTGTGAGGCTGTCATCTCGCGGAAGGAGGTGGTGGAGAGGGCCCGGGAGGCATCCTCCTTCGCGGACCCGATTCGCCGCTGGCGCGCGGTGCGGCGTGGGCGCGCTTACCTGAGCCTGATGCTGCCCTAGCCGAGGCTGCTGACGGTGGGGTCGGGGAGTACCCTGCCATCCACGGAAACCTACCGCGAAGGTGTGACGCCCAAGTGCGCAGGGCGTCGCACAAGAGAGTGTGCCCGAAAGGGCTGCCGCCTGCGGATCGCGGTCGAAACGACGCGGTACCCGTGATCCGCCGTAGCAAGGACGGGTGAGGGCACACGGAGGGTTTTTAGTGGGTGAGAGCCCCACACTACCCCGTTGTCTCCCTGGGCAGCGGGATGTGCGGTAGGACATTTCTGCCCACCTAAAATAAAATAAAAAATAGTCCCTACTAGCATAGCTGGGCATTAACTCGTTAATCCGTTAATTAACGAAGTTAACATTTCGAGTAACGGATTAACTTTTAAGTTATCCAAAAATATGTTAACGGACTCGTTAAATTCCGTTAAATTTCCCAAAGTCCGTTAATCGTTAATCCAGCACAGATACCGTCTTTTCTCCATGCGCAAGGATTATACTACAGCCGAAACGAGCCTCGCTTTCAGACGAGAACTTCAACATATTAATGTTCATGAAGCGCCATATTCATATTATGCCAGATGACTAAATTGACAGATAAATTGGACTATACGTATTACTCTTTGAATTGGACTAACCCGTCGTATCGTTTCGTCAAAGATGTAAATGGTCTATGACTAGCAATTCATCTAAATAGCAAGCCAATTGGTCATTATATTACTATTATTATTATCTAATCGTCTTAAAATTAGTTCGTCTAATTAGTGTTTCGTCCAGAACGCAACTAGTCTATCTTAATAAAATAAATTGTAAACCTTAATCCAAATGAATGAAACAACATTGTTAACATGCCTATATTATACACCATGGACATATAAAAATATTATACACTCTAATAATAATATACTTACCCGTCTTTTTTTTTGTTTCTAACCTGTTATCTTCCAGAACTTTTTGTGATGTAATTTTGTAACTTTTTCTTTTTGTTTTTTTGTTATTATAACATTTTAGTAATGCCTTTTTAAAGCTTTTGAATATGTAATTATATTTTTCGATTTTGTTAAGTTAGCAAAGTGCGCCATTTTCTGGTGCTAGAGCCTTGCTTATCCCAAAACGAATGGACAAGCTCGATCGGGAAAGTACCACCCTCTCATAGAAGATCAGCATGAAACAACGCTAGATATTCCTGACATTGCGTTTCCTATGGTGAGTGAGTAAGGCCTTTCAGTTTAATATAACTTTACTCTTTGCAGAAGCCAAACCCTATCTTAATCCTACATCTCAAGGAACATTATACTCAAGAGCTACATCTACTCCTTCCTACCTATTCTCTCTTTATTATCCTTCCTGACTCTGTGTATTATCTTTCCTATCCTCTCTTTATCCTTTCTGTCCAGGGGGGTTAGGCAGAATCTCATATCTCACATGTCGATCGTATCGTCTCGCTTGTACGATCACCGTGATTGGCCAACGGATTATTGTGACATCACGCGTCGGTTTCTCAACCAATCACAATGATTTCGATACGGTCGACACGTGAAATATGACAATCTGGGCGACGTGCGAGTGAAGTGATGCCCCTGGTGTTACTAGCATCCACAGACTACTATACTACCTCTAGCATCTAAACGCTTACTATAATGGTGAGCCATAAACTTATTTGCCAGCAACATAGTACCTATGAAAAAGTAAAATGGAAGTTTTTGTGTCCTTATTTGTTTCTCCACCTTACCCGGAATAGGTTTAGCGCTTTCTTCAAATTTGAACATATATAACTACCCTACGTCACCCATTTTAACGGACACTCACAGAGATGGCTCATACGGCCTCTTTATACTCTAAACCAGATACCACTCAGGTCAGGCGTAGCTTGGAAGTAAATTACATGTTTCATGACTTTGCGAGAGAATCACTACGGATTTGTCTTTTGGTCCTACATCTGGAAATACAACACTTCGGATACCATATCGCTGGTTCTATCCACAGACCATAATACTTGTTTTATCTCAACATCATTATTTGTTGCACATGGTTTGTTTGTGGCGCCCATAGAGTAAGTAATAGTGGCGCCTTATTTTTTTGACGACTAAAACTCTTAGTCTTGAATAAACACAATTTGTGACGACACCAAATAATTTACCATAGACCATAATACTTGTTCTATCTCAACATCATTATTTGTTGCACATGGTTTGTTTGTGGCACCTTATTTTTTGACGACTGAAACTCTTAGTCTTGAATAAACACAATTTGTGACGACACCAAATAATTTATAAACGCGAGTCAAGATGGGCCTATTTTTTGGGAAGTTTCTAGTTTGTTTCTTTTTGTTATTCTACTTTTCAACTGACTTCAAAGGAGAGGAGGAGGAGGTTCTCAATTCGGCAGTTTTTTTGGATGTTTGTTACACGATTATACCGCCAATTTTAAATTTATTTCAATTTTTCTTTTTTAATAATAAATATTCACGGACATTTTTCACACAACGTCCTCTGGTCCCAAACTAAGCTTAATTCTTGTGCTATGGGTACCAGATTACGGATATAATACAAATACTACTTTTTTTTGTAAATACATATAATATAGATAGATAGAAAACACCCAGATGCTGAACAAATATCTGTGTTCATCACACAAATAATAAAATTGTCCTGAGTGGGAATCGAACCCACGACCTCATGCACGGCAGTCGGTTACACTACCGACTACGCCACGAGGCCCGAGAGGTTTTTGTTTGGTAGGTTCTGCTTCAGAGGCAGTGGCGTAACTATACCATCCGGGGCCCGTGGAAAATTCATTGGATGGGGCCATCCCCGCAAACAGTCACTTTGTAATTTAATTTTAATTTAATTACTACCAACAGTATTACCTACTAATATTATATGCATTTTAGTTAAATATCTAATAATTTATTAAAAAAAAATGTAGGTATTAGGTAGGTAAGTACATAATTTAAATTAAATAATAATTTAATATTAAAAACATAATTATTATCTTTAGCAAAATAGCCAAGTTACATAGCCTGTCTTGGCCCATATAGTTTCTAAATACTTTACTTATCATCACGCCATCTCTTCTGCGAGGTAAGCAGAGACAACACAATGCAAAAAGGCCCTATTCTTGCATACATCTCTCCCTTCCTCAGCATTCATAACTCTCTTTATACATGCTCACCGGTTGCGGAGACTCCTGTCTCCATCCATCCATCAGCCTTTCAACGTCCACTGCTGGACATGGATTTGGTCTAGGTAGGTTAGTTTCGGTCTCACTCTGTACTTACCTACATCCTTCCAATTTCGCATTGTATATCTTCTTCACCAATTATGTCCGAACCCTTGGAGCATTCCCTTTCGCATCTTTACACCAATATTCTCTTTCGGATCTATTCGTTCAAATTTATTAGCTCTCTTACGTCGTCGTAACGAATGCGGTCAGTCAGCGTCACTCCACAGAGATCGCATTTCGACCGTATTAATTTTGCTCTCATGCTCCTTCCTGCATACCCAACTCTCGCTTCCATTAATAGTATTGGTACAAGCCCTGCGTTGTGTATTGCGACAGGTACCTTGCGGCTCAGGTGGTGGCTGCCAAGAAGTTGTCCCAAGGCACCTTTCACTCCATTTCCGCATTTACTCTCTTGTTATATATCAATGGTGTACTTTCCATTTCAACTGAATCCACATTGAAGATATACATAATCATCCACTTGTTCTAGCACGCCATTGCCTATCGTTACTCTAACATCTGTTCTGGCTTCATCTCTTCAAAGACCATTATCTTGGTTTTGCTCACATTCACACATAGGCCCCTTTTCTCACAATCTTCTGTCATTACGTCGATTAAGGTTTGCAGATGAGTCGTTGATTGTGCTAATAGTGTGGGCGGAGTCCCTGGACGCCCTGAACAGGGTTCTTCTGTGGAGACCACAGAGAGTCGTCGCGTTCTAGGTCATACGCGAATACAGCACGATGTCAACCGAGGCGGCCTGCGCGTTGGCCAGTACCCCCCGTGGGTCTTGGAGGTGCTCGCCGAGGTGTATTGGCGGGCGTCGCAAGAGAAGGTGAGGGGAGTCGTACCCTACCCAGCAAGGTGGCCAGGTGGCAGGGCTACTCCCGCCGAGCTGCCATGGTCAGCTGGAAGGCGTGGCTGAAGACGCCACGGGCCAGTCTCTGAACCGTAGGGGCGCTCCAGCCTGTGCGGGCGGAGAGGACAGGGCCCGGGCACGGAGTCCTTACCTTGGTTGCTTTGGCAGATATCTGCACATAGCCGCAAGGAGGGGAGCGGCTACGGGCTGTCACCACTGCGGCCGCTTTATCTGAAGATGCGGGTGGATGGATCGGGGAACGTCTGCCACCCAAGGCCTCCCGCGAAGTTGCGATGCTCCATGAGCGGATGCATTGCTCGGTAGGGGGTACTCGAAAGGGTAAGCCGCCGGCGGACCACTGAAGTAATATCACATAGTTCCAGTGGCCCGCCATACAAAGCAGAGAAACGGCACACGGCAGGTTTATTTAGTGGGTGAGGGCCCCACACTATCCTGTTCGCGAAAGCGCGTGTAACGAAGGGGTGTGCGATAAGGTACATGTTTTCCCGTCTTAACAAAAAAAAAGGTACCATTTTTCAAACTTCTAATCGCCCATTCAACTTCGTCCATACTAATGTCATCAGAGGATGCCGGTACCGAATGCTGATCTGTTAGACCACATGTGACACCGATATCAAAAGAATCAAAATATTCACTCCATCGACTAAACACATCTTGTGTTTGTGTAAGAATGTCCTTTAGACCTTATTTTATTTATTGTGACGGCTGACCAACAACTCCGAGATATCTTCGGGCTGGCTGGCTTCTGGCTGGCTGAAAGGAGGTGCCAGAAGCGTTTGGTATTAAAATTAATTTTAAGTTTGCATCTCGGGTTGGTGGCCCCGTCAGGTCGGGGGCCCGTGGCATTTTGCCAGCCCTGCCACCCTGTAGTTACGCCACTGTCTGGTGGTCCCATTAAAATTTTATCAACATCGGTCAAGCGGTTTTTAAAATAGAAACCAAGAAGGTTGGCGTACCCATATTTAGTATGGGTAAATATGGGTACGCCAACCTTTCGTCACGGTCTTGGAAAGACTCTCGCTGTGCTCTATGTCTTTCTCTACTGCGCTTTAGGCGCTCATCTTTGTCATTTTCAGCCTCCTGTGCTCGCCGCTTTCTCATACGAGATGCACCCCAAGGAAGGAGAAAAAGCAAAACATAAATTATTTTTAAATAAAAAAAAACTGCCTTTATTAGACACCCAGGAACTAAAAAGCAAAAAATAATTGGTATTTACATACGATTTCCGCGGTAGGTATTACGTCAAGATCTGTTCAACCGTTTGGGACGAGTTCAATTACAAACACACGGACACAAGAAATATATAGATATACCTTCCTATTGTTTTTGTTATTATATGAGTATAAGTATTGTTCTTGTTATTTTTGGACTAGGCACCGACTTCAAACACATGAGTAGGTGTTGAGCACGGTAATCGTATGTAAATACCGATAATTTTTTGCTTTTTAGTTCCTGGGTGTCTCATGAAGTTTTATTTAAAAATAATTAAAAAAAAAAGCAACGGTAGGCAATCCTACTATTGTTTCGTATGGTGAGTGAGAGCGCCGGAGGCCCAAATAGCCCTTTTTATCCTGTCTCTCCACCTCCTCTTCTCTATGGAGGTGGTCTTCCCTATCTTTTCCATGGAGGAGGCAATGCGCAAGTGATGTGTCTGGTGTTGCTAGCATCCTATAGGCTATGGTAACCGTTTAACATCAACAGCATACGAGCTTGTTTGCCATCCGCGTAGCATAAAAATAATGTTATGTTAGGTAACAATAACAATAAACAGCATTTGTAACATTTGTAAAGGAATATAATTATATTATACATTTAGTACACTTACAATAACAACAATTGAGTGTTTTATAGCTTATTACTGCGTAACAATTTTAGGTAGTTCATTTGGAACGAAAACTCCTTTTTCTGTGATAATACCAGTTATTAATGAAGCAGGCGTGACGTCAAAGGAGGGATTCCAACACGCTATGCCTGAAAAAAAAATATTTAGACAAATATTTATTACAGAGTAAATTTACTTTATTGGGGTATTACAAATAATAGTGTTCATCTGTACATACCAGGGGCTGCAATACGATGTTCACCTATATGAGTCATTTCTCTCTCTGGCCTCTCTTCAATTTTAATTCTATCTCCAGACGTCAGGGACATATCTATGGAGGTGAGTGGAGCTGCTACATAAAATGGCACACCATGGTGTTTAGCTGCAATGGCTATTTGATATGTCCCTATTTTATTTGCCGTATCGCCATTTGCTGCTACCTAAAACACAAACAATAAATAAATAAAATAAATAAATATTCCTGGACATTTTCACACAACGCCTCTGGTCCCAAACTAAGCTTAACGCTTGTGCTATGGGTACCAGATTACGGATATAATACATATACTACTTTTTTTTTGTAAATACATTCATATAATAGATAGAAAACACCCAGACGCAGTACAAATATCTGTGTTCATCACACAAATACTTGTCCTGGGTGGGAATCGAACCCACGACCTCGTGCACAGAAGTCGGTTATACTACCGACTACGCCACGAGGCCCATCAATAATAAACAATCTGAGGAAAAAGAGAACTTTGAATTTAATTGGGATGACCGGATAGGTCGGTGCGGTAGCTCAGTGGTTTAGAGCACTTCTCCGGATTGGAAGGGACGCAGATTCGTTTCCCGCTCGCACTAAAGTTCTCTTTTTCCTCATTGACAAATAATATTATAAAGCTGTAACACAGCTGTCTTTACATTTAAGATATTGAGAAAAAAATACTGTTTTAAGTTTAATCAAGAGCTATCAAATAAAAAAAGTTCCTTCAAAATCCGTTCAGTAGTTTTTGCGGTATGCGTAAACAAACAGACAAAAACATCTAAAAATGTTGTATGTTCAGACACGCCTATTTAACCTAATACAGCATTTTTTTTTTCTCAGATACCTTAAATGTATAGAGCTACAGACACAGCTCTGTTACAGTTTTTTATTAGTTAGGATTAAAACACGATACAGTATCATAACGCATCACAACGCTGTCGGTAGGTCTAGCTGTAGTGTATGCAATTGCTTGAGGTATCTGGTTCGAATACTGGGTCGGATAAACTAAAAATTATTAAGATTTCTCGTCAAGAAATTCGTGTTTCAACTCTATGTCCTCACGGTGATCCTGTGCCTCTCTCTCCGGTCGTGTCCGAATGCCGTTCCATGGGGCTATGAGAGTGTACTCTACACTATAATATCTTCCACAATGGCTGGGTCTGTTGACACTGGCCGCTGTGTTCGTAATTACTTTCTTTTTAACTCTTGAGTTCATTATTATTATAATCGTATCAACTAATTTTTGATAGTACTTACTCTATCCGCACCCACAACAACTGCACTAATTTTCCTAGAGTTCATTAGAGCAGACACTACACTGTCTACAATTAATGTTGAAGGAATCTCTTCATGTACTAACTCATAGGCAGTTAGTCTGGCACCTTGATTATATGGCCTTGTCTCTGTACAGTAAACGCGGTCTGGAATATTAAAAAAATAAGTACTTCTGAGACTCTACAATTATGCAATACAACACGCACAAATACACCCAGGCTCAGAAGAACCATTTGGTGGGAATAAACCCACAGCACTTAGCATGGTCAATATCTAATCCATTCCACCAACTTTGCATATGATTGGCATAACTGATTCATGTCAGCATGAAATCTCGATTATATTATTTCTAGTGCATTTATTGTAGGTATTGAAGTTGAAGAATTGCCGTGTGGGGCCGGCTTTTGCTATCGCCAACCCACCTGCCAAGCGTGGCGATTACGGCGTTATCCCCCATGACGGGACCGCTCGTGGTGGCGTTCACTTGGGGAGGCCTATGTCCAGCAGTGGACGATGGAAGGCTGATGGATGGATGGATGGATGGATTGAAATATCTCCCACTTTATCAAAATTAATACTTGATACGCCTTTTAATGTCCTTTTTTTTTCAAAGCTGATATCTTAAAATTTGTATTTGGGTGTGTTATTTAATTCTGTACATTATATCAAATAGCGTAAGTAGCATGAAGGCAAATAAACAATTTGATAAACATATTGTTAACAGATAACAGGATTGTTAAAAACAAATTGTTGCTAAGATCACGATTACTTCACTATTACCAATTTGCGTGCGACAGGTATAATTTGCGTCTAATAAATATTACCAACCGACAGCTTTTAATTGTTGGCTTAATCGCAATTACTGTATTGATACTATTTTACTTGTTATCAGTCACCATATATTAGAAGAAGCAATAAAAAACTGGAACCATGCCAAAGTCATTTTAAAACATTTTTTTAGGTAACTAGCACTGAATCAAAACAAATTAGAATATAATCCCTTTGTTGCCAGCTTTAGAAAATTCTAACTATAAAATTTAAAAGACAAAAAGAAAGTGCTGTGAAATATCGAATTTTCCACATCATAAAGATTGAGTTCTAACAACTCTCGTGCAGTAACGCAAGACTTGTTTTACACACAACAAAAATCTAACAAAAAAGCCAAAATTTCTTAACAAATTGCCTTGGTTGGACTATTTGTATTTCAATAAGATTATCCCTGAGCTATAGGGCTATAACTCTAGACAGTTCATAGGCAAATTATAATTTGTGAATAAGGAAATAGAGTATTTTAGTACAAGCGGGAATCGAACCTGCGTCCCTTCCTATCGGGGAAGTGCTCTAATCCATTGAGCTACCGTACTATTTGTTAGAAATACCCAATCTCCTTACCTTTATACTCTTTTTTCTTATTCACAAATTATAATTTGTACTTTAAGAGTTGCTGAGAATGTCAAGTGCTAAAATATAGATCAAAAAGTTCATAGGCAGTTAATTCTAGTTTATATTGTTATAGACTACACTTTGTAAGAACAATGTTTTACACACCTATTTTTTTATTCACATGTAATGATCTAATAACTCCTAAGGCTGTGCCATAGCCAGCTGTAGCCAGTGAGCCGGTGTTGCAATGTGTGAGAATTCTAATTGGTCCATCTCCATTAACAGTTTTTAATATTGCCTCACAACCATGTTGTCCTATTGCTTTGTTGTCTTCAATATCTTTAGTTAACATTTCTTCTATATGTCTAATGAATCTGTAACATTAAAGAGTCCATGAACCATATATTCTGGGTAGATCAGCTGTTTTCCAAACAAAGTTTTTTTTATATACTTTGTGGGTGGCAAAAAAGCATGCGGCCCATCTGATGGTTGGCAGTTACCGTAGCCTATAGACACTAGCACCACCAGAGGCATCACTTACGCATCGCCATCGCCAAGGATAGAAGGTAGATTGGAAGGATAATAAAGAGAGGACAGGGAGGGGGTTTAAGCTAAATCTAGTTTTATTGCATGAGATGTTAGTATTTATGTACAGGCAGAAACAGCCATGGAAATACGAGGAGGGATCAAAAAGTAGTGAGAACGACATACTCCTTGGTAAGAAAAAAAAATACTGGCAGGCATAGCTCAGATACATATTTGTAATATTAAAAAAGAAAAAAATATTCGATTCTCTTTTGTTTTTTTCTGAATGTAGTCATTTGTTTGCTTCGTGTCGGAACGTGTTCTCGAAAATGGAGAAAAACTAAGTGCGAGTCGTTATTAAATACCTCTGTTTAAAAAAGTTAACGACGCAAGAGATTCATTGCGATTTGGAGGCAACATTAGGAGAGTCTGCTCCGCCGTATTCAACTGTTGCAAGGTGGGCTTCTCAATTTCGAGTAGGGAGAACGAGCACGGAAGACGGACATCGTTGCGGCCGTCCATCAACGTCAGTCACCCAAGAAAATGTTGCGAAAGTCAAGAAAATTGTATTGAGTGATCGAAGAGTTACCATCCGATACTTAATTCAAGAAACGGGCATTTCATATGGAAGTATTCAATCCATATTGAAACAATCTTTGAATATGAGAAAAGTCTCCGCAAGATGGGTGCCGAGAATGTTAACCGACAGTCAGAAACAAAATCGACTTGACATTTTGAAGATACTGTTGGACAAGTTTCAAGAAGATTCTGAAAACTTTTTGTCTCGTTTCGTAACAATGGACGAAACATGGGTCCATCATTTTGATCCAGAGACAAAACAGCAATCTTTGCAATGGAAACGGCCATCATCACCGACCCCGAAGAAGTTTCATGCCGTGGCATCGGCTGGCAAGATTATGGCCACAATATTTTGGGACTCGGAAGGGATATTGTTGATTGATTACCTGGAGCATGGAACCACTATTACAGGCCAATATTATGCAGCTTTAGTTCCCAAGTTGAGGAATGCCATCAAAGAGAAAATTAGAGGGAAACTTCGAAGGGGCGTGCTGTTTCATCACGACAACGCACCCGCGCACAGGTCGGCAGTTGCGATGGCTGCCATTCAGCAAGCTGGCTTCGCATTGGTTGACCATTATTCATCAGATCTGGCGCCTAGCAATTTTTATCTGTTCCCCAAATTGAAAGAATACTTAAGGGGAAACAGGTACGAAGACGATAACGAGGTGATGGATGCCGTGGAGAGCTTTTTGCAGGACCAAGACAAAACTTTTTTTTGAAAGGGATTGAAGCTTTAGATAAGCGCTGGACTCGGTGTGCAGAGAGACTCGGAGACTATGTAGAAAAATAAATTATTAAGTATTCACCAGTCATTATATTCTATCTCATTCTCACTACTTTTTGATCCCTCCTCGTACATGTAAGTATCTTGTATATCACATACATACTATTTTACTGATAGTTTCTTTAGAAATGCGATAGCAAATGAGCAATCTATACTATTATAATGCTGTAACATAGCTGTCTGTACATTTAAGATATTTGAGAAAAAATTACTGTAATATAGCCTATTATCGGCCGCAGGCAAAGGCTAGTATAATATAAAATATTGGATGTAAGGGTATTCTATACAGAAAAGAAACTTTTCAGATAACGAGTGAATAGATTATATTTTCCAAAAATTCATAAATTGCTTATCTGGGAAATTTTTTTTTAAGACATGGTAGTGCACAGAAATGCATCCAGATTTAAAATGCGATTTACATAAAATATGATGAAAATTGTTCCCTGGCAATGAGATGATATGCTTGTGGTTGTTAGGAGTTAGTATTTTAAGTGCCTGCTACACGGTTGTAAACCGAGGTGACCTTGGTTAGTGACCGATTGCCTGTTTTCAAATTTGGTTGCAAACCGCTGTCTACACGGTTGTAATCTAGCAAGATCATCTCTGTTAGGGCGTTGGTTTACAACCGTGTAGCAGACACTTTATTGAAAACCATTAAAATACCTACGTCTCTTTGAATTTCTCAGATGTAACAGAGTCATCTGCACACAATGTATTTGCTAAGTTTATCAACTCGTCAGCAGCTATTTTGATATTCACAGCTGTTGGCCTGGCAGATACTAGGTAATTTAATTTACCTTCAATCTGTAATTGTAGAAAACATTCCTATTTTCCGATTAATGCTGTAGCTAAATCTATAATTTAACCCACACATGCAAACAAATTATTGACTTTGCGGTATAATACTTACATTGTATTAACAAGTATGAACCTGCATTAGCATCATGATTGTATTCAAGATACATGTTGTGGCCAAACATTTCATGAAATAATTAGGTTATATGAAATGGTAACCAACATTATTAAGTGGCAAATTCTATCTGGCTACGACATACATACTACATAGTCATCACTATACCCATATGATTTTTATAAAAAACAACTCCATCCATCCATCAGCCTTTCAAAAATACAAATGTAGAAATACAATTAATGGATGGAAAGTACACTCAAAATACAGGACCACAAATTGTTGATCACACTTAATAAAGGTGGTATGTCATATTACTGGATATAGGTTCTTATACTTTAGGTACTCTGAAAGACTATTTCATCAGTACACTCAAGTCTAACAAACCAATTTAAGTCAAAAAAAACTTTTCAAGTAAGAAGCTATTAGAAAATTCATTAAAATTGAAATAAAACAAAAGGTTTAGATAATAATTTAGTCTAAAAAGTTTGTAAGGCTATGGCCATATGGCGTGCATAGATTATATAGTAAGCTGTTATACATAACTGTTATTTAAAGTTTATTGTGTATTGGTTGACATACAATCAATCATAGAAGGTTAATGACATCCCTGACCTCTTGCCTCATGAATTTCTTATCTGAAGTATTGTCTTTTTCCAATTCCACTGCCAAAGATAAGCATCCAACTATTGCTATGGCGGGAGCTCCTCGAACCTACAACATTATTTTTTTATATTATTATAATTAATTTAAGAGTTAGGACATTATCTTTTTTTAATTGTCTTGTTGGGAATTTGTATCGGCTTCACAAATTGGCACAGGCAGATTGGTAAAACAAGCTTGCATTTGACTATTATAAACCAATCATGGTACATAACAATTATATTATGAATAAAGTTTTATTTTTTTTGTGAATGTAGGTTTAATTCTTTATTATAGTGTATGTGTAACTTATGTTTATTTAAGCACTGACCTGCATTTTGTTAATAACTTTCCAGCCATCTTCAACACCTTTTACTTTTATATATCTTGTCTGCAGTGGTAGCAGCAGTTGATCTAATATTTCCAAATTGCCTCTATTATACTTTATAGATTCCAGACTCATAATGTACTGAAAAAATTACGAATGATTAAGTCATATTTGATTTGAAGGCAATTGAATCAATTATACGTCAACAGTACATAGTTTAAACAAAAATTTAGATATTTCTCTCTAGTATGATAACTGCGAGCGGGTATTGAAACATTTGAAACCGTGGCTTCTGGAATGCGGTCCAAGCTGAGTATTATTTGTAATTACGATATTTCATGTTTTACATACACTAAAGCTATAGAGGCACAGCAATTAAGCTGCGTCGTAGTCAAGCTCAAGTAATCTCGGTGACCCTAGGCTTGGCATACCTTGATAATAGATATATGAAATTCAATTATTATTTATCAAATTATATCTCACTACTTCCAATTGTAATGTACAACTTATAACGTTCTCGCAATTTGTAAATTTATTAGGATAAAATGCATAAGCCAACAACTTACTGAAGAGTTAAAACAGAATAAAGTAAAGCTCAAAAAGTAAATATAGAAAGTAAATATTTTGCTGGACTGCACGAGTATGATTACTTTACTCTATGACTGCACGCCTCGCAGAACAATACTACTCCTAGCGGACGCCTGTTGCCTGCAGTGCCAGTGGCCAGTGCTATGCTAATTACTTTACTCTATGTATGCTACTAACGTGACAGCTGTCAATCTGTCATCAATTTTTGACAGTAAAAATTTATTAAAGGTTTAAGCAGTACTATCAGCCTAACAAAAATACGTCGGTATTCATCACGTTATTGTCTAACCACAGATAAGCTTATTTCATCAAAAAATCACGGATATGGAGGATGACGACACGACATACCAAAAACAAAGCAGTCATGAGGACTGCCAAGAGAAGTGAAAACTTAAAACTATACATAAACAGTTGTTATTTTTGTAATTAATTTTTTAATCTTAAATTAAAACTTGTAAATCAAAAACAAAGTAATCGTCAAGACGAATCATACGAGCCCAAACTCGATGGTGTTATGTCGTTTCATAACGTAGTTCCTATTGCTACCTTCTAGCTCCATCATCAGACCCTGGATACCATCTAAAGACAAAGTACTCGTCAAGACAAATCAAACGATTCCAAACTCGATGGGGTTGTGTCATTTCATTACTGAGTTACTGTGGCTACCTTCCAGCTCCATCAACAGACCCTGGATACCATCTAAAGATAAAGTACTCATCAAAACGAATCAAACGAGTCCAAGCTCGATGGGGTCGCGTCGTACCATTATAAGAGTTACTGTCTCCACCTTCCAGCTTCTTCCTCAGACCCTGGATACCATTCAGAGACAAAGTACTCGTCAAGACGAATCATATAAGCCCAAACTTGATGAGGTTGCGCCGTTTCATTATAGAGTTCCTAGGTCCAACTTCCAACTCCATCATCAGATCAGCTCCATGTCATCATAATATTGCATATGTTACGCGATATACATATGGGTGTAAAATTTCAGCTCAATCTGAAACCGGGAAGTGTGTCAAATTTAATTTCCAATGCATACACTATAGCTGCGTCTCGTAAAGGTGTCGCGTACGGTGTTGCGAGTCCAGAGATTTTATTTCATCTAAAAATATGCGTACTGCGCTAAAAGAAGTACGAAACCTTTGAATATCTTACACTAAGATAAAGGATATTAAATCCTACATTAGATAAATGTCAGTTGCCGCACCAGCGGTGGATCAAGCAAAGCAAGGAAACGGATTCCTAGTTGCGGTGGAGCTAAAAAGGTGAGAATAGTGTCAAAAAAATGTTTTAAGTAGGTATACCTAATTTCAAGACCACAGAAAGCACAGTTATATAGATATTATAGTACAGCTAAGGATGTAAAACAAAAGTTTTAAATAATTTAAATCACCCCAAAGCAACAGTTTAATACGGTTGAAAACTCAAATGCAAATTATTTTACATAAATACTAATTATTTGTGAATGTGGTAAAATATAACTTTACTGCGAGTGGGATTTGAACCTGCGCGCTGCGTCCCTTCCAATCCGGGGAAGTGCTCTTGACCATTAAGCCATCGCAGTGACCGATGGCCATTCCCAATCACAATTGTTTTTACGACCGATAATTTTATATAATAAATATAACTTTTTAGTAAAACGTACTTGTTTAAAGATTTATTACTGTTTCTCAGGGGCGGATCGTGAATTTGTGGGGCCCTGGGCTACTCGTATATCTACTCTGGGGCCTACTAATAATATTCAACTAATAGTCATTTTTGTGCTGCAAATTACATAATTTGCTCATCACTTTGTATATATTCTTTGTTAAATCACCGTAAATTGTAAAGGAGAAAGAACTTATAATTAATAGAGTTGATCGATAGAGTTGATATTTGTTTACTACACACCCTACACACACCGGCAAAATATGCAGAATATAAAAAAGTTTGAAAATAGGCTAAAATCTTTTACTTGCTGCGATACTGGCTGGTTTTGCTTTAATTTAGTTCTAAAACAAAATGTTCTAAATAGGAAAAACAATTAAACGTCATCATTTTATTAAATTGTTTTCTGTTTTGTTTAAAGTTGCACAATACTGAACAAAATCCTCTCTCAATTTATTTCATAATTTTGATTTGAAAATTTGTAAAGGACAATGTAATTTTTCGCCCTGTACCAATAATAAAATCGGACATATACTATAGTTATTAGTGTATTTTTAAATATAAGTGGCATATTTCTAACACGGACTAAAGAAAACAGTATTCGAATTATTTTGAATGGACTATTGTACATCCGATGCGCCTGCCATGTTTATATAATCGATCTTATGTTTTTTTATGCATTGTTAGGTTATTTTTAAATTTGAATTACATTTTGGAATTGGTTTAGAAATTGAGTGTAAAATGTCACAGTGAAAAATCAAGATCAATTCGAATATTGCTAGTTAAATTATAATAAATCTAGACAAAAATCAGGTTTTGTTATTAGAAGCTTTTTGATGTCACAAATGGTATAGTTAATAGATTTTGTTAATAGATGTCAGTGCTTTTGTTAGACTTACTTTTATTATCAATATAAGACAATAAAAAATATATAAGACAAACTTAAATTATCATACTGAATAAAAATAGCAAAGTAATCTAATCTTTATTGTATACAGATGTCCCAGAACGTGACGATAAGTCGGCAACTGGGTAAAGGCCTACGAATGGCGGATCCGGTAAAAAAATCATCAATGTATTTGCTGCGTTGCTCAAGTACCAGACATTAAAAAAAAAGCAACATACTACCCTGAGTTAAAATTTTTGGCAATATGATTAGAGTTTTCAAGTATTTAAATTTTTTTTACTGTAGACCAGTGTCGATAATTTTCGAAACCAAAAAAATAATAGTTAGATGAAACACATTGGAAAAGTAAGAAAATACAACAAAAATAAAAGGAAAAATAATTTACAGGCGATTTGACGTCGAGAAGGGGTGGGGGGGGGGGGTGAGCTTTTATGGGTAAAAATCGGTTTATCACGATTTCGGGCAAAACTAAGAGTCCTATCAAAAAAGAAAAATCGCAAAATTGTAGGCAATAAAAAGATCTACAACTTTTGTAAACACTTTTCACATAACCTCAAAATTTATGTGAAAAATCTAAAAAACCGACTTTTTGGATTTTTACCTTTAACTTCCACAAACAATAATATTTATTCGCGAAATATGGTGAAAACTTACCTTTTTATATCTCAAACACATTGTATTTTTTTTATGCAAAATATTTATTTTTTTCCTCTTATTTTGATTGAATATCGAAAAATCACCCTAATTTTTAATCAAAAATTATTATGTCAAAATTTTGCTTTTTGAAAAAATTCGGTGTGTTTTTATAAGTTGAAATTTTTACTTTTTGATGGTACAAAAACAAATATACTTTACTATGGAAAATTTTCTCAATTTTCTCAGAAAATGCAAAAAAGCGAAATAACTTTTTATTAATCCTTATATAAAATACTGAACTATTTATTAAAATTTACTCTTTAATTACTCAAAAAAGTTAAGTTTCCATGTTACATTGATAAATTAAATAATATCAAATCCATGAAACATATATATTGCAAAAAAACATGTGAAAATAGTTAATTT
Organism: Leucoma salicis; assembly: GCA_948253155.1. NCBI lineage: Eukaryota > Metazoa > Arthropoda > Insecta > Lepidoptera > Erebidae > Leucoma > Leucoma salicis. The sequence continues at coordinate 22,936,150 of OX411811.1, forward strand.
TCTAAGTATTAAAGATAGGAATTTAAGGGAATTCTGTCAAAATATAATGTTTTCTTTGCATTTTCTGAGAAAATTTTCCATAGAATGTATATATTTTTTGTACCATCAAAAAGTAGAGATTTCAACGTATAAAAAGCACACCGATTTTTTTCAAAAAACAGATATTTTTAACGTGAGAATTTTTGATTGAAAATTAGGGTGATTTTTCGATATTTAATCAAAATAAGAGGTAAAAATAAATATTTTGCATCAAAAAAATTACAATGTGTTTGAAATATAAAAGGTAAGTTTTCACCAAATAACGCGAAAAAATATTATTTTTTGTGCAAGTTAAAAGTAAAAAACCAAAAAATCGGTTTTTTAGATTTTTTACATACATTTTGAGGTTATGTGAAAAAAGTGTTAATACAAAAGTTGTAGATCTTTTTATTGATAATTTTGTCATTTAACTTTTTTACGTCAAATCGCCCGTTAATTATTTTTCCTTTTATTTTTGTTATATTTTATTACTTTTCCAATGGGTTTCATCCTACTATTAATTTTTTTCACTTTTTACCATTTTCAAAGGCTTCGGCACTGGCCTACTCTTGCGGAATCTGTTTTCAAATCAAAGCAGATCCAAAAATTATAATTTTCTGAGAAAAATACTAAATATCATTGGTTCAAGTATTTCTAATTTATTATCACTCAAATTTGACTGCTCATACTAAAAAAAATTAATTATACTTTTAAAAAATTTGGAAAATCCAAAAGTGCACGCCTCATAATTTCATTTTTCACAATTAAATTGATTATTTGTATAAGTGTATATAATATAAGAACACACTACACACACATTACACTCGTTCTGATGTGCCAAAGCTCCTGTGCTGTCTCAAGATCTTTCAAGGTGGCACTACCACAGACCATTTTTATTCTATGAGGTCACTACTGTTGAACTGGGTGGTAATTTAAATTGAATAAGTAACTAATAATATATCATATTGGTCTAAGTAATTTTCAATAAATCACATAGATAGCGCTAATTTTGAAGAGTAATAATGTGGTTCTCATGTTTTATATAGATTATTTATTATATTGTTTTAATAAGGTAGATTGCGCTGGTTTTAGTGTATGATCGAATCGACCATACATATTCAAACTATTTTCGTTTACTTAATAACAATTAAACCACATCGAATCACACCGTGAAAAGTAATAGGGTTCTATTCCTAATTATACTGAAGTGTAAGAGAAAAAAAAAAGACTATTAATAAAGTATTTCGGTCATTATCGTGATAACATACAGGATCCGCATATACGAATATAGACACACGGACGGCCAAGACAGAACTTTTTAAAACAGTTTTTTAACTAGTTTAAATAACAAAAATGGCATCAAAAACATCATGAGTGTTAAAAATAGTGTTTTTTTTCTTGATATGTGTGTATATATTATTTTACAAGTGCATTATATGATAAATAGAGATATATTTAGATATTTTTTTATATATATTTTTAGCATTTGACATGCTTAGCACTATACATTAAACACAAAGTGAAAAATGTGAAATCTGACTGTTATTTTCGATTTCACATTTTTCACTTTGTGTTTAAAATAGAGATATTTTAAGTTTGAAAAATCAGTTGTTTTTGTGAAGTGACAGTAGTACCCACCTCAACGCTCCCCTTAAGAGGCGTGCAATAGAGACATTTTAAGTTTGAAAAATAAGTTGTTTTGTGTGAAGTGACAGTAGTACCCACCTCAACGCTTCGCTTATGAGGCGTGCTATTAGGACACCTACCGGAATAATAGGTTATATTTTTGTTGTTTAACACAAAACATGTACATGTCATAGCATTTTAAAATCTTGGTGAAATGGGACAGCTTTTGGTCAGACTTGTCTTGTCTTCTTAGTTAAATTTTTAAGAAAATATTGTCTGTGGCCGAATTATCAGGATCGCCACAAGGAGCAAAATTCAATTCAATTCGAATTATTGCTATAGGACAAAACACGGTGCTGCTACACTACCGTGTTTTGTCCATCAGAAGGGATATTCACTATATTATCGGCACGCTATGATGGCCGTTTTGACATCTATCCACTCATGAAGTTTCGTATTAATTAATAATTACATTTGAAGGAGCAAATTGCTGTTCTTTATTGTCAATAGTGACGTGCAGTTAGTCATAAAATTTATCAAATGTATAATTTTAGGACACAAAATTTGTTTATTACATTGATTTCTAATCTATATATATTAGGATCACGCGAACATTTATTTTTTATTTTTATAAGATATAATTATTAATTATAATTATTGGTATACCTACTTTTGTACCACATAACTCGGCACTTGTTTTTCAAAATTCAATTTTTTTTAAAATGAAATCTTGTATTATCGTCACCAGGATCGCTGGCCAGCACAACTACTACTTCCGGTAAACTCGTGTCAATGCTCAATGCAAAACAAAGCAGTTTCGACTTGAAGTTTCTTCGAAAAGTACAAACTGTGAGTGCACTGCGATTGTGATATAGTTTTGACCTGGCTTTGGATTTCGGATATTGATACTGCATTACTGTTTATATTTTTTTTATTAAACCTTTTTAATCAGGTACTACTTGCAATAAAAAGTTATAGACTTGTTGATAATTTTTTGAGAATAAATAGACATTTCACATCACTATTGTAATTTGTCAACACGGTCATTATAGCGTGCCGCAACTATAATCATCATTGTATTGTATTGCATATTTAATCGAACTTTTCAATATGAAATATATCAAAATAATTTAATGTTTTGACAAATTAATTATTTTCATAGATTAATTAATTATTGAAACATCGAATGTTTCTTTTATTTTTTTGTCAAATCTTTAAAAAAAATAACTGACTAATAATTAAAATAAAAACAAATGTAAATTGTAAAACTACTAAAATGATTCCAATTAAAAAAAAACTAGACATCGTGGGACGTCTACCACATGTGAAAACAACGAAATTATTTTGTAGAGATAAAATGATTATAACTTGACAAAGTTGAGTACTTTCAATGAAATTAATATAAACTTGATGAGGTTGCGTAGTTTCAATACAGAGGTACTGTGGCCACCTTCTAGCTCTATCATCAGACCTTGGATACTATCTAGAGACAAAGTACTCGTCAAGACGAATCATACGAGCCCAAACTCGATGGAGTTATGTCGTTGTATAATGGAGTTTCTATAGCCACCTTCTAGCTCCATCATCAGACCCTGGATACCATCTAAAGACAAAGTACTCGTCAAGACGAATCATACGAGCCCAAACTCGATGGGGTTGCGCCGTTTAATTATAGAATTCTTATGTCCAGCTTCCAGCTCCATCATCAGATCAGGTCCATGTCATCATAATATTGCATTGTCACGCGATATACATATGCGTGTAAAATTTCAGCTCAGTTGGAAACCGGGAAGTGTGTCAAATTTAACTTGCATGATTTGAATGGGACAAGTTGATTTGATTTGAAAAGCGTTGTCACGCTAACAGCCGCTTTCACCCTCCCTCCGCATTAGATGTTTCACATCAAAAAAATATAATTAACAGGTAAAGTACATCTGTGAGTGAGCAGCTAAATTATTTATTCTGAGTTATCGATTAATCTATTTTCAAGAGGTATCGATACTGAAATTTGATTTTTCAAATCGAACATAAATATCGATATATTTTTTAAGTGGACGTCCATGGGTGATTTGAAGGGATATTGATATATATCATAAACTAAGTATATATATTTTATTTCTATATGATGAAGTTGCTCTAATCTTGCTACGTCTCGTACGTACGTACATGACAAAATTAATAAAGATTAATTATTTTCTTGCAACAGTATTATCCTTACTTGTAACGACGAATAACATATCCATTTTTTTAAATTCTGCCATGAGCAAAGTGATAGATTCCACAAAAGTAGTTTTGTTTTATGTTAAAACCAACAAGAATAAATACATTATTATTTTAAAATATATTTATTTTAATCATAAGGTCTTATTTTACTATTACCTTATCTATGGTTATCTATTTTCATGTGAAAAACCCTTATCTTCTTCCTCATTATATTTTAAATAATGTTTAAAGACATTGAAGGAATTGAATTATTTTTAAATGCAATTTGTTATTTATTGATCTAATAATTTTATTATATTCCTTCTAGACGTTTCAATATTAAGAATTCCAAAGGATATGACGTAAAATTTGTCTATGCTATATTCTGTTTCCGCCCGACATTATAGGGAGAGACGCATCGTCATTGTGGTGGATTAACGCGGAGTTGGCTGACTCTTTTATCGAAGCACCATGGCTTTACCACGAGTTTATTTCGACGTTTCTGCTGACGGTTCAGCGTTGGGAAGAATTGTAGTAGAGGTAATTATTGTAATTTTGACATTAGAAACCGGTGTCGCCCGGCCGGCGTGATTTTGGAAAGCCACGCTTTGATACTTACCTTGTATTATTCCTAATAATGTATGACGTTAAATTGTAAAAAGAACGATAGTAATCCTTAAATTGGTACCTACTAGTGATATTTGAGCACATTGGCATCTATTTATAGCTATTTGTATTTTGTAGTGTATTAATTTCTTAGCAAGATTATCTACATCATATGAAGGTCAAATTGTGAAGCTCTTGATAATTAAATGAAGTAAGCGGAATTTACCACTGTGATGTTTATCTTGGTCATGTATGTTAGCTCGTTTGTGTTAAAAAATGCATGTGTTTATAATTATTCCTTTGAACAGATTTTCTAGATTCATTGATTGCAATGACACACCCAGTCCTGGTCGAGTTATTGAGATTGATGAGGAAATAAGCTGCAGTAGTTAAGATTTATTAATTTTAGTTTTATTTTGTTTTAGTTACGAACAGATGTCACCCCTAAGACCTGCGAAAACTTCCGAGCCCTGTGTACTGGTGAAAAGGGCTTCGGTTACAAGGGCTCCACCTTCCACCGTGTCATCCCCAACTTCATGTTGCAAGGTGGTGACTTCACAAACCACAATGGCACTGGTGGCAAATCAATCTATGGTGAGAAGTTTGCTGATGAGAACTTCGTCCTGAAGCATACCGGCCCTGGAGTCCTCTCTATGGCCAATGCTGGACCCAATACCAATGGATCCCAGTTCTTCATTACCACTGTTAAGACCTCCTGGTTGGATGGCAGGCATGTTGTTTTTGGAACTGTTGTGGAAGGCATGGATGTTGTGAAGCAAGTGGAAGCCTTTGGTTCTCAGTCGGGCAAACCCTCAAAGAAAATCATCATCTCTGACTGTGGGCAACTGTCCTAACTTAATACAGTAATAATATAAAAGTATAACAATATTTTTTAAGTTTAACACTATGTCCTCCCAAGTAATACCTTCCCAGTCTTCAAGAGATACAATTTAATATGGGTCATTCCAATTATGATAAAATTTATTGCTATATCTTAAGTTGCAAAACTAGGGATTGCATTTACTTCTATGCATTGATTAATTCATAATAAATTAACTTATATAAAACATGGTTGTATTATTTTCATGTTTACTTACTACAAATATAATTTTGTTCCTGCTCATAGAAAATCTCTTTGTCAACATTCACAAAAATATATAGGTGATTGTGTGAAAAAAATCACAGTATAAGTTATATCTGTACTATTTTATTAAAAAGCTGTAACAGTGTTGGCTATATATTGAAGATATTTGAGAAATAGTGATGCTATGTAGATTTCTGAACTGAAAAGATTTTTGTCTGTTTATCTGTTTGCATATCACACAAAAACTACTGGATGGTTTTTCATGAAACTTGTTTGATAGCTCTATATTAGACCTAAAAATCGGTATGTTTTTCTTGTTACTTTAATGGAAACCTCGGATACCTATAATCTAACAACTAGCTATTGGCTGCAGAAGAGCCTCGGACAAAGGCAAGTATTATTTATTAACTATTAATTGTCGTCCCAGAACTCGTATAACTTAGACTAACATAAATTTTTACTCTTATTTCTGTGATTGTGATAGTGTTGTGGAGTGGTGGCAATTAGGTGCAGGTTGGGATCCCGGATCATTATTTCATACAATATGTTGCACTAATATTTTGTTTCCCGTTCAATATCATTGTACAAAGTATTGAGAATTGAATTGTCAAGTTGGGTATTGAGTAAAATCATAAGCAACGAGATGTTTGGTTTAGGTACTATGTACTTGAGAGCAGATTAGTTTACAATGTAGTAGCTTAGCTATTAACTAGCTGTTTTTTTTCTTACATGCCATAACTGTCTCTCTGCAGGGGATGGGTTTCCTCTAAAAAGTGTGAGAGATTTATCCTGTAGTGCACCACGCTGTCCTTGTGCAGGTTGGTAGACTTCACAAGCACATAACATCACGCCTGTTTTCCCCTAAGGGGTAGGCAGAGGTATATTACACACCCACGATTCGCCAACTATGTTTAAGTCCCACGTAATGTGCAGGTTAACTTACGATGTTTTCCTTCACCGAGCAGCCATAATTTGCATAACAAGTAAGTTCGAAAAAACAGACTTGTTTACTTTGCGTCTTCCTAACCTTAAACGGGATCGAAGTCGATACCACTGTGTTTGCAGTCCTTGGTTTTACTGCTAGGATATCACTGCACTTTTCCGGTAGTCCGCCGATACAGGCGGAAAGACCACCCACCACTACCCTGCCCCCTTAGAATGAAAAACCAAACGTAAGACGAACTTTCGTTTCGCTTCATTGTGATTGGTCGCCTGAATCACGCATCGAAATCTCGACTATCAGGAATCACGCGTTGGACTGTACGTTTCCCCAAACGACGGGTTGTGCGGTTAGGTACATTTTTTAACCGCTTTAACAAAACAAAAGCGTTATATAGGTTGCGTTATTTTGCTGAATCTGCATGCAGGCATCCTGCTAATCTTTATATGAAACTAGTCTGGTTGGTTACCATTTATAACTCGAGAACGGCTGGACCGATTTTTATGATATTTGATTTGTTACATTTGTTTCCACACGGATTAGCAGAATAACATAAAACAATTGAAAAATTATGACAATGTATGTCATAATTTTTCAGCTAATAAGTTAAACAAAATTTATTGATTTTGAGGCAGTACTGGGTCGCCGGGTCAGCTAGTAATAATATACCTAGTTATACGAAAGTTTGATACTAAATCACCCAAAAATGGCTGAACAGGATGATGATGAAATTTGACACTCAAATAGTTAATTATCTGGATCAACACAGGATACTTTTTGTCTCAGAAAATTGTTAGGTTCCGGGGGATTTTCAACTAAGTATATGAGACGGTATCTAATGGCAGAGCCTTATCCCAGCACGAATGGGCCGGCTCGATCGGGGAAGTACCACCCTTTCAAGATCAGCGTGTAACAACGGTAGTTACTCTTACCGTTGTGTTGCGTATGGTGAGTGAGAGCGCCGGAGGCTCAAACCCCTCCCTATTATCCTTCCTATCCTCTCCTTAGTATCCTACCTATCCTCTCATTATTCTTCTTATCAACCTCCTATCCCTTTCCTTGGAGATGGCGATATACGAGTGATGTTTCTGTGTTGCTAGCGTCTATAGGCTATGGTAACCGCTTTCCATCAGGTGGGCCGTATGCTTGTTCGCCATCCAAGTAGTATAAAAAAAAGAAAGTGTGTGTGTACTTATGTACACGCGTTAGAAGTTATACTTTGGCGTAACAAGATAAAAATCTTTTCAATAATTTTATCTTTCGCCTTATTCTACGTTTGTAGAAAAAATGGACGCCAACAATAGAAAAAAGGTATTTAATACATTTAAAGTTTTATTTTTTAAAAACTAAAATGTTGACCATAGCTAACTTCAGGGTGTCGGTTTTTCGTGACGGTGTGCGCGCGCATCGTAAAAATTTACTGTTATCATTTTTCCCTAACGCGCCAAAAGAAGTATAACTTCAAAACCTACCTACTTGAAGTTTGGTGTAATATGGATTGGATTTATATGTGCAGCTTTTGTCTGCTGCCGCTGGCAGAAGTTGGTCTTGGTATTTAAAAGTTAAGGAGGCCTATGTCGTGCGGCGTCCCGCAGGGTTCGGTTTTAGGGCCGCTCCTGTGGGACATCGGCTACGACTGGGTCCTCCGTGGCCGGCTCCTCCGCGGGCTGGGCGTAATTTGCTACGCAGACGATAGGCTCGTCACAGCCCGGGGTGGGACCTCAGGAACCGCGGAGGTGGTCAGGCGGATCGAGGCGCTGGGGCTTAGGGTGGCCCTTGAAAAGTCGGAGGCCCTACTCTTCCATGGGCCCGACGTGGCCCACCCGCCAGCGCCTCGATAACGGTCAACGGTGTGGGCTTTCCAATCCTGGCCCACATCAAATATCTGGGCCTGGTATTGGATGAACGGTGGCACTTTGACGAGCACTTCCGCCGTCTTGCGCCAAAGCTCGTCGGCACGGCGTCCGCCCTCGGGCGACTGATGCCGAATTTGGGCGGACCGAATCTCGCGTGTCGACGACTCTACGCGGGGGTAGTACGGTCAATGGCATTGTACGGCGCGCCTGTGTGGGCGGAGTCCCTGGCTGCTCGCAATAGGGCCCTTCTGTGGCGTCCACAGAGGGTCGTAGTGGTCAGGGCAATACGCGGGTACCGCACGGTCTCGTGCGATGCAGCCTGCGCGTTGGCCGGAACCCCCCCGTGGGTCTGGAGGCGGAGGTGCTCGCCGACTTTTATCGGCGGGCGTCGACGGCGCGGGCGGGCGTCAGCCGCCCCTCGCCAAGCGCAATCTCAGCGTGGCGGGAAGATGCCCGCCGCACCACCGTCCTAAAGTGGAGGTCTCGGCTGGAGACGCCCCGGGCTGGTCTCTGGACCGTGGGGGCGCTCCAGCCGATCTTGGATGAAATGGGCAGGGCGGCAGCACGGGGTCCTCACCTTCCGGTTGGTGCAGGTTTTGTCGGGGCACGGTTGCTTCGGCAAATACCTGCACACGATCGCTAGGAGGGAGACGACCCCAGGCTATCACCACTGCGACTGCGGCGAGGACTCGGCGCATCACACGCTCGAGTCGTGCCCGGCCTGGGATGTGCAGCGCTCGCTAGGAACTCGCTGCAGTCATAGGCGTGGACCTGTCGCTGCCGGCCGTTGCGCGAGCGATGGTTGGCAGTGACAGGGTCTGGACCGCGGTCGCCGCCTTCTGCGAGGCTGTCATCTCGCGGAAGGAGGCGGCGGAGAGGGCCCGGGAGGAACCCTCCTTCGCGGACCCGATTCGCCGCCGGCGCGCGGTACGGCGTGCGCGCGCTTACCTGCGCCTGATGCCGCCCTAGCCGAGGCTGCGGACGGTAGGGTCGGGGAGTACCCTGCCGTCCGCGGAATCCTACCGCGAAGGTGTGACGCCCAAGTGCGCGGGGCGTCGCACAAGAGAGGGTGCCCGAAGGGGCTGCCGCCTGCGGATCGCGGTGAAACGACGCGGTTCCCGTGATCCGCCGTAGCAAGGGCGGGTGAGGGCGCAAGGTGGGTTTTTAGTGGGTGAGAGCCCCACACTACCCCGTTGTCTCCCCGGGCAGCGGGGTGTGCGGTAGGACATATTTGCCCACCTAAAATAAAAAAAATAAATGGTATTTAAAAGTAGCTTGTTGCCTGAATAAAACTCTTAAGTGCGATACTGTTCTGAAGTCGCCACTAGCCGCCCACTAGTCTAGTCTAGGTCAGATAGTGCTTCGTGTGAGTATTTCTTCACAGTCATCGATTAAACCGAACTAATTCCGAAAAAAATATAGATAGTAACAACTACAACTGTTTTGAATTAAATTTTGTATTAAAGCATGAAGAAACAGAATAATTTTAATTTCATAAGGAGTTCCTTATACAATTATATTTTGAAGTAGGTACCTACACACAAATGAACATGCGGGCAGAAGCTAGTGTTGCTTATAGTAGAGTATAGCAAAACAATAATTTAATATAACTTAAAAAAATGAGTATATTATGACTTCGTATAGTAGGTACCACGACGTTCTGGAAACAACGTTCTACGTTCCAAAGGCTTTTTTAGCTACTAACCATAAATCTACTCTTAATTCCTATATTACATCTATTCGTTATTATACTGACCACTAGGTCAGTATCTACTTCACATAGGTACATGACGTCACTTGAGAGATATACCTTTTTTGTTGTGGCGGGAAAGAATGTAGGTACTTAACCGCACACCCCGTCGTTCGGGGTAACGGACAGGGTAGTGTGGGGCCCTCACCCACTAAATAACCCGCCGTGTGCCGTCCGCGTTCTGTGCATAGGCCTCCTATTATGGAGGGTTGTTGAGTCTTACATTGAGCTATAAAAAAACAAAAAGACACCATTGGAAGTAAAACGATAATGTGCATTTATTTTATTAATTATAACCACAACAACATTGATATTTTATTTATATTAAACAGTAAATACTTATATTATGTGCTTAAAATGGTGTAATTGATGCTATTTAGTAATATGACTGAAGATCACAGGTTCACAGGAAATGTTCTTTCTACTTTCCTACTGAAATATTTGATTTCAAAGCATTGTAGAACATGCAGAGCGACACAGAGCTCAGCTAGGTAACGTGTACCTATTTATCTACGAGGTAATTTATTACAATAAATATGTCGAAGAAAGGCAATGAGAACTATTAGGTATTTCTTAAGTTTAAAAATTTTTAAGAAATGTTCATATTTAACGATAATCATTTAACGAAATCATACTTAAATATCTTTATCTATTAGACAAGAAGTAGGTAATTCATGTTATAAGAGAATTAAACGTTTAATTTATGACAACTTTTCTCACATGTTTAATCTATAGTGGGTACATAATGTACCTACCTACTTAATATATATTACGTAGGTACATGTAAGGAATAATAAATATATGTATTTGATTATATTGAATTCTATATCTATCACACATAGTAGATATTAAAGTGCAGTAATCTATCTAAATCCGCCTGCCAAGCGTGGCGATTACGGCATTATCCCCCATGATGGGACCGCTCGTTGTGGCGTTCTCTTGGGGAGGCCTATGTCCAGCAGTGGACGTTGAAAGGCTGATGGATGGATGGATGGATGAATCTCTCTAAATTTGGTTAGAGTCCGTATTTCGTAAGCCATGTTAGTTGCAACTTCTGAATCGTTAGAAATATATCTTTATTAAAGAGAGCATTTACAGTTAAAATTTATTCTCATGATTACCAGTGGTTAAATAATAGTTTCGAGGTGACATTCATAATTAAGACTCGGAGTATATTGGAATTAAGTATCTAATTCATTAATTACAGACACAATTTATTCAAGAGCTACAGAAATCGCCATAAACTGCTGTTGATTTAGGATTTTGTTACAAATCATTATAAGACGAATAATGGTGTCCGATAAGAACAACCATATATAGATTGCATGCGTCGAGTTAATACCTACTTATCTATCTATAATAAGTATAGGGCGTTAACATCAGATTTTAACACACTAAAATAGTCTTTTGTATTTGTAATATGGAATTGGGTAAGACTAGATTATAGTAAGTAATATTAATCTCTTATTGATTTGATGTTTATCTAATCTATCAACAAAATCATAAAAGTAGGATATAAACAAGAGCAGCCATAACAAAAACATCGAAGTTGTTTCGCTCGGCATCAGAGCCATAGTTACAAAGAGAGGTGGTACAACAGGATGTGCAGGCGTAAAGCTTCGTTCTTTCGCCGATGACGATGCATCCCGGCTGGCAGTGCTTGGTGCAGTTCCGCTCTAGTGCCCACATCTTCGGAGCTGTCGTAGAGTTCTCCGTGGAAGTCGTAAAGGAGTATCTCTTAACCTGTAAAGTATTAGGACCAACTTTAGAATTTTAGCGTACGTAACTTACTATTACAAGTAACATTTTTTTGTGTTAATAAAGTATTTACATCAGAATTTTGATTTATTTAATTTTGTAAGTGGTAACCGATGCTTGTGGACTTAACAATACTAAGAATACTGTCAAACCGCTGCACACCATAACATTATGCGATTGAATGCTGATGATATTTTCACACATCCAATTTGACATAATGTAGCTTAATTGGGCACTTAGTAGGTAGCCGAAAGATCGCCAAACTTGACACAACTTTCGCCGCAGATGGGTGACCAATTGAAACATCTAGTTTTACCACCAGTTTAGTTGATCTCTTCTTCTCTTCTTCTGATTAGCATTTCTCTGTATAGGTAGGTATCTAAATAATAGTGATCTGCTAAAACTGTAGGTACAGGCTAGACACCGATTCGGCAGATATCTGCAGATACTCGCAAGGAGGGAAGCGACTCCGCGCAGTCACAATTGTGGCTGCAACGAGGACATGGCATGGCATGCGCTAGAGTCGTGTCGGGCTTGGGCCGAGCAGTGCTGTGAACTTGTCACGGCAATAGACCTCTCGCTGCTGAGCGTCGTCAGAGCGATGCTTGGCAATTGGGCCGCGTTCGCTGCGTTCTGCGAGGAGGCTATCTCGTGGAAGGAAGCGGCGGAGAGGGGCAGGGAGGAGGATTCGCTGACCCAAACTGCCGCCAGCGACTGGGGCGGCGTAAGCGCGAGTACTTGCGCCTGATGCCGCCCTAGCTGAGCCTGCGGGTGAATGGACCGGGGAACGTCCGCCACCTGCATGGCCTCCCGCGAAGGTGCGACGCTCCGTGTGCGCATGTGTCGCTCAGTAGAGGGTACCCGAAAGGGTAAGCCGCTGGCGGACCACTGAAGTAATCAAACAAAGTACCAGTTCAACACAGGCGGAGAGACGGCACACGGCGGGTTTCTTTAGTGGGTGAGGGCCCGACACTACTCTGTTCGTTGCCCCGAACGACGGGGTGTGCGGTTAGCCACATTTTTTCCCACTTAGACAAAAAAAGGCTAGACACCGACAATGGCAAGTTTATAAAGAAAGAATTAAGACAAATATTGATTCTTTACAAAGGACAAAGTTACTCACCATGCACAATCTTCGATCATTATGGCATTTGTGGATGAGTGCGGAGTTGTTATGCCGCAGATCAGCGCAGCGGTCGTCGGACACTTCGGCCAAACACTTATAACACCATAACTCATTGTTAGGTCTGGCGGCTGCTGACGTCACGTGAACACTGTCTCTTAGCAGATCGCAATCGACTTCTGGAGCTAGAATATCACATTATTTATTCACTACTTTTTATTGTCACATAAATACCTTTTTTTTTGTTATGGCGGGAAAAAATGTTCCTAACCACACACCCTATCGTTCGGGGCAACGATCAGGGTAGTGTGGGGCCTGCACCCACTAAAGAAACCCGCCGTGTGCCGTCTCTCCGCCTTTATTAGCGGGCCACTGGAACCATGTTATATTCCTTCGGTGGTGTCACATAAATACCTAAACACATGCACTTAAAAATTACTAATCACGATTTTTTTTTATTAAAAAGACAATACCCTGCACTAAGGATTAATCCTTGTATCGCGGGGCCTTAGAACACTCGGATACAAAGTACACCCAGACTCAGAACAACCATTTGTGGATCACACAAACAGTTATCCTGTGTGGGAATCGAACCCAACACTCGGACGGGAGGCCGGTATCTAAACCACTCCGACGTCTGTGCAGTTAAATATGAATAGCTTAGGTTAATTCCTCGCTTAGTAAAGCATTACCTATATTAAAATCTATATTTTCTTTTAATTACCTATATTGATTCTAATTAGTATTTAACTAATTTGAAGTTATGGTATTTCAATGTCATTATACTAGATTCTTCTAGAGTGTATAAAACAGCTTTTAGACGCTGCTCCGCCGCAGACAAAAGCTTTCTTTTAGAATTCTTATAATTGGATGCAGGCAGAACAGATCCTCTCGTGATGGTTTTATTTGGAAGGCTGTATTATGATATCAGCTAAATAAAATTAGAAACAATATCCTATATCATCCTATTTGGCCGCGGTTGTACGAGTTTGTGGCGATTGACAGACCGGAAGAAATTTTACACTATCGTACTGCGTCTGACAAGCGATTTTTATTACTAGAAAAGATAAACAAAACACAAGTTAAATACTCGTAGGAACAGTATCTTAGTTCCAACTTATTTTTTTTTTAAATGTGTTATATAACAACACATTTAAACATATATTTCATCAGAACAAAGGATTTTGCACCATAGACAACTTCAACTTTGACATTTGCTGGTTTTCATTGGAATTAAACGTTTATTATCGAGTAAGCGTGCTTTGTACAAATGTTTTATTGATAACTTTCCACAAAATTATGCTACTAAAGATGAATCACTACATAAATAGGAATAAAAACAAAAATGAGACATACCTGGCGCGAGCAATGACAAGCAGAGAATTAGAGAGCGCATGATGTTAGTAATACAAAATGCGCATGCCCCAGCTTCCTGTATTGATCTGTCTGGACCACGTACCTGTTGATACTTTTGCTCCGCCCTTCTCTACACCTTCCTCTGGGCTGTGCAAAACGCACACAAACAATTTTTTACTTTACAAATTATTCTGAAAATGTAAACTTTAGGTAAGATGAGAACTACTTAGGATGCCAAGTTGAAATGAATTAGGTATTTAACTATTAGCAAGCACTTCCTATGCATGATGTAACATTCAAATTAATTGAAATAGTTATGATCTAAATTTTGCTTGGAAATATTATTTGATTATTATTCAGGAGTAATTATTAAATAAACACTATACACTTATTCTAGTTTAAACTAAGCTGTTTTGAGTTTTTTTGCTGCAAATTTGGCGGATTTTTATTATTTGAGATGATTTTCAATATTAGGTACCTTGAAAGATACCTTGTAAGAGATAATGTCTATATATTCATGCCTTTCGACGTCCACTACTGGACATAGGCCTCCCCAAGAGAACGCCACAACGAGCGGTCCTGTGCTGTTTTGCTCATATGGGGGATAGTGCCGTAATCGCTACGCTTGGCAGGCGGGTTGGCGATCGCAGTGGATGTTGTTAATACTCGAGGGAGTGCTGCTGCCCACTCCCCCAGTATTCCACAGTCGGCTCTTACGACTCCCATGGATGGAGAAGGGGTGGTATAATTCTAAAGCCGGCCCCACACGACCTATATACCTACTCTAAAATAGATTATAATTATAATATTGAATATTATAGGTAATATATACGCTATTTTCATACACGTTATCTGGAGCGTAATTACCTGAATACTTGTTTATGGTACTAGATGGCGCTGTAAACTCTAAAACCAGTAACGTAAATCAAACTTTCAGTTTGCTTTGTTCGTGTGGTGACGGACTAAGAAAACAAGTGTCACCACCCCATTCTTTCCCACGGGTGTAGTACGGGGCGACTAAGGGAAGTAAGCAGTTATCACCCATTGCATTATTGGTGGTAGGCTGTTTAACAAGTGGGAGGGCTCACTTGCCATCGCGCCCGAGCGGGTTGGTACCTACATCCCCCGTGTGACCGGCCATGAAGCACATCGGTGTGTTTTTGGTCGCAGCAGGAGATAGCCGTTATTTTTTTCATTTCAGCAGCGGCTTGACAATATATTCTCCCGGTATAGTTGAGTACATGAGCGACGGTTGCCATTTACCATCAGCTGGGCCGTGGCTCGTCTGCCACAATACGCAATAAAAAAATGTTAATGTCAAGCGTTAGTAAAGATTTGCTTGATCCTTAGAGTTATGTCCAGAAAATAAGATCGAGTCTAACAACTTGTTGATGGAAGAGTCACTACGTAGCTTGTGTGGAGCTCAACAAAGGTCAGGTCTTATCAAGGCGAAATCATAGTAAATATTCAATACGATCTTGTATCTATGACCTATCTCATTTCATTTCAAATTCAACAAAATACATCTTCTATTTAGTAATAGTTTGTGTTCATCAGCGAGGCGTAAAGTCTGCGATGTAGACAATGGGTTGTCTCAAGGATGGGTATTCTGTTTGTCATCCATCCATCCATCAGCCTTTTAAAGTCCACTGCTGGACATAGGCCTCCCCAAGAATGAGGGATATTGCCGTAATCGCCACGCTTGGCAGGCGGGTTGGCGATCGCAGTGGATGTTGTTAATACTCGAAGGAGTACTGCTGCCCACTCCCTCGGTATTCCCTCAGTCGGCTCTTACGACTCTCATGGGCGGAGAGGGGTGGGACAATTCTAAAGCCGGCCCCATACGGCGGCATATATAATATTCTGTTAGTAAACACTCCGTAATAATTCGTAGCATAGGGTGGTACCCTTAAGCCTATGAGGATTATGTTAAATTAATTATAACACTACCTAAAACTAAGTTATGAAATGATAAAACCAGTCTCTACAAGCATTGTCAGGTGAGTCTCTCGGTGTTGTCCTTAAAATTAATTTTGCATAAACCTAATTATCAAGTAGCAGTTCTATACAATGTCTCTATCTTCAAGAATGACTAGAATGATTCTTCAAAATACAGGTAAATTATTCAACTCACGTAGGTATATTTAAATGTATTTGATGCTAATATTTTCACAAGTAGGTATCACTTGAAGCGTATACTCTGAGAATTTTATCTACCTGAGAAAGGGATGAGAGGTTCTTCAACCAAACACATTTCCATTTGAAATCTGAGAGATTTACCAAATGCAGGATCTGTAAGCATTATTTGTTTACTGAATGTTCTAGAGATAAATTTTAGTTTTTTTTAAGTGTGTTCTAAAGTTTATTCGTATTTAAACCAAATAAATACTTAATAAAATATGAATATCATAATCTATAAATAGAATTTACATATAAATATTACCTAGATATCCATCCATCCATCCATCAGCCTTACATCGTCCACTGCTGGACATGGGCCTCCCCAAAATGGGGGTTTTACCATAATCGCTACGCTTGGCAGGCGGGTTGGCGATCGCAGTGGATGTTTTTAGTATACAGGGGAACGCTGCTGCCCGGTCCCCCGGTAATCCCTTAGTCGGCTTTTATGACTCCCATAGAAAGAGACGGGGCCCCATACAACATACCTAGATATAGCTAGATTCTATTTAGCTTTTTTTTGTTAAGGCGGGAAAAAAATTACCTAACCGCACACCCTGTCGTTGCGGGCAACGAAAAAGGGTAGTGTGGGGCCCTCAACCACTAAATAAACCGCCGTGTGGCGCCTTTACGCCTTTATTGGCGGACCACTGGAACTAGTTACAAAACTTCAGTGGTCCGCCAGCGGCTTACCCTTTCGGGTAGGGTACTACTGAGCGGTGCATGCACTCACGGGGCGTCGCACCTTCACGTGAGGCCTTGCGGGTCGTATACGTTCCCCGATCCATCCACCCGCAGCATCTGCTAAGGCAGGCATAGGTATTCGCGCCTACACCACCCCAGTCGGGTCAGCGAAAGGATCTTCCACCCTAGCCCACTCCGCCACTTCCTTCTGCGAGATGCCTCCTCGCAGAAGGCAGCGACGGACGAGTGACACAAGAGAAGAGTGGTACAAGAATTGCTTTTGGTTTTACCATCAGGATATTCTACGTAGCGGAAAGTCTAAAACTGCGTGCAAACGGTAATAAGCTCTGTTAAATAGCGTTTTATAATAAAGTACAAATTATAATTTGTGAATAAGGAAAAAGAGTATTTTAGTACAGGCGGGAATCGAACCTGCGTCCCTTCCTATCCGGGGAAGTGCTCTAATCCACTGAGCTACAGTACTATCTTTTAGACATACCCAATCTCCTTATCACATTTGTCTTAACGACCAACGCCCTCTATCAGAACGCATTTGCATGCATTAATCCAATATAGTAAGTTTAATTTTGCAATTAAAATTCATACTATTTGATGGCGTGATTTTTTTAAACATTTTGATATATATTTTAGCACTTGACATGCTCAGCTACTCTTAAAGTACAAATTATAATTTGTGAATAAGGAAAAAGAGTATTTTAGTACAGGCGGGAATCGAACCTGCGTCCCTTCCTATCCGGGGAAGTGCTCTAATCCACTGAACTACAGTACTATCTTTTAGACATACCCAATCTCCTTATCACATTTGTATTAACGACCAACGCCTTCTATCGGAACGCATTTATATGCATTAATCCAATATAGTAAGTTAAATTTTGCAATTAAAATTCATATATTGTATGTGTAAGCCGGTTTCCGTAGCCTATAGACGCTAGCAACACCAGAGGCATCACTCGCGCGTCACCATCTCCAAGGAAAGGGATAGGATGTGGATGAAATATATTAAGGAGAGGATAGGGAGGGGGTTCAGGCCTCCGGTAGTCTCACTCACCATACGAAACACAACGATAGGTAGGTACCACTAATGTTGGTTCAGGCTGATATTATATGAGTAGTACCACCCGTACTACCACGATCGAGCCCGCCCATTCATGCTGGGATAATCAAGGCTTTACTACTAGAAAATGAAATGAATGAAAAAGTTATGCAAGTGATGAAATTTATTACTACACTGATAGATATATAGCATTCAGTTGTGGAGTCGCGCGCTGTCGTCCCTAACTGTGTTCGATAAAAAAGACAAATTAGAATATATGTCATATTTGATTGATTTTCTTTCAAGTACTTCGGGTAAATAATCATTTTATTTTATTTTATTTTAATCATACAACATCACTAACAGATTTACCCACACTTACGTATTTACAATCACATTTATTTTGATGTGAAACATCTAATGCGGAGGGAGGGTAAAATCGGCTGTTAGCGTGGCGACGCTTTTATTGTACTTGTCCCGTTCAAATCTTGCAAGTTAGATTTGACACACTTCCCGGTATCCGATTGAGCTGAAATTTTACACGCATGTGTATATCGCGTGATAATGCAATATTATGATGACATGGAGCTGATCTGATGTTGGAACTGGAAGGTGGATAATAGGAACTCTATAATGAAACGGCGCAACCCCATCGAATTTGGGCTCATATGATGCGTCTTGACGAGTACTTTGCCTCTAGATGGTATCCAGGGGCTGATGATGAAGCTGGAAGGTGGCCATAGTAACTCTATAATGAAACGACACAACCCCATCGAGTTTGGAATCGTTTGATTCGTCTTGACGAGTACTTTGTCTTTAGATGGTATCCAGGGTCTGATGATAGAGCTAGAAGGTGGCCATAGGAACTCCATTATAAAATGACATAGCTCCATCGAGTTTGGGCTCGTATGATTTGTCTTGACGAGTACTTTGTCTCTAGATGGTATCCAGGGTCTGACGATGGAGCTGCAAGGTGGTCACAGTAACTCTGTAATGAAACGACGCAACCCCATCGAGTTTGGAATCGTTTGATTTGTCTCGACGAGTACTTTGTCTTTAGATGGTATCCAGGGTCTGATGATAGAGCTAGAAGGTGGCCATAGGAACTCCGTTATAAAATGACATAACTCCATCGAGTTTGGGCTCGTATGATTTGTCTTGACGAATACTTTGTCTCTAGATGGTATCCAGGGTCTGACGATGGAGCTGCAAGGTGGTCACAGTAACTCTGTAATGAAACGAAGCAACCCCATCGAGTTTGGAATTGTTTGATTCGTCTTGACGAGTACTTTGTCTTTAGATGGTATCCAGGGTCTGACGATGGAACTGTAAGGTGGTCACAGTAACTCTGTAATAAAAAGACGCAACCCTATCGAGTTTATACTCGTTTGAATCGTCTTGAGGAGTACTTTGTCAAGTTATGAACATTTTATTTTTACAAAATAATTTCGATGTTTTCACATCTGGTAGACGTTCCGTGACGTCTAGTTTTTTTTAATCACTTAGCATAGGAACACTGCAATTCGTAACAACTTTCTGGAAATTCGTTTCAAATGCTTCAACCACTAAGCTGCAGCTGTAGAGTGTAGATAGTACTCTTAGTACTTATCTTTCTACTTCACATATTAGCCGTCTTTTGAATATCAATTCAGGTATTAACCTACGTCAACTATCAGATATAGATACAATACATACATTATTCCAATAACAATTGAGATATACCTAAGCATAACAATTTTATTAGAATTTATATCAAACTAGCCTTTGCCTGCGGCTCCTTCTTTCCTCTTTTAGCTTGTATCTCGCGTTCCCGATATAGTATCGGGATAAAAAGTATACCAGTTTTTAAATCTAATTAAGAGCTCTCAAGAGAAAAGTTTCATCAAAATCCTTTGCTTGCGGCTCCGCCGCAACCAAAAGCTAGACTTTAGGTTGTATCTCAGGTTCCCGATATAGTAGCGGGATAAAATGTATACCAGCTGTTAAGTCTAATCGAGATCTATCAAATAGAAAAAGTTGCATCAAAATCCGTTCATTATTTTTTGCGTGATGCGCGAATACACAAACAGATAAACAGACAAAAAATTAAAAAAAAAAATGTTTTGTGTTCAGACACGTCTATATAGCCTAATACAGTCCTAATTTTTTCTCAAATATCTTAAATGTACAGACACAGCTCTGTTACAGTTTTATAATAGTGTAGATGATAACTTTTTTCTATATTAAACTCATAACTTATTTTTAAGCACTACTTACTTCGAAACCTATGTCTTTCTGGAAATTCGTTCGCAAAGCTATGACCACAAAGCTATCCGAGACATACAATAATAGTCATGTAACATTTGTGTTGTAACCGCAATATGTGCGTGTGACGATGGTTTTAGGAAACGGTAGTTAAACCGCAAACGGATGGCGTCCACTATAGGTATTTGTGTGCTGATAAATACTTCTGCATGTGTGTATAATGCGGCCAAGTTGTAGTGCGTGTAAAGCTATAACTATATGACGTTGTTCAAATTAATAAGGCGTATGGTGAAGACACGTAAGCCTAGTGATAAAATCAAGGATTGCAAAGACAATGGTATCGAGATCAATACCCAGTCCAAGATCACAGCATACAGGTCTGAATTTTCGAGATACACATAGAAAACAAATTATATTATTACCTAGCTTATATCGCAGGCAAGAAATAACCACCTCTAATCTAACTACGTCACACAACATTACAGGATCTCTTCTTAAATGGTTATACATCTCAAAAAGAAAAGCGGTACATTTATAAACCATGGCTCTATTTTTCATCATAAATTAGTAAATCATGGAATTTAATAAAGGAATAAGAAAGATCTCGCGGACTGACAGAAAAACAGGCTAGAAAAATTGTTATTATAAAAGCTGTCACATAGATTCACACCAGTTTCCTAGAGGGGTAGACAGACAACTGATTGCTACTATTCATAAAACGGTATCCAGCTTCCCACTTGTCGTGATTGATCAAAATGTTCTAAAATAGTTACTCGTCGTCAGTGATAAATAAGCAATTAAGCAATGACGGGTCGCTGTTTACTGTGTGTGCTGTTTACAGTTAAACAATGACGTGTCGCTCCAACCAATGTCAGATTGCATCTCACTGTTATCAATCAACTTATGAATGTCAACTAGAGAACATAGCTCAACGTCAACTACTATATTTCACTAACTTATGATTACGATGACGCAATCTTCAGAATTTTTAACACGCTTTATATTATCCATCCATCCATCCATCAGCCTTTTAAAGTCCACTGCTGGACATAGGCCTCCCCAAGAATGGGGGATAGTGCCGTAATCGCCACGCTTGGCAGGCGGGTTGGCGATCGCAGTGGATGTTGTTAATACTCGAAGGAGTGCTGCTGCCCACTTCCCCACTATTCCCTCAGTCGGGTCTTACGACTCCCATGGGTGGAGAAGGGTGGGACAATTATAAAGCCAGCCCCATACGGCTTTATATTAGCTTCGACTCTATTTATTTGTCTATCTATGTAATGGAATCTTTGAGCTTAAAACTGGGCACTTATCAGTATCCGATGACAATGCAATAACTTAAGAAGTTTGTCTGTTTTTATGGCATATCGGTAGATACTATTGTCACAACTATGATAAGAACAAGATCGTTTCTAGGTGGTGTGCGTGAACCCTACTACGACGTCTCTTGATCCGGTGGTAAAAAGGGAATGTTAGTACTACCTCAAACAATTCGTCAGAGCAATCCCCATTGAAGAGTCGATACACAGAGAGACTCGCATTCTCTTCGCTGCCCTAACGACTCCAGTCCATCCGTGAGATTGGGATAACCGATAATGCGAACAGCACGCCTTTGCACGGACTGGGTCGAGGCGGTACTTATGATATGGATATGGCATATGGTGAGTGAGAACGCCCGAGGTCCAAACCTCTCCCTTTTCCTCTTCGTCTTCTATCCATTCCTGGGAGTTCGCGACGCGCGAGTGATGCCTCTGGTGTTAGCTAGCTAGCATCTATAGGCTACGGTAACCACTTACCGTCAGGTATATTGTCCGATGCGTAGTGTAAAAAAAGGCGATTAAAAAAAGGGTTTAAAAAGCTCTGCAAGTCGTTACTAAATTTCCTGCATCATCGTAGAGAATTCAAATTGATGTCTTCCTAGAGATTTTATAATTACACTAGATGACCCGGTGAACTTCGTATCACCTACAATTTATTTTAACAGCGATTATCAATCCTAATCAGTCTGCATCAACGATGGTCTGCATCGTCTAAAATTTACATTTTAATAGATTATATAAAACTTGCTTGTAGAGCAAATAAATTAGAAAGAATGACAGTAGCTGCCATTTTGTCGTCTGTTAGCCAAATACCCATACGAAATACCAAAATCGAACCAATATCGAACTTTTCTACTTTTTTTTATAGAGTTCCCCTTTTTTTTACTTTTAAACCACCCCTGTATTTATGTTTTTTTAGCGATTGGTGTTTTAGCGATATTTATGAACAGCAAGCCGTGTGGGGCCGGCATTAGAATTGTCCCACCCCTCTCTACCCACGGGAGTCGTAAGAGCCGACTGAGGGAATACCGGGAGAGTGGGCAGCAGCACTCCCTTGAGTATTAACAGCATCCACTGCGATCACCAACCCGCCTGCCAAGTGTGGCGATTACGGCATTATCCCCCATGACGGGACCGCTCGTTGTGGCGTTCTCTTGGGGAGGCCTATGTCCAGCAGTGGACGTTGAAAGGCTGATGGATGGATGGATGGATGAAGCTAGCTTTGGTTTTTTTATATTAGAAGGGTGGCAAGCAATCAGTCGTCGACGTTAATATTCACGCGGTTGGTAAAAAATAAAATTCAGAGTTGACTTTTCGAAGATTGACGCGAGCCAATTAGTTAATGGAGCGTTCATACATACTTTATATATTATGTACATACTTGTGTTACAATGTGATTTCATATTATTAGAGATGAAATATTGTCAAATATTTGGGATTAAGCCTTTCAGTATAAATCTGTATGCACACTATGCCGGAAATGTGACTGGTTATGAAGATATACAATGCGAAAGTGGAATGATCACACACAGCTTAAGTGGTTACCAATACGACATCGCCGGAACACTCATATTCTCTCTTTACTATATAATGTACTGTTTAACCCTTCTACTCCTTCCTATCTCAAAAGTCGGTTTGAATTCCTCCATGATACACATAGTACGAATAAGTGCTTAAGGTCATCGCAAAACTTGAAGTTAAAAATGCCGTTGCATTCCACAATTTTTTTTGGCAAATCTTTTACAGTCACAGCGATAAGCCTGTGGAATGCCCTACCGGTAGAAATAAGACGGGCAAAGACTATATCCAGATTTAAATTATTAGTTAGAAATCATTATCTAAATGAGTAAATTATATTCCTTACACAAACTTATCATTGATGAATTCTTAAGAATTAATTCGTATACTTAGCTAAGTATTTATGTTATTTTCATAATATTTTTGTATCGTAATTTATTACGTACGTTATTATAGCTATATTTATGTATATATTTAAATTATTTGTATGTAGTATATTTTTTATCTATTTATTTATATGTATTTAATATTTAAATATGCAGGTATTCTTTATGTTACACCAACAACTACCACTCTCTCTCTCTCAATCGTGTCCATCCAAAGGTTGCCTGGTAGAAATTACTTTTAGTAATAAGGCCGCCCAGTGTACCACATAATGTAAGATTTGTTTCTGTACTTCTCTACTGCAGTATTGGTGTACAATAAAGTATATAATAAATAATAAAATGATGTAGGTACAGGGGGAGACCGAGACTCACCTACCTAGACCAAATCAGCCTTGTATTGAAGGAAAGTGGAGTCAGGAGTCTCCGGAACCGGCCAGCGTATATGAAGAAGAATTATGAATGTTGAGGAAGCGAGCGATGTATGCAAGAATAAAGTCTTTTGGCACTCTCTGCCTATCCTGCAAGGGAGATGGCGTGTTCCTATCCCTATTCCTGGTTAGCCTTACCACTTGCGCTTGCGAGTGAGGTTTCTGGTATTGCTAGTGTTTATGGGTTATGGAATAGGACTTACAAGCAGGTGGATCGTAGACTGGTTTGCTATTACACATCTGTCTATCCCAACGATATAAGCGTGATACTTTATTAAAAATAATAACGTTGCAAAATTGTAACATCATATATATGCCATACCGTCCATTGTAAGATATTTAATGTATAATGTATACATGAAAGCAGGTAGGATGGACTCCGGCTGTGTGCACAGTCCTAAGGGGGAATAAGGTCATTTCGTTGAGTACACAGACCCTAGGGACTACGGACTACGTTCAGATTATTGTATTGTTTATTGATGTTTAATAATACTTCATGTTTGACCTTAATCTCGATTGCTTATAGAAAATAATCCCGTGACTTCTTTCGAGTGGGATTTAGTTATTTTATTATTTTATGTGGAAAATTAGCCTAAGTTAGTATAACATCAGCTACCTGCCAGTCTCATCCAACTCGATCCAGCCGTTTCAAAGATTAGCACGAATAAATAGACAGACAAACAAAAACTTAAAAAAATGATTGTATATCCTCTCATATGCATTTAGTAAAAAGCTGTGGGACAATCATTTTTTTAATTGTATAGAGTAGCATGATTCATGCGCTACATAAAACAATTAAACGAGACTTATCTATAATAATAAATAAAATTAAATAAATAAATATTCACGGACATTTTCACACAACAACCTCTGGTTTCAAACTAAGCTTAATGCTTGTGCTATGGGTACCAGATTATGGATATAATACATATTTTACTTTTTTTTTTGTAAATACATACATATAATAGATAGAAAACACCCAGACGCAGTACAAATATCTGTGTTCATCACACAAATAATTGTCCTGCGTGGGAATCGAACCCACGAAAATATACTATTATAAAGCTTTAAACACAAAGTGAAAAATGTGAAATCGAAAATAATAGTCACGAGCAGGATTCGAACCTGCATCTCCTGGATACCGTCCAGATGCTTTGCCAATTCAGCCATCGTGACCCTTGCTCCTGACTGCTAATTTCGATAGCACATTCATACTTAACGTCTTTGGGTGACGCCTGCACCATCTGTCTGAAGTATTTTCATACATTATACCGACCAGGTAAACTTAATTTTACAATTAAGATTTTACCTAATAATGACGCAAACCCTATAAATATTTAGATACGGTTTAAGACATTTATTTTCTCAAAAGACTTACATAAATCACTTGCTGAGAAAATACATTGTTTAATTATAGCTAAGTTGCGTAAAACTAGCATATAAGTAAATATCACAAATAAAAAAGAAAACAGGGTAAACCCGAAAAGAAATGTTCATACAAATCCATAATATGTTTATCAAAATCAAGTGTGCGTCGGTATAACGGTTAGTGTGCGTGTGCGGAACAATAGATATTTACTAAGGTCTATGACTTAGTAACAATTTCATTCGGTAAAAATAATGTATTAGATTATTTTAAACACAAAGTGAAAAATGTGAAATCGAAAATAACAGTCAGGAGCAGGATTTGAACCTGCATCTTCTGGATTCCGTCCAGATGCTTTACCAATTCAGCCATCCTGACACTTGCTCCTGACTGCTAATTTCGATAACACATCATACTTAACGTCTTTGGGTGACGCCTGCGCCATCTGTCGGACGTATTTTCATACATTATACCGACCAGGTAAACTTAATTTTACAATTAAGATTTTACCTAATAATAACGCAAACCCTTTAAATATTTAGATATTTTTATATATATTTTTAGCATTTGACATGCTTAGCACTATACATTAAACACAAAGTGAAATAGTGCTTAGCACTATACATTAAACACAAAGTAGAATAGTAGAAGTGTATAGTGCTAAGCATGTCAAATGCTAAAAATATATTTAAAAATATCTAAATATTAGATTATTTTGTAATAATTACTTTGCTTTGCTGTGCGTAGATATTTTTGTAAAGATACTTAGATGTTTGTTTATTTTTCGTTAGTATTATTAAAACCAAAGTAGTTTAACGTAGTGGTAATATTATGTTGTAGGTAAGGCGTTATGTACAAGGAACATAATTATACTCACCTACGGCGAGGTTATGTACAGTGTGTTATTACATTTACTTATATTAGATTATATTATATATAAATGTTGCTTTTTATAAAGATTATATATATAAATATTATATATACATAATTATATTTATTGGTGTATAAATGGTAATGTATATTTGCTTGGAGAGTTTATAAAAAATAAAAATAAAATAATACTAATCAATTAATGAAAAATCCTTTAAAATGTGGTTTTTTAATAACTTTTTAAACATAGTCAGGGACTTAGCTTCTTTAATAGTTCCAGGTAATTTGTTATAGCTTTGAGCTCCCTCATACAGAAATACTCTTTTTCCCATAGTTTGTCCTATGATACTTCAAGCAGAGGTTATTAGCTTGTCTTGTCACGCGTTTATGATAATCTATCCTTTTTGTAAATGTAATTTGCGAGTGAATATCTTTAGTAATAATTTTTCTAATAAAAATACATGTGTTGTATTTATGTATTTGAGCTATATTCATTAATTTTGTTTCAGTATAAATTTTAACAGTAGGTGTCAGATAATCGTATTGGAATAAAGATTTAATAATTTTATTTTGAGTTACTTGTAAATTTTTAAGGTTTGTTTTTGCTGCCGATCCCCATACTTCGATTAAGTAATCTAAATGGGACTTAACTAATGAATTATATATAATATATCGTACGTGCCTTGGGATACAGCGCACTATACCTCGTAGAGCGCCCGTTAGTGAATGAATTTTGTTACGAATATTTTCAATATGTGGCTTCCAAGTAAGCTGACTATCGAGAAGTAGGCCTAAGTATTTTTCTTTTTTAACTTTAGTTAGTTTTCAATATTTAAAGGGTTTGCGTCATTATTAGGTAAAATCTTAATTGTAAAATTAAGTTTACCTGGTCGGTATAATGTATGAAAATACTTCCGACAGATGGTGCAGGCGTCACCCAAAGACGTTAAGTATGAATGTGCTATCGAAATTAGCAGTCAGGAGCAAGGGTCACGATGGCTGAATCGGCAAAGCATCTGGACGGTATCCAGGAGATGCAGGTTCGAATCCTGCTCGTGACTGTTATTTTCGATTTCACATTTTTCACTTTGTGTTTAATGTATGTTGCTAAGCATGACAAATGCTAAAAATATATATAAAAATATCTAAATATTATAAAGCTGTAAAAGAGCCACGTCTGTAGATTTTAGATATTTGAGAAAAAATACTGTAATAGGCTATATAGGCGTGTCTAAACACAAACAGATTTTTTTTAGATTTTTTGTCTATTTAACTCTTTTTTCGTTCGCGCATCACGACAAAACTAAAGAACGGCTTTTGATTGAACTTTTTTTATTTGGTAGCTCTTGATTAGACTTAAAAACTGGTATACATTTTATCCCGATACTATATTGGGAACCTGAGGTTTTGTCCCTTACCAACATTGTACAATGGAAATATGCCAGAAAGTGACATATCTGACAGCTTAAAAAGTGTTTTAAATCAGTGTTACATTTTATGAATAATGGACTAGAGTTTATAATTATAAAGAAAGCGTCTCTTTAATACGTAATCTGCTAAATTAAAATAGGCTGAACTTCTTAATGGTTATTTATTATGTTTTAATATTATGTTTGCGGCAAAATTATGAAATGGCAAAAACATAATTTCCATCAGATAGAACCATCGTTTCTTATTCTAATCTTCAATACTAAATGTCCTTATAAAGCTAACATTAACTTAAAACAGCATTTTTAATCGAGGATCAAAGAATTAAGACAAAGTAATAACAAATACGCGATATTTTCTTAAATTGAATATTAAACGAGACACAAATACAATTTAAGCGAATGAAATGAATATTCGCAATGAAGGTAGGAGGGAACTGTTTGTTCTATTTGGCATTATTGCTCCTTGTCTTTGTTTGTGAAAGTAATTGACGACAAACTTACGACAATAAGATGAAGCACTGCTTTTAAGTTTAATTGTACCTCTAGTAAGATAAAATGTTGAAGATTTTATGTAAGTGTTAAATCAATTCTATAGATTATACCTACATACATACATATTCCTGCCAATCCACAATCACTAGAGCCGAAATAAGCCAATTCAGTACAATACTACATCGTGGTTCGATCACTGACGATTTTAGCGCTCAAGCCTTCTACCGTCTAACAAGATTTCACTCATGGCATTATCGAGAATTCGCTGAATCCATTTTGAGCTATTACTGTCTGTCTATATTCTTTGCTCAAATATATAAGGGTCTCTTATCAGGGGACTAGCTCTGCACCGCGGTTTCACTCGCTTTTAAATTTAAAAAACCTCGATTATTTATAAATAACTAGCAAACCCGGCCATGGCACACATCGAAATAATCGGCATAAACTATCCTATCAATAAACACACAGTGCGGAAACGTCAAAATCGAAAATAATATTATGAAATAAAAATACGCATCATTTACAATTCATTAATGTAAAAATATTTGAAACATCAGGATAGTAGGACTTTCTGATTGTGTAAAGTTAAAATGCTTATTTATCAATTGCTTTGGTGGTTCAGCGGTAATGTGTGTGACTCTTAGAGTATAATTATACTCTAAGGTGCGACTGCTTGTCAAGAGGATCTCGGGTTTGATCCCTGGGTCGGGCAATGTTATTGAGCTTTTTCGTAAAAAGAAAAATTCTCAGTAACTGCCCGGAATTTCGAAATGTGCCCGGTAGAGACGGCAATAGGCTCGCCCCCTATTACGTGGGACTTAAGCAGCTGGCGAACCGTGGGTGTGTAATAACACCTCTGCTTACCCCTTCGGGGATACAGGCGTGTATGTGTTGTTCTTATTTTTCACGTTTTTTATTATTAAGATATTGAGATAATCTCTGTTAGAAACACATCATATTCGAGTAGTTTTCTCGATTTATTCTGACTTATAAAACTACATCCTATTGTCGGTACTCGACCGGTGGCATTCGTAGGTGTTCAGGGGACAATTTACCGCCACCACACCTTTACAGCTACAATAAAATCTAATGAAATTTGTCCCCACAGATTCGTTTATTGCCCATTAAGTTCTCATCAAAAGCATATTACTCTGAGTCATTTTCTCGCTCCACGTGACACTCGTCGAACTATAAACGGCTGAGATTATTGACGAAATGTAATTGAAATACGATCAAGGTTTCATTCCAACCAATCAATTATTTTTACGAAAAAAGATTTGATATTATCTTGCTCACTGTTCGGAGTGCTTATTATATGCACTCAATAGCGTAGTATCATATTTTTTTATCTATTTACAAATAGTCATGGCTTAATAACGATTTGTTTGATAGTCGCTGAAACATTGATGTTATATCAGCTTTGCCGTACTAAATGTATTCACTTAATAGTTTTGTAAATTGGTATTGATTACTTTAAAAATAACTTTATAGCATACAAATAGGGTAGGTAAGGAATCTCTTACACGGTCAGTGTCGTTGGCAGACGGAGAAGGAACTGTGATTGTCTCCTCATAAGACTCCCGAGAGGAGGTGGACCCCTGGTGGTAATAAAGGGAAGGTTTGTCAACTTTGCCTTCCCCGTAATAGTGTCCCTAGAGGGCCGAAGGCATCGGAGCCGCAGACCCGCGTTCCCGGTGAGGTAAGCCACAGTGGTAGTTTTGGTCGATAAGTCCGTATTGGAGAGGAGGGACGAAAGAGTCCGACTTAAGCTCTCTACGTGCCCTTACGGAGAGGTAAGTATGCATTTCCTCCTATAAAAAAAGGCAAGCAGGCTCTCTTATACTAATATCATGAAGAATGGTGTACGATTGAGAGTGGGTAGAACTCTGCTAATGCCCAACGTGAATGGGCTAGTTCGAACATGAAAATACCACACTTTAACTGAATATAATCGTAAAGTAAATGCTCTTTTTCCTTCCACGTCACCTTCCGTCCCTTTCCCTAGAGTTGGCAATGCGCGAGTGATGTTCTTGTTGTTGTATGCCTTGATGTAGTATAGACAAAGAACTGAGCACCATCTTATTTAACATAACGCAACAATCAGAGGTGGTCTGCCAGGATTTACAAAAGTTCATACAAAGTATATTTCAAGAATCTTACTATTGCGTATAGAATATATAATTGTGTTTTTTAGGAACACAATAGTCATTTTCGCAACTTAAGTGTCACCACCCCATTCTTCCCAACGGGTGTCGTACGACTAAGGGAAGTAAGCAATTATCACCCATTGCATTACTGGTGGTAGGGCTGGGTACCAAGTGGGAGTACTCAATTGCTATCGAGTCTTAGCGGGTTGGTACCACCATCTCTCGTGTTATCGACCGGCCATAAAGAACATCGGTGTAGTTTGGTTGTAGCAGGAGATCGCCATTTATTCTTTCATTTTATATCTTTAAAATGAAATGGTGAGCAGCGGCTTGACAATACTCTTGTTATTGTTGAGTCCATGAGTGACGTTTACCATTTACCATCAGATGGCCCCTGGCTCGTTTGGCACCAAACGCACAAAAAAGTCATCTCTCAAAAACTACATAATCACTGCAACATTTGACAGTCCAATTGACACGATAATGTACTACGAACCGTCCCTTAACATATAAGTAAGTAAATAAAAATGATCGCAGCCATGATTGTGGGGATCTAATCTTGTTAACTACGAGATGGACAACAAAACTCTGAGTGACTATCCAGCTACTGGAAATCGAATTACGTAAACGAACAAGCCGCAGGATTGAATGGTAGAAAACACCTTTTTATTTTAGCATGCTATGTTTTGTATCTTTTAGTATTTATATTACAAATAGAGAACACGTGAAACACATGTACCGGGTAATATTATGTCGACGCATATAGTAGATAAAAAAAGAAGGTCTTTAAGATTAGTAATTGACAAAGATGAAGTTATCACTACTTCTTCAAAAGTTTCTCAATTCATTCATTGTCCGTGTGGTAACGGACTAAGAATACAAGTGTCACCCCATTCATTCCCACGGGTGTCGTATGACGCAACTAAGGGAAGTAAGCAATTAACATCCATCGCATGACTGGTGGTAGGGCTGGGTACCAAGTGGGAGTACTCAGTTGGTATCGGGCCCGAGCGGGTTGGTACCACCATCTCCCGTGTGACCGGCCATGAAGCACATCGTTGTGTTTTGGCTGTAGCAGGAGATAGCCGTTTATATTTCATTTAATATTTGTGAAATGAATTGGTGAGCAGCGGCTGCCAATACTCTCGGTATAGTCGAGTCCATGGGCGACGGTTACCATTTACCATCAGATGGACCGAGGCTCGTCTGACAATACAAGCAATAAAAAAAATATTTCATTCTCTGGTCCATACGATGGGCCTCGTGGCGTAGACAGTAGTGTAACTGACTTCCGTGCACGAGGTCGTGGGTTCGATTCCCACTCAGGATGATTATTTGTGTGATGAAGACACACAGATATTTGTACTGCGTCTAGGTGTTTTCTATCTATTATATGTATGTATTTACAAATAAAAAAGTAGTATATGTATTATATGTAATCTGGTACCCATAGCACAAGCGTTAAGCTTAGTTTGGGACCAGAGGACGTTGTGTGAAATATGTCCGTGAATATTCATATCATAGAATCCAGAATCAACGCTTTGAATGAATTAGAACAAACGTGACAGACCAAGTTGTTTAATTGTAAAGAATGAGAACACACAATAAAATAAGGTAAGTAAGGTAGCTTTACCCCTCTCCACCCATGGGAGTCGTAAGAGCCGACTGAGGGAATACCAGGGGAGTGGGCAGCAGCACTCCCTCGAGTATTAGCAATATCCACTGTGATCGTCAACCCGCCTGCCAAGCGTGATGATTACGGCACTAGCCCCCATATGAGCGAAGTTCCCTTGGGGAGGCCTATGTCCAGCAGTGGACGTCGAAAGGCTGATGGATGGATGGATGGATGAAGGTAGCTTTGGATATTTTTTTTTGGAAAAGTAATTGGGGATTCTACAGAAAACAGAAATAATGCATGCGAAGTTTCGGGTAACAGCTAGTTTATCCATAAAACAAGTACCTAGCGGTATTAATGGTTAAATGTTTTTCACGAAAACACCTCGTTTCGATTGAATCTTGCTAATGGTACAGCCAATTAAGGTTAATAATATTATATGTTTACTCGAGTGAAGCGGGCGAAGAATTATCCGATTACGTTTCCACGCGAACCGTTGTTGTTTTCAGCTACTGCTATATTTACTGTTTTGCTTATGGGGGAGACGAACCACCACCCCTATGGTAAATGGTTACCATTGCTTATGGACTCAACAATACTAAGTATACTGCCAAACTTTGATTATATACCGGTCTGCCAAGCCACCGCTCGCCATTTTATTTCACCTATTGGAAATATTCGAATTCATGTCTATCTCCCGTTGCAACCATTATATAACAGGGTGCTTCAGGTAGATCACACGGCAGAAGGTGATACTCACCCACTTGGGTCCAATAACAAGAGAGTCCCAGTTAGTACCCAGCCCTACCACCAGTAATGGAATGGGTGATAACTGCTTATTTCACATAGTCGCCTCGTACGACATCCGCGAGATGGAATCGGTTGGTGACACTTGTATTGTTAGTGTTTGTAATAAATTTTTGACACTTCCTCAAGCATTGTTTCTTCAAACCAGGTGTATGTACTAGTAACACAATATGTCTCAATCCTGCAAAGACGATTTTGAGCAAATCACCATTGTGTGGTGCAGGTATTATGTATTCCATGAGCAAGGAGTTAACTTCGAATGATCTGCTACATTATCTTGTATAATAGACTAGTCTTTGCCGCAACCAAAAGCTAGTTTATAGGTTATATCACAGGTTCCCGATATAGTAGCGGGATAAAATGTTTTTAAGTCTAATCAAGATCAAATAAAAAAAATGCATCAAAATCCGTTCAGTAGTTTTTGCGTGATGTGCGAAGAAACAAACCGATAAACAGACAAAAAATCTAAAATAAAATGTTTTGTGTTCAGACACGCCTATATATACTAATAAATACATTTTATCTCTAATATCAATGTACAGACACAGCTCTGTTACAGCTTTATAATAGTATAGATTTGCACTTGAGGCAAGTGCCTTAAAGGGAGGAATCATTAAGCTTGTAAATAGTTACTATTAATTATTTTAAGTGTCTATTCTACACGTTTAAATGTCAGTCATTAATGATGTTCATTTATAAAATGAAAGTCATAGGATCCAATCAGCTAATTAATCGATGACGCTGCAAACGAACCGTAAATTTTAAACTGCTGTAAGCGGCCCGGAGCTCAGGCTAAAATGTCTTATAAGTGGAGAAGCTAATTTGGTAATATTTTTAGTAGCTTTATTTTTGCCAAGTGATTTTTTAAGGGAGCCGTTAAATATAGTCCGCCATTCAGAGTTATTAGAAATACATCATAGTAATTATATAAATAATTGGCTTCGATATTCGATGAGAGTTTTAATATGTTGTATATATTTTAAGCACTTGATGTTTCTTACTTTTCTTAAAGCTTTATTTTGTAATATAAATAATAACTTTGCGATCAAACGGCAACATGACTTCTAAAATCACGTGATTGTTACCTATTAAAGCGCCTCGTGACTACGGTAGTAGTCATAGAGTTACTTAAAAGGTTTCCAATAACGTGCTGATGTTTTATTGAACGAATTTTATAATGATTACACATAACTTGTGCAAATTAAACTCTAAAAACTTCTAACAGTTGTTGCGTCCTAAAATACTTAATATAGGAAACTTTATTTTATATATTTAATTCACAATAATGATGAACAATCATCAATGCGAAGGCACGAACCCCCACCCTATTCTTTTCTTATTATCCTTCCTATCCTTTCCAGATATATTTTCGATATATTATTCAATAATAAGGAGAGAATAGGAACGATACTAAATCGTTCCTATTCTCTCCTTATTATTCTTGCTCTTCAACTCCTATGCCTTTACTTGGAGATGGTGATGCGCGAGCGTTGCCTCTAGTTTTGCTAGCGACTTATGATTATTTGCAACTCACGTAGAATAAAAAATAATAATAACACCGTCACTTCATAAATTATTAAATTTTCTTCATATTATTTTTTAAAACAGGTATATTCCTTCCTGTGCATTTGACGCTCGAATGATCGTTTAAGTAGGTACGGCGTAAGAGCGTAAATAACAAAGTTACTTTCGCATTCATATTAGTAAAAGCTTTACACAGAGTGGACACAAAATAAATATGAATAACCTATAACATACTTGCAAATATGTAAATAAATTTCAGCTTCACAGGTAAAATATATTTATAAACCCTATTTATACGGTACCTTTTACGAAGCCTCACTCAAATTCTGTGACATTTACCCATCGACACAACAACGCTAACATAAATATAAATTATCTCCGGGTGCCTTTACAGATATTGCGTAGATAATAGATATACATCGTAATAGGCAATTACAACGTAAGGCGTCTCCTTCAATTTATTCAAATAGCTTGTCGATGTCACTGGCGTTGACAACTTTTACACAGTGATTCGTGTTTATTACATTGTGTATTTGAATGGATTGACTTTATATCTACAATGGTGAAAGATGCCTCGACAGTCTCTCACAGAATAATGGAGAACAGTAACGGTAAACTGCACAGATGGCGGAGTGGCTTAGATACCAGCCTTCCGCCTGAGTGTTCTGGGTTCGATTCCTACACAGGACAACTCTTTGTGTGATCCGCAAATGGTTGTTCTGAGTCTGGGTGTACTTTGTGTCTGTGAAATTGTATGTTTGTAAAGTCCCCGCGATGCAAGTATTATTCCTTAGAGCAGGGTGTTGTCTTTTTAAAAAGAAAAGGAAGACAGAAGAAAGAAATACTCTTACAGGTGCGTGTCATTCGGTGAGTGTTATAGTTTACAGTAATCGCTTACAACCAAGCGGGCCGTAACCTGCTTTGCCATGCTCCGTAATAAACGGTGCAGTCTATACATAATATTGGCTCTACAATTAAGGGCTTTGATGCATATAGCTGTGAATAATCCAGATATCTGTATTTTTATCCTAATTCCTATCAATATTCGTCCTTATAAGTTGTTCAATTCAAGGATTGATGATTTAACATAAAGATAAATTATTTGAAAAATCACATCATCAGGTCATTACTATTTTTTTATCCTCTTCGATAGTGTACCCTATCAACTAAAATGTGATTAGGTACGTAAATAATCCAGACATTAGGGAGAAATCGGTGTACATACATACGAAAAAAAATACATGATAAACACATAACTTCCTCCTTTTTTTAAAATTGGTAATAATTACTTTTAACCAAACTATTAAGCAAATTGCCTCGGTGGTGCAGCGGTAGTGTGAGTGACTGCTGAACATGAGGTATCGGGTTCGATTCCCAGGTAGGGAGATGCTATTGAGGTTTTTCGTAAAAAGAAAAAATTCCCAGTAACAGCCCGGAGTTTGGAAATGTGCCCGGTAGACGGTAATAGTCTCGCCCCCTATTACGTGGGACTTAAAGATAGTTTGCGAATTATGTGTGTGTAATACACCTCTACCTATCCCTTCGGGTATACAGACATGCTATGTTTATTAAGCAAAAGGAGGAAATGTTATTGCCCTCTGTCGGGAATAGTTCTATAGGAAGAGATATCTTCATTTGAAGATGACCTAAAATTAGTACTCAAGACCTCATGGTTCGGACTTGGTCATTTATGCCACTAAACCAATATTAGCATAATATCACAGAGAGGATATACGATGACGTCATACGATTAATTAGCTCAGGCACGGTCGAAGGTATCTGCAATCTAGTTAGCGTAGCTTGCGGCTACGTAACGCTACGAGACGCTACGTAGCTCATAGTCGGAGGCCTGCATGAAGCTAATGTTATTACAGCCTAACATTATTAGTGTGTTAAGAGCGCTTTAGAAGGCGCGTTCAAATTATCGCACGGCAACTGAAGGAGTGAAGTGCTCAAAATCGATGCTTTGACAATGGTGTATGAAATATCATACAGGGTAGAGCGTCTCTTGTAAACTGTATCATTTCAAAATGGTAATGGATACCACTAATGTTAAGTGAAGGCTGTAATTCTCATTCAGCTGAATTTAATTGTAGACACGGTGCCTATTGCATAATTTCGTGTTTTCTCTTTATGATACTTATTTTCAGTGCTGGTATGAAGTGATATATGAAGATGAGGTTTAGCCGATTGTTAAAAAAATACGAGATATAGTCTTTGATGATTGAGTTACAAGAGAAACATGGAAAGGCCCTTGGAGCGTCTCCTGGTGTAGCCAGTGTATAGATAGAGGGAAATATGGGAGACTTATTATATGTCACGAGAAGGTTTAAACTGATTCACTGATTGAGCAGAATTGCGTATAGGAACCTGAGTGGTAATCTGATAAATTGTTAACAGAATGACTTCTCTGACTGCTGTATATTATTATTAATACTAGGTACAAGTTTCTGCCAGCGGCATAGACACTGCAACAATTTTCATGTGGATACCTCCTAAACCACTAAGCTATCCTACTGATCCTTCAATCATCCCAAATTCTTAATCACATTTGTCTTACGTAAGTTTAATGTGATTAAGAATTTGGGATGATCGAAGGATCAGTAGGATAGGTTAGTGGCTTAGAGCGCTTCCCCGGGTTGAAAAAGATGCGTGGTTCGATTCCCGCTCCTACTAGAAATCTCTTTTTCCTTATTCACAAATAATTTGTACTTTAAAAAGTATCGGAGCATGTCAATTGCTAAAAGAAATAGATCTAAAATGTTTGGATACGTCCTGTTTCGTTTTTTTTTTGCGGCTTGAAAAGTTTTTTATAAACTAATTCAGATAACAAACAATTGGTATGTCTAATTGCATTTAAATATGTTCAGCGGTTTTAGCATAGTTGGGTAACTAACATCTAAACACACTTTCATATTACATAGTAATACTAGTTGGAATTAGGATACCCTTCCTTAGCTTGTGTACTAAAAAAAAATAACGTATATTATCTTTCATTTGTAATAAGTACTTGAGTGACAGAGCTTCGCTCAGTCTTTTTATTTGTGTTTTTTCGAGACTAATTTAGACAAACATAAAAAGCAAAACGTTTACTAAAATAGTTTTTAATGCCATTTCGTAGTTTTGAGGTACCATTGATATATGAGGTACATTAATATCTCATAACAAGATAAAAAGCCATAAAATCCATGAGATATGTATTATAAAAATAGTATTATTTTTGAAAATAGTGTTTTAGAATATACACGTATGTAGATAAATAACATGGCCAATTTCCGTAAGGCTCTCTGTCTGTGTACTGAAGGTTCAAGAATATGAATTTTGATTTTTTTGGATATAACACATATCCCCTAAAATATTATTATATAAATATGTTACATAGTCCGCAAAGTTGACATCAACATGAAATGTGGAAAAAGAGAACTTTAGTCTTTACGTTGGGAATAACCGTTGGTCAGTGCAACGGCTTAGCGGTTAGGGCACTTCCTCGGATCGAAAGAGACGCAGGTTTGATTCCCGCTCGCACTAAAATTCTCTTTTTCCACGTTTCACAAATAATTAGTCCTTTAAAGTAGCTGAGCATGTCAAGTGTTAAAATACAGATCAAAAAGTGTTTAAAAATTGGTTATAGCCACAGGAATAAATGTTAAATGAAGTTAATAAAAAACCAGGCAAATATTGGCCCTGTCATTTGATAAGTCAAATATTGGCCCTGTCATTTGATAAGTCAAATATTGGCCCTGTCATTTGATAAGTCAAATATTGGCCCTGTCATTTGATAAGTCAAATATTGGCCCTGTCATTTGATAAGTCAAATTTTAGCTAAATATAAAATTGGATCTCCTACCTTTTTTCTTTTATATATCCTCCACACCTCCTTTTTTTTGTTAAGGCGGGAATAATTGTACCTAACCACACACCTCGTCGTTTGGAGCAACGTACAGCGTGGTGTGGAGCGCTCATCCACTAAATAAAACAACCGTGAACTCTCACCCTGTACTGGCAGACCACTGGAACTATATGACATTACTTCAGTTTGTTACTCTAGACGTCCTACGACATTCGAGCTACAGCTACGCTACAAACAGCTACGCTACAATTAGAAGACACTGCTACGCCACGCTACAGTTGCAGGTAACCTTAATCTGAGACCTTTGGCTAATAATTACTCAGTTATATACCGTGGATTACAGTCAAAGCGTCCTTGTGTTCTATTTATAGGATAAATTGAAAGTTATGTAATATAATCTGGTCAACCTTAACATCAAAGAAACTCGATTTACAATCGAGACGTTCCAGGCTCTTGTATTAACGAAGGTAATTGATAATATTGACGTTTTATAAGTGACACTTGAATGGAGAGATATTTATGACTGATTTTTAATATGACTCCCTAGGTAGCTTAAGAAGCACTCCTAAATTTTGCGGGATTTTTCTCATCTGAAATATATTTTTGCCAACCCTAGATAATTGACGGTATCTAAATCACTCCGATTTAGATACCGACCTTTCATGCCCAGTGTTGTGGGTACGATTTCCACACAGCACAATTTCCACACAGCACAATTCTTTGTGTGATCTGCGAGTGGTTGTTCTGAGTCTATAGTTGTTGTAAGTCACATCCACGAATAGTTGTTCTGAATCTGAATTGTTAGTTATGAAAGTATATACAAAATGCAGTAAAAATAGTTTTTTAATGTTTGACAATATCAATAGAAAATTTAATCTATGGACTCAGTATATATTTAGGATATCATCACTGAGCTAGGAATCTGTTTACTTGCTCTGAGGATATCATATAATGACATCATTTGAAACTAGGTTCTGCCCGCAATTCTGTCTTCGTGGTCTTTGGTACATAAACACGTCACTCTTTGGCACACTAATTATCTGTTTGCAAAAATAGCTATGCCATAGGAACTATCATAAATCATTTATTATTTGCAGAAAACACTGTTACACATAGATGTTGGGTTTTATAGGTATCAAGTACTTCTACCCAAAAGGCATGCAAAATTTAAACAAACATACCACATTGAGAAATTACGAAATTAAAATTATAACAATAGTCAGCCCACATATTCAAATTCAACTCCAGTACACAAATAGAAATTAGAATTGGAGTAGAATTTGAATATGTCCCAATCAGATGATTAGAGTTCATAAAACTTTTACCACTGAAGGAATGTAATATGGTTCCGGTGGCCCGCCAATAAAGGCGGAGAGACGGCACATGGCGGGTTTCTTTAGTGGGTGAGGGCCCGACACTACCCTGTTAGTTGCCCAAAACGACGAGGTGAGCGTTTAGGTACATTTTTTCCCGGGACTATATGTGTGCAAAATTGCATGATGATTGGTACAGTAGTTACAGCGTGAAAGCGTAACAAACAAACATAAAGATGAATCTAAATTGAAACTTTCCTGATCGGTATAATGTATGCAAATACATCCGGACAGATGGCGCAGGCGTCATCCAAGACATTAAGAAGGAATGTGTTATTGAGATTTGCAGTTTCGAGCGGATGTCACGGTGGCTGAATTGGTAAAGTACCTGAAACGGTTTTTCAGGAGGTGTAGGTCCAAATCCTCTCGCTCGTGGCTATTATTTTCAATTTCTATTTTCGCAATTTATATTCTTTGTTATGGTTAAGCATGTGAAATGCAAAAGCAAATGGTTTTCTATAAAGTCGGCTTACGGACGATGGTTTAACGTGACAACGTCATAACAAAACATTGATGAAATGATTGCATACTTTTATGAATAAAATTTGATGCGGCCTAACGGGACAATGAACGTAACGGGACAATGAGTCATCCTTTTTCGTGCGTGCAGCCGGCGTTCATCGATTTATCAGACGTTGTCACGTCAAAAAATATATAAAATAAACATATCAATACATTTCTTCAATGTACAGATAGAAATAGAAATTATTTTATTTTATATCGAAATACGAGTATCTCGTGACCTAGTTCCACTTTGTTACGGAGTCGAGTTTAGGTTTGATGTACGAGACACTCTAGCCGATGTAGCATTGATTTATGGCTAGCGGAATAACTTTCAAAAGCAACAGGAAAGTATTTCAGAGACATTCGCTCTCGTTACAGTTATTTATTAGGTCAAAGTGACGGTATATCTTCGTGTTTGTGTAACTTTATTACGACTTGGTGAACTTATTGATAATATAAAAAAGCCGTCGAAAAATCCTTACTTATAATATTATATTCGTATATTTACTTAACCACTTTTAATTTAAGTACTATATCTATTATAATTGGAAGATACGAGTAGTGTCAAAGTTTTAAAAAGCAAGACAAAATGATACATATCAGAAAGTGTTTTTTTGCTCTGTGGTGACGGACAAAGAATACAAATGTCACCACTCTATTTCCCACGGGTGTCGGAAGTAAACTATTGCCACCCCTTGTATTACTGGTGGTAGGATTGGGTACCAAGTGGGAGTACCCACTTGCTATCCGACCTGAGCGGGTTGGTACCACCATCTCCCGTGTGAATGAAGCATATCGGTGTGTTTTAGTTGTAGCAGCAGCTAGCCGTTTTTCTTTATTCTTTATTTCTTTCATATCTTTGAAATGAAATGGTGAGCAGCGGCTTGACAATACTCTCGGTATAGTTGAGTCCATGAGTGACGGTATCTAAACCACTCCGCCATTTGCGCATTCAATTTATATGTGTTTAACTTTTTATTTCCTAAATCACAGTGTATTGCACGCCTCATAAGCGAAGCGTTGAGGTGTGTTCTACTTCCGTTTTACACGGAACAACTAATATTTCAAACTTAAAATGTCTTTATTTATCATATATAGCACTTGTAAAATAATAACTACACACACAAACACAATTTTTAACACTCATGATATTTTTGATACCATTTTTGTTATTTGAACTAGCTTTTTTTTTATTTTATTTATTTATCAAAACAAAAAATATGATTTACTGGATTAGTTTAGAAGCATTCTAAAAACCACTAAGGTTTGTGCACAATGCTGTCTGCGTGTAGCGTATATAGCAAATAAGCTTTTAATTTAGACTTAATGTTAGTAGGTGTAATATTTTTCTTTATTTCGGGTAGTATGCTATTCATGTAACGCGGTATCAAGTAAGTGGCCGTTCGTTCACCATATACATTGTGCGCTTTAGTCGTGCAAAGCCGGTTTCTAGCGATGGCTCGCGTATATATAGGCTGCTCAATTTCCGTTTGTATTTTTTTTTGAAAAAGTGTTCTTTAAGTAGGATGTATTTAATTTGAGAATAAATTGGCAAAACATTACAATGCTTAAGGAGTCCTATCTCATAATTTTGGTATCCTTTTCTTCCTTATCATATTTGCTAAAAACTGTCTAAGCTTATTACTAACGTGGTCAATGTGGGTGCTCCAGTTGAATTTATTATCGATTAATAGTCCCAGGTACTTTATAGTATCTGCGATTTTAATCTCCGAACAATTACAGGTATTGCATTTGTCATGCAGGCACCCGTGGTCGTGAGCCACTATGCGTTTTGTAAATGAACAATTCAAATAAGGTGATTTGATAACTAGTAGTTTAGTTTTATCTGGGTTTAGTACTAGGCCTGCATCGTTTCACCATTTCAATAGCATGTTAAAGTCCGATTGCAATTGTTCAAAAGCTAAGTTTGGATCTCTGTTGGCTATAAGTAGACATGTATCATCAGCAAATTGATAGCACCTGGAGTGTTTCAGATACAGGTTCATATCATTGACGTATGTCAAAAAGTGCAATGGCCCTAGAACTCATCCTTGTGCCGCGCCTTCCGTCGTGATAACGGGTTTGCTCACAAGTGTGTCACAAATTTTAACCATATACTTCCGGTTTTTTAGGTAGTTTTTGCACCATTTTAGTAAAGGACCACGTACACCACATAGATCTAGTCTATCAATAATTTGATTATGACCCAAAGTATCAAACGCTCGCGTAAAATCTATAAACAATGCCAGAATGACCTCTTTTCGATATAGATGTTCGTTAATTTCGTCAGTAAATTTCGATAATAAGCCATTTGTTCCTTTACCAGATTGAAATCCATATTGGTTTGAATAAATGATGTTGTTTTTACGATAAAAATTATTAATTTGTTCGCAAACATATTTTTCTACTATTTTATCAATAGTAGAAAGAAGTGTGATAGTTCAAATAATCATTATGTTTGCCGTTTTTGTATATTTGTCTGGCATGACCAATTTTTAAATCGTCAGGATATTTTCCAGACTTTACGCTACAGTTAATTAAATTGGCCACAGCTACTGATACGTTTTCACCTACAATTTTTATATCAGATACTTTAATATTGTCAGCGCCGGGTGCTTTACTGGATTTAAGATTTTTTATTATATTTAGCACTTTATGCTTTGATGGTTTCTGGAAATGTAGACTTATATCTACTGGCTTAGAGTAAGTGTCTGAGCTTATTAATTTCTGGTTGCAATTAGGAATAATATTTTTTACGGCATTATTAAAATTATTTGCAAAGTTATCAGCAATATTTTTTTTCGATAAACCTTGCCCTTCGAAAGGCTTGGCTTTAAGAATAGCATCATCAATTTTTAAATGAATTCGTCCAAGTATTTGATTTATTATGTGGTATATTTTTTTTGTGTCGGTGAAATTTTTATTTATTTGTTTAATATAATATGCATTTCTTCTAGATTCTAGAATTTTATTTATTTTATTACGTAATTTGTTGTATTGTAATCTTAATTCGGGATCATATCTATTTTTCTTCCATAAATTAAACAATTTGTCGCGTTTCTTACACGTAGTAATTATATTAGCATCAATCCATGGCACTTTAAACATATTTT
The DNA here is from genome assembly GCA_948253155.1 of Leucoma salicis. Lineage (NCBI taxonomy): Eukaryota > Metazoa > Arthropoda > Insecta > Lepidoptera > Erebidae > Leucoma > Leucoma salicis. The sequence goes on from OX411811.1 coordinate 22,979,371, forward strand.
TGTTATGATTTGAAACATGTTTATAATGGAGAGTTGAAGATGGAGCTTTTCTTGCAGAGTCGAAAGAGTGACGAATAAAGTTGTAGATATCGTCTGCTGAGTTCATGTCATTAGTGGATTGCCAATTTACTTTTTCTAATTCCTGTTTAATAATACTAAAATTAGTTAAATATTTTTGAACATTCTGTGTATACGCCAGCGGTGAATCATTAACACATGTAAATATAACAGCGCAGTGATCAGCCAGTACAATATCTAACACCGCCGAGTACGTTTGTAGTGTGGGGAATCTCGCGAAAATGTGATCAATGCAAGATTTTGTTATAATATTGATTTTAGTTTCAATTCCAAAATTCAAGTTAAAAAACTGTTTGAAAAAAATCTGGCTTGGACGTGAGTTGTAGGTAATGTATGTTAACACGATAACGACCAAAATACTTTACTAATCGAGTCTTTTTTTTCGTTTACGAATTATTATAATTCGGAATAGAGCCCTATTACTTTTCACGTTCTGATTCGATGTGGTTTAATTGTTATTAAATAAACAAAAAAATACTGAATATTTACGGCATTTATGCTCGACGCGACACTAAAACCAGCGCCTTTCATGAAAGCTAACTTTTTACGTACGTACGCATAGCCACCGGTGGTCTTACTATCGTCAACAGAACGCCGTTCGCCCGGCAGGTACATTGTTTTTTTTTGTTAAAAGAAAGTTCTTACCTTTGCTTGACGAACTGATGATATTTGTCAAGTATAATAACTATTTTATCGATAACAATAATTAAAAACATTAAACACACGTAAATAATAACACAGCAACGTTATAAAACACGTAAAACACATATTTTACATTCCACAATTTTTACGACACTGAAATGTCCACCTTGTCGTAATGACGTTTCGGTTCATTTTGACGGCCGGTCGCAAGGGATTTTACAACTTGTTTTTGCAAGGATACAGTTTATATTGGCTTGAGTAATTTTAACTATAACCTAGAATACAGACTAATAAAATTTAAAAAGACATTGACCTCGAACAAAAACTGAGTTATTGAACTGAGAGGTAGACCAATATAGAAGTACTTTTTTTACGCTAGATAGTGTATAAGACATGAAACCCACATTAGTACTTTTTGAAATTAGCGCTATCTATGTGATTTATTTAAGCTAAGGAAGATCTTCTCGTCCAATATTCCGCAGTGTCTGAAAACGAAGGTCTACGACCAGTGTGTGTTACCAGTGATGACATACGGAACAGAGACGTGGTCTCTAAATGTTGGCCTCATATCAAGGCTCAAAGTCACTCAGCGGGCCATGGAGCGGGCTATGCTTGGTATTTCCCTACGTGATCGAATCCGTAATACGGAGATCCGTAGGAGAACGAGAGTGACCGACATAGCCCGCCGGGTTGCCATGCTGAAGTGGCAATGGGCAGGCCACATCGCTCGACGAACCGATAACCGTTGGGGACGAAAGGTTCTCGAGTGGCGACCACGTATCGGACGGCGCAGCGTAGGACGGCCCCCCACCAGATGGACCGATGATCTGGTCAAAGCTGCGGGGAGCCGTTGGATGCGGTCAGCACAGGACCGCTCGTTGTGGCGTTCTCTTGGGGAGGCCTATGTCCAGCAGTGGACGTTAAAAGGCTGATGGATGGATGGATGGATGGATGGATGTGATTTATTAAAAACTACTTAGTAAGACCAATAAATTATTAGTTACTTATCAAATAATCACTTTTATTGTGAAAAATGAAGATTATGAGGCGTGCAGTTTTGGATTTTCCAAAGTATTTATAAATATACAAGTGTATTACCCGCTTGGAGAGGATTTGCGTAAAATCTTAGTGATAACCACTGTAGGTGAAAAAGAAACCCATAAAATATGTAAATATGTAGCCTTTTTTACGGTCCTAGCGCTAGAAGTTCAGCCTGTGTTTTGATATGTTGGTGAGTCAGTTATTCTTTTATATAACTGAACAATATGGTTACGCCTGTTGGCTTAAATTGCATAAGTAATTCTATAAGTTGTTAATATAATATTCAACGAGGGAGAAACCTCAGCTTGAGATCGTGATGATCTTCTACTTCTGGTGGAGTGATTCACCTCTTGTATGGGCAACACTCGCCATACCGTACTGAGTGTGGCAACATTGAATGGTGGACTGCTATATTGCATATCTTGAATTAACGTAACGCGCGCGCGCACGGGACTCAGTGCCTATTATAATAACTTTTTCCTGTGAATCTCCATGACCACCGAACTCTTATGGTGTTACGGTAAACCTCGAGGACTCCTCTGTGATATCCTGATATCTGGTGATTACATCGAAGCCCTAAGGAGCGTGTCTACTGCTGGATTTAGGGTGAGTTGCGATCCAAGCTTCCATATTCATCGTCGAATATTACTTGCATTTGTATTTTTTCAAATTTGTTTACTAGCCAGCATAATAACCATACATTATAAAATACAGTCCACTAGCTTATCCACAATATTTGGCGTATTTCTTTCAAACTTTTGAACCAAAGTTCTTGGTTTGTATATACAAATAAAGAGTTTTTATTTGTTTATGCTTAGAATGAATAAAATTCTTTTCTGTGAAAACTTTTGTTAAATACAAACAACCAAAGTTTACAGTACTTTTTATATCTTCATAAAGTATTTTCTTTTGAACCACAAACAATGGTAGACAAGTTATTATTTAAAACAAGTCAATTATGCTCGTTATCAGTGTCGTCATTTTAGTTGACATAGCTATAAAATCAGTGGCTATACCCTAACATATAGCTCATAAGAATATATTATCTTTTTACCTCTCAGAATATAGGTGAGTGAGAGCGCCAAGACTAGCCACGGCTCCCCTGATGGTAAATGGCAACCATCGCTCATGGACTCAACTATACCGAGAATACTGTCAAGCCGCTTCTCACTATTTCATTTCTCAGCTATGAAATAGACGGCTATCTTCTGCTACAGCTAAAACACACTGACGTGCTTCATGATCAGTCACACTGAAGACGGTGATACCGACCCGCTCGGGCCTGATAGTAAGTGAGTAATCTCACTTGGTACCTAGCCCTACCACCAATAATGCAATGGATGATAATTGCTTACGTCCCTTAGTTGCCTTGTACGATACCCACGGGAAAGGATGGGGTGGTGACACTTATATTTTAAGCCGGCACCATACGGACAATATTTTCTCCATACTTTCCATAAACCATTAAGGCCACCTACTGTATTAGACCAAATAAGCTCTAGGATTATCAGAACTATAAATGACATAGTCTGTCAATACATGACACATGACATCATTATCTAAAGCTTATACGTACACGACAACAGTATTCTCGCTTTGATATGAACCTTTACGAGATATAATTAGCTATTTAACAGTGTAAGTAAACCTTAGCTCTTCAGTATGAGCCAGAATTGTTAATTGTGGTTCTATTTTAGTAATAATTTAATTAATATAACTTATAGACAATTGTGTTAATTAAAATTAGTGATATTGTAGGTTGAGGTTTCTTCTTATATAATTAAATAAATATTCACGGACATTTTCACACAACGTCCTCTGGTCCCAAACTAAGCTTAAACGCTTGTGCTATGAGTACCAGATTACGTATATAATACATATATTACTTTTTTTTGTAAATACACACATATAATAGATAGAAAAAACCCAGGCGCAGTACAAATATCTGTGTTCATCACACAAATAATATTCCTGAGTGGGAATCGAACCCTAAACCTCGTGCACGGAAGTTGGTTACACTTCCGACTACGTCACGAGGGCCGTCGACATAAGGTGACAAACAAGCATACATGATGAAAAGCGCATCTCAATATAAGAGTTGGGAGGTGGGGCGGAATCACAGAGAGGATAAAGGAGGGGTGAGCTCTTTAGAAAGTAAAAATATTTACCGTTACTTTACGGCGATGGTCTTTACGAAAGTGGTTTGTAATTCCGCTAAACTAAGACTCGCTCGTATTTCAGAAATCAGGTTAATGGCTTAATTCTCAAGCAAGTTGTTTTAATTTCAAACATTTGTTTATGACTATTTTAATCAGAGTATATCCCGATTTTATATTTATTATTTCTATAACCGTGAGGAAATCCTTTATGGATAATCCACAACAGTCCCGGGAAGGGTATTTACGATGCCAACGGATACCGGATAACTAATAAATCGTAATAACTATTATAAAGTTGTAACAGAACTATACAATAAAATGTCTGTATATCTATACTATTGTAAAACTGTAACAGAGCTGTGTCGGTACATTCAAGATATTTAAGAAAAAATGACTGCAATAGGCTATATAGGCGTATCTAAACACAAAACAATTTTTTTTAGAATTTTTGTCTGTTTGTTTGTTCCCCGCATCACGCAAAAACTAAGGAACGGATTTTCATGCAACTTTTTTTATTTGAAAGGCCTTGATTAGACTTAAAAACTAGTATATATTTTATCCCGCTACTATATCGGGAACCTGAGATATAGCCTAAAAACTAGCTTTTGGCTGCGGCGAAGCCGCGGGCAAAGGCTAGTTACTATATAATAATATAAAATTAAAAGTATGTTTGTTTGTTTCTATGTTACGCTTTCACGCTTTAACTATTTATCCGTTCATCACAAAATTATTATTAATTTAGCATACACTAGCCTTTGCTTGCGCAACCAAAAGCTAGTTTTTAGGTTGTATCTCAGGTTCCCGATATAGTAGCGGGATAAAATGTATACCAGGTTTTAAGTCTAATCAAGATCTATCAAATAAAAAAGTTGCATTAAAATTCGTTCGGTAGTTTTTGTGTGATGCGCGAACAAACAAACAGACAGACAAAAAAAAAATGTTTTGTGTTCAGAGTCAGTCTATATAGCCCATTACAGTTATTTTTTCTCAAATATCTTAAATGTACAGACACAGCTCTATTACAACTTTATAATAGTATAGATATATAGTTTAGAATCCAGAAATGGACTAGGTACTGCTACTCTTTGGGGGAGCTGTCGCTCGCGGCGAATATCTGGCAAGACGGAGGGCCCACTCAGTGGATCAAGTCCCTGCTTTGCTCCGTGCTATCTAGCCTTAGAGTGCTCAGGACGCAAAGATAGACGGGTCCAGTTACTCGTTAATTTGAGAACTGGAACTGGTCGCGGTTGGCATAATAGCCTGATTATGCCAACCGCGACAAATCGTAAACCTGTATCAGTAATTGAGTTTTGTGGTCATGTCTCGTGACCCAATTCAGGAACGAGGGTCTTGCGAGGAAGAAAACCTCTATAAAAAATCACCCCGAATCCCAAGTCTTGGCGCGCGGCGAGGGGATGCATGACTGATGGGTTGTTCAGTCTTTAGCGCGGTCCCAGCCAGGGTATCTGCGGACCCCCTGTGTTGGGTTACAAATGTACGCTTACCCGGGTATTGGGATCTCTGCCCGGGTGGACTTCTTTTCTCCTCAACAAATATGGATAAAAGTTCTAACACAAAAACACAGTCGAAAGGGAGGGGTGAGACACCCAATAGGGAGAATAAACAAGTTCACTCTCACACCACAGTTTTGCCAAGCTGCATAGAAAATGGCACAAAAGTGAGTCGAGAAGTTTCAACCGGAACAGGGAGAGCGAGCATTATAGATGTTTCTGCAACCAAGTCAGACGACAGCGTATTTGTCGAGTCGGCTCACAAAACTAGCAAGGCTCCAGCTGCTCGTCGAGGGCGAGGGACACGGAGGCCACCTTCGCCAGTACCACAGATCACGGTAACAGGTGAAGCAATGTCATGCGGCTCAGCGCAGATAAAGAGAGGTCAGCCTAGGCGTTCAGTCAAAGGACAGGACAGCTCCGAATCGGACTGTTGCGTTGATCTGCGCCACAAAGTTCCCCAAGAGCGTTCGCAAGAGAGGCCTACAGTAGTTGCCACTAGGGAACAACCAGCAATAAAGAAGACGAGGATCCCCGTGGTGTTATTGGAGGAACTTCCCGGTCCGGAGCCCGCTGCAAAAGACAAGCACTTCACGGTGCCTTTGGCGACAGAGAGCACTGCTGTAGAGGTTGCTAAATTGCGGATCGAGAACACCCAGCTCTCAGCGCGTATCAGTATTGGTGGTCGCCGGAAATTGCAGCACTGCGACGCGCATGTGTTGCAGCGCGCCGCCAATACGCCAGGCATCGCAGGGGGCATCGTGGCCTGATGTAGATAGATGCGGCAGCCAGGGAGGCGGAGTTGTACTTTAGTAAGAGTTTGTGGTTGCCGGTCTATACTTACGGGATACATTTAAACAATCCAATAAAAACCACCTACTAAAGTTTACCTACTAAAGTTTATTGAGTACACTTGTCACATATACATTATATAGACAAAGAGCAGAAGGAATAGAATAGCAGTAGAAGTACAGCGCACATAGAAATAAGAGAATATTAGTGATAGCAAAATACGATAGTAAGCAACGGAGCATAAAGCGTCATACGTCTCGCGTCGATAGCTAATTTGAGCGGACTGCCTAGTCATTCCCGAAGTGTCCCGAACGGCCGCGGCGCGCGCGCAGTCTTGCCGAACGCCATTCGGTCGTGATCGGGTGGGCTTGGCTATTATACACAACATGCGAATAATAATAAAAGTGAATACGTTTGTCACATTGTACATTAACAATTACATATTTTAGGTTAGATTAAGTTTGTTTATAATTTTAAGTTTTACTTTAAGTAATTAAATTTAAGTTTATGTTAAGTTTGTACATCTATATTATATTATAAAATTTAAAGTAGTTCCACTACATCACCCCCCTCCAGAGACCGTCCTACGGGCGATAATAATTAGGAAAAGTAACCTTACGCCCCGACCTAGTTCTTCTGACATGATCATCAGTACTAGGGTGATCATCTGGTATGTTCGTTTGTGGGTTTGTATGTGGTGTGAATGAAGTGTTTGAAGTGGTTGTTGTTATGCGTTGCGGGTTTGTTCTGAGTGATTGTTGAGGTGTTTCTGAAGTATGTTGTGTGATAGGTGTATGAGTGTTGTTTGGATCACGCAGTATGTAGGCCGGTTTCAGTCGATATATGGAAACTGTCACCTTATTTCCTTTGTACAGTATTTTAAACAATTTATCACCCCGCTCCACCACCTCGTGGGTACCGGCTGGAGGCCCCTTACGAACTTTTGTAGCCGTTTCATGTATTCGGATACGTCAGGAACATGCTCTTCGGTGGGTTCAAAAATGTCACCTGGAAGTCGGAGAGGTTCCCCATACAGTAGCTCAGCTGAGGATGAATTGAGGTCTTCTTTAATGGCCCTGCAGACACCTAGCAGCACGAGTGGTAATGCATCCACCCAAGAAGTACTGTTGTGGCATACAATTGCTGTTTTCAGCTGTCTGTGAAACCTCTCGACTAATCCATTGCATTGTGGCGTAGATAGGCCGTAGTCCTACGATGCTGGAAACCGACTTGTTGTGCCAGGCTTTTAAATAAGGCGGACTCAAATTGTCCCCCACGGTCGGTTATAATGTCCATTGGACAACCGGAGCGTGAGATCCAACCGTGAAGTAATGCCTTAGCCACAGTCTCTGCGCTAATATCTGGTACAGGTATTACCTCAGGCCATCGCGTAAAGCGATCCACCGCCGTGAGGCAGTATCTAAAATTTTGTGAAACTGGCAGAGGTCCAATCAGGTCTATATGAACAAAAGAAAATCTAGCTTTCGGAAGCTTGAAAGAGCTTAAGGGGGCGGCGACGTGTCTAGTGATCTTTGAGCGTTGACATTCGAGGCAATTGCGCACCCACTCACGACAGTCACGCTTTACGCCAGGCCACACATAGCGGGCCGACACCAGCGTAGCAGTTGCGTTTGCACCTGCATGACTCAATGAGTGCAAACTGCTGATGATTTGGTGTCTTAACTGTGTCGGAATGAACGGCCGTAACTTACCGTCCCTTTCATCACAACATAGTTCTCCTTGAAGACCAGGCAGCCTCACCATTTTGAGGTGTAGGGATGTGCTGCCGTTTAAAAGGGATTTCATTTCACAGTCCACGTTATGAGCTCCGGCTAATATCTGTAGGTCGACAGGTTGCCCTACTGCCCAGATACGAGATAAAGTATCGGCTACAATATTATCTTTACCTGAGATGTGTCTGATGTCAGTGGTGAACTGCGAAATGAAGTCCAGGTGACGAAACTGCCTAGGAGAACAATTCTCCTCGTGAGTGTTGAAGGCGGAAGACAGAGGCTTGTGATCAGTAAAGATCGTAAATGCTCTAGCCTCTAACATATGGCGGAAGTGTTTTACGCTCTCATAAATGGCGAGGAGTTCTCGATCGTAAGGAGAATATTTTTGCTGTGAAAGGCTCAATTTACGAGAGAAGAATGCAAGAGGCTCCCAAGAAGTACCCTTCAACTGCTGAAGAACGGAACCCATTGCTTTATCGGAAGCATCTGTAACTAAAGCCAGCTTTGCGTCGCAGACGGGGTGCGCCAGCAAGGCTGCGTAGTGCAGCCTTGCTGGCAGCTAAGCTGTCTTTGCAGGCGTTGAAGGCCTCCAGTGGCTCAGCCGAGAAGTTGACTGGATGGGAGCCCTTCACGGAGCCCGTGAGGAGTACGTTAAGCTTGGTCTGGTGAACCGTAGCTCCTGAAATAAAACGACGATAAAAGTTTATCATCCCGAGGAACCGACGCAGTTCTTTTACGGTCTTCGGGGGAGGAAAACTCTGTATGGCTTCAACCTTAGCTGGTAGGGGTTTGGTGCCCTGAGCTGAGATACTGTAGCCAAGAAATGCTACCTCGGGAACCCCAAAGACGCACTTACCAACGTTGATTACCATACCATATTTCTGCAGCCTGGTGAATAACTGGTGCAGGTGTTGCTGATGGGTCTGCGGATCCTGGGAGAAGACCAAAAATCATCAATGTACGATGTATCGATGTAGACGAAGTCCAATCCCCGAAGCATTTCGTCCACGAACCGTTGAAACGTTTGTCCCGCATTTCGAAGGCCAAACGTCATAAATGGGAATTCGAATAGACCAAACGGTGTAGTTATTGCGGTCTTCGGGATGTCGCCTGCGTGGATTGGTATCTGATTGAAGCTCTTTACGAGGTCTATTGTAGAAAATATACTGCATCCTGCAAGGCTGTGGGCGAAATCATGAATGTGCCTGATTGGATATTGATCAGGCACGGTGCGGGCATTGAGCATACGGTAATCTCCGCACGGACGCCAACTGTTGTCCTTCTTTGAAGCGAGGTGAAGGGGTGAAGACCATGGAGACTCCGATGGTCGACAAGTGCCAATCTGTAACATAGCTTCAAATTCACTTCTCGCAATTTTCAGTTTGTCCGGTGCTAACCTACGTGGTGTTGACGATACCGGTGGCCCTGGTGTAGTGCAAATGTGGTGTACAGTGTTGTGTTTTATAGTATGATGCATACCAGATGGATTCACTATGTCAGGGTATTGAGATAGTATGCTATGATATACTGAGTTATCCATACCAATTTTTACCGAAGAAATGCCCTCAGTAAAATGTGCAGGCAAACCCACGGCAAAAAGTGTAGTGCTAGCGTCAATCAGGCGTTGACCGCGGATGTCAACAGTAAGATTGTACTTTGACAAAAAATCTACACCAATAATAGCCTTAGTGACGTCCGCCACTACAAATTGCCAAGCAAAGTCGCGGTGCAAGCCCAAGTTTACAACTAAGTGTATAAAACCATACGTGTGAATTGTCGACCCGTTCGCTGCACACAATTCGAAATTAGTTTTATGGCGTGGTTCATTTAAAGCAGAACGGGGAAATACACAAAGGTCACTGCCGGTATCAATTAAAAATTGTATTTTGGTATGCTTGTCCGTTATAATTAAGCGACCCGTGCCTGGACAGTCGTCAGCCGCCATTATCGACTGCCCACGGTGTTTACCGAATAGTCACACGGTTTTATGCACCTACTTGCCTTACTCCCAAACGTGTGATGGTACCAGCATAATGGGTACTTTTTATGCTCCGAGGCCGACCTAGATCTTGGACGGGCTCTGGAGTTGTGGCGTGCTGTGTCCGCCGAGGATTCTCATGGAAATACGTGCGTTCTGACAAACGAGCTTGCTCGTCGACCTTCAGCGCCAGACGCTCCACCATCATTTTCAATTCCGCTATTTCGCTGGTGATAGCGCTGTTGTGACTCATCGATGCCGCCGCTATATTGCGTGGTGTGACGATGTCGTTGACGTGGTCAGCTAGGTCAGCCAATTGCTCCACTGAGAGCGTTGGCTGCGAGGCCAGCAACGTCTGGATGCTATTTGGTAGACGCTGACTCCAAATAGTCTTGACGAAGTCAGTTGGAACGGCTGGACTAGCCAGGTCCTGTAGGTGCCGTAGGAACTGCGATGGCTTCCGGTCTCCCAGCTCCTCGTGGGTCGGCAGTTGCCTGACCTTCTTTTCGTGGGATGCTGAGAGACGACGTATTAACTCCGTCTTGATCTTGAGGTACCGATGACGTTCAGGAGGGTTAAGAATTATATCCTTCACTTCTTTCGCGTGTATCATATCCAGGTTGGTGGTGACCTGTGTAAATTTTTCTAGTCATCCCGTATGCCGTAGATTTCAAATTGACCCTCCAAAAGTGCGAACCAAAGTTCTGGCTCCTCAGGGGAGAACGGCGGCACTTCCACCTTATATATCCTCCTGGAATCTGCTGGTGGTATGTCATGAACTATCGTTGGGGATGGGCGAGTTTTCTTCACAGGCCGCGTAGTATTTTACTTTGCGAGCCGGCGGTATGTGTTGAATCGCTGCTACTGTCACTCATTGTGCTCGTTCGGAAGTCACCAGTTTAGTAAGAGTTTGTGGTTGCCGGTCTATACTTACGGGATACAGTTAAACAATCCAATAAAAACCACTATACTACCTACTAAAGTTTATTGATTACACTTGTCACATATACATGTAGAAATAAATACTTCGTTATTTTTGGAAAATCTTCTTTAATGTATATGTCTTTACAATAATCTATTTTAAACTCTTTCTTCGTAATGTTCCCGTCTTCGTATCTCAGTAAAAAGCGTCCTCTTCAATCTATCTTCCGTCTTCTCACTCACTCACCTACATCCGTCCCTTTCACTCTTATATTTAAATGTCACCTCATTCTCCATACATTCCGTTCCCTATCATGCCTCTTATGTTCATCGTTCATACTCAATCCTACATATATTATATAGGCAAAGAGCAGAAGGAATAGAATAGCAGTAGAAGTACAGCGCACATAGAAATAAGAGAATATTAGTGATAGCAAAATACGATAGTAAGCAACGGAGCATAAAGCGTCATACGTCTCGCGTCGATAGCTAATTTGAGCGGACTGCCTAGTCATTCCCGAAGTGTCCCGAACGGCCGCGGCGCGCGCGCAGCCTTGCTGAACGCCATTCGGTCGTGATCGGGTGGGCTTGGCTATTATACACAACATGCGAATCTCTAATAATAAAAGTGAATACGTTTGTCACATTGTACATTAACAATTACATATTTTAGGTTAGATTAAGTTTGTATATAATTTTAAGTTTTACTTTAAGTAATTAAATTTAAGTTTATGTTAAGTTTGTACATCTATATTATATTATAGAATTTAAAGTAGTTCCACTACTGTATGAGGGCTACAGAGTGGCAAGGAGGACCCTTAGAGCAGCAATACGGCAGGCTAAGATTCACGCCCGCGAGGAGCTAGTGGAGGCTCTGGAACGCGACCCGTGGGGGCGCCCATACCGCTTGGTACGAGGCAAATTGCGGCCGTGGGCCCCCCCTCTTACGCAGAGTCTCGAGCCGGGGCTGCTCGTGAGGGTGGTTGGAGGTCTCTTCCTCGGCAGGGCAGAGCACACACCTCCTTCTATGACTCCACCTTCTGAGATGGTCTCCGGCGTGGTAAACGACGGCGATGTTCCTGAGGTGACTCGGGTGGATCTCAAGGCAGCGGTACAACGCCTTCAGGCGAAAAACACTGCCCCAGGTCCGGATGGCATACCGGGCCGTGCGTGGGTCCTAGCTCTGGAGGTCCTCGAGCCTCGGCTAAGAGGGCTCTTCAGCGCATGTCTTGAGCGCGGCCAGTTTCCGAAATTGTGGAAAACAGGAAAACTGGTCCTGATCAGAAAAGAGGGGCGCCCCGTGGACTTGCCATCTGCCTACCACCCCGTGGTGCTGCTCGACGAGGTGGCTAAGCTATTCGAGCGAGTGATCGCTGGCCGCCTTGTCGCACACCTGGAAGGGGTGGGGCCGAGTCTGGCTGCAACTCAATTTGGGTTCCGTCGAGGGCGCTCCACCGTAAATTCGGTAATGCGTGTAAGAACCCTGGCGGAGGAAGCAGTTGCCCAGGGCGAGGTTGTGTTGGCGGTGTCTCTTGACATAGCCAACGCCTTTAGTACTTTGCCCTGGAGTTACATCAGGGAGGCACTCGTGTTCCATCGGGTGCCGATCTACCTCCACCGTATTGTCGGGGCTTATCTATCGGAGAGGGCCGTGATCTACCCGAGTCACTATGGACTGGAGTCGGCGGGAGATGTCGTGCGGTGTTCCACAGGGCTCGGTCCTAGGGCCGCTTCTGTGGAACATTGGGTACGATTGGGTGCTACGTGGCGTGCTTCCTCGTGGTGTGGCTATAACGTGTTACGCTGACAACACGCTGGTTACGGCGCGAGGAGCGACGCACCAGCAAGCCGCCGACTTAGCCTCGGCTGCGGTCACACAGGTCGTTGACAGAATCCGGCGGCTGAGTTTAGAGGTGGCCTTGCAAAAAACCGAGGCCCTATGTTGCCATGGGCCTCGGAAGAGGCCGCCTATAGGGTCCATCATTTTAGTGGAAGGGTTTTCGCATTGGCATCGAGGGCACTATGAAGTATCTTGGCCTAGTCCTCGATAGCCGATGGACCTTCGGACCTCATCTCCGAGGGTTGGTCCCTAAGGCCCAGTTTGGGCAGGTACCCTGGCGGCCCGCAATGCTGCAATTCTGCGGAAACCGCAAAGAGCAATGGCCGTTAGGGTAATCAGGGGATACAGTACGATCTCTTATGAAGCGGCAAGCCTCCTTGCCGGAACTCCACCGTGGGATCTGGAGGCGAAGGCCCTTGCGTCACTTTTTTGGTGGCGTGAGGAGGCGCGTGAGCAAGGGGTGGATCCAGCACCCCGTGAGATAAGGGCTCATCGATATGGGCTTTACCGGATACTGCTGGTGGAGTGGAAGGGGCGACTTGTGCGACCAAGCGCAGGGCACGCCTCTATAGAGGCGGTAAGTCCCGTCATGGACGAGTGGCTGGAGAGACGACATGGTACTCTCATTTTCCGGCTGACGCAGGTACTTTCAGGGCATGGTTGCTTCGAGAAAGAAGAACACACATACTTCTGTGTCGCATAGGCCGGAAAGAAACGGCCCGGTGCCATCACTACGGGGATTGCCCTGAGGACAGGGCGCTGCACACGCTGGTGGACTGCTCAGCTTGGGCAGAGCAGCGACGTGAACTCACCGCGGCAGTCAGGATGGAAAACCTCTCGCTCCCGACCGTGGTAAAGGCCATGGTCTGGAGTGAAAGTGGGTGGGACGCCGCCGGTCCTTCTGCGAGTAGGTGATGCATGCAAAGGAGGCGGCAGAGCATGAGCGGGAGATGACCAGCCGTCTCCCGTCCCGCAGAAGACGCACTGGGCGTCAAAGGGCGCTAGTCGATCTCCGGCCTCCATGAGTGCAGGCCTGAGGGTGATAGGCCTAGGGCAGTCTGTCACCCTAGCAGAAGCAGGTCCGAGATGGCGGCGCACGTGTTCCGCGAGCGCCTCTCGATGAGGGAGCGCTTGGCCTTCCAAAACAGACGGGGCCACCAGGAATGGAGGCCCAGACCTGCTAGGAGTGGAGGAACTCATGCGTAGAGCGTATACCTCACCTCTGGTGAAAGGTAGTCTGAAGGAACATGAATAGGTATTTTTGATTGGAAATAATTTGTGTGCCGTAGAATGACGTATTTATACATATACTGAAGTCCACGAAGACGTAATTGCGGGCTGAATCTAGTTTAAAATAAACCTAACGTATACCAAGTTCTTGTAGCAATGATAGCGTAGTGCACCAAGGATTGCAAAGACAAGGTATTGACTTTAATTCCCAGCACCTTTTTTTGTGCTGCACACCCTGTCGTTCGGGGCAACGAACAGGGTGGGAAAGCCCTAGTCCACCGCACTGCACACATATATGATGACATCTCGAGATTTTTCGAAATTATGTGTTTACAAATTATCATTGTCGGTGATGAAAAACGTCGTGAGGAAACTTGTATGCCTTCTCGAAGGTTTGTGAAGCCTGCGAACTCGCACTGGGCCAGAGTAGCAGACTACGGCCTGAATCCCGTGAATGAAACTACTGCAGTGGGACAATAATAGCGGAAAAAATGGGACGTAAATATTTAGAAAATCCAAGTTCTTGATTCAAGTACATTGGAAAATTCCGAACCAATGCGTAATATTGATGAAAGCTTCAGTGGTTTTCAATAAAATGGTGCATTCAAGTAATTTACGAGAGCACTTCAGTCATTAATTACTTTTTGTTTGAGCAGGAAATGAATAGTAATACCAATACTCGGTAACGGAGAATTTATTCGAGTGAAATTCAAATGTAAAGTAATCATTGAGGCGGTTTAAAGAGGCTCACGAAGTATTCTAAACAATAAACAAAGTGCCTCTCTTTTTTACTATGTTTTTATGAACTCGCTTTCTTGTATGTCTGTCCGGGTGGAATTTTGTAATTGATTTTAAACTAACTTCCCGATGAGCTAGACACATGAAATTTGGACCATAGATCAGACGTGGATGACAATACATAAAAATGTGAAAAAAGGAGAAAAAATAAAAATGAATGTACCATGTTTTTATAACGGACTAAAGTCGGTTATAAAAACATGGTACGTAATTATTTTTCATGTTAGTATTTATTACATCGTATGTACAAAACAAATTAATTTAAAAAAATTGAAGGTGTTCGATGGTAACGAGATTAAGTAGTAAATGCCGTTTATGAAGTTTGCAATAATATCGAAGTTGCCACTTGCCAAGAAACCTATCGTGGATATTGCGAATTAAATAGGCATTTTATTTTTTATTTTTACTATGTCTATTTTTAACAATGGTGATCAAAAAAAGGGTCAATCGTTCTCTTAACACGCTTCCCACTGAATCAAAACATAGGTAAGATTTCGCATAACCACCCCATGTGGTAGAAGCAGACCACATGCGAATGGATGTCTTAGTTATTTTTACTATGCGATTGGCAAACAAGCGTAGGCCTAACTGATGGTAAGCTATTACGGTAGGCTATAGACAGGAGTGACTGACATAGCCCGCCGAGTTGGTATGAGGAAGTTACAATGGGCAGGCCACATCATTGGACGAACCGACATCAACCACGTACCGGAAGGCGCAGCGTAGGACGACCCCCCACCAGATAGACCGACGATCTGGTCAAAGTCACGGAGAGCCGTTGGATGCGGTCGGCGCATGACCGCTCGTTGTGGCGTTCTCTTAAGTAGGCCTATTTACAGTAGTGGACGTTAAAAGGCTGATGGATGGATGGATCACGTGTCACCAACTCTAACAAAAAGGTATAGATGGAGAGAAAGGATGATGAAGAAAGGATGATGAGGTAAGGATGGATGGGTAAGGAGAGGGTTTGGGCCTCATTCACCATATTATAAAACATATCTGTAGGAGTATGAGGGTGGCCGACTGAGCCGGCTCATTCATGCTAAGACAAGCATGACTCTAATCGTACCACTAAGAAATTAATATAAAGCGATGCTTGTAAAATATCACTATATACATTTTTGACTATGTTCTATTTGATTATATTATCGTGGGTTCGATTCCCACTCAAGACAAGTATTTGTGTGATGAACACAGATATATTTACTGCGTCTGGGTGTTTTCTATCTAATATATGTATGTATTTACAAAAAAATAATAATATATGTATGATATCCGTAATCTAGTACCCATAGCACAAGCATTAAGCTTAGTTTGGGACCAGAGGACGTTGTGTGAAATGTCCGTGAATACTTATTTATTTATTTATTATCATCCATCCATCCATCCATCAGCCTTTCGACGTCCACTGCTGGACATAGGCCTCCCCAAGACAACGCCACAACGAGCGGTCCTGTGCCGACCGCATCCAACGTCTCCCCGCGACTTTGACCATATCGTCGGTTCATCTGGGTGGGGGGCCGTCCTACGCTGCGCCGTCCGATACGTGGTCGCCACTCGAGAACCTTTCTTCCCCAACAGTTGTCGGTTCGTCGAGCGATGTGGCCTGCCCATTGCCACTTCAGCACGGCAACCCGGCGGGCTATGTCGGTCACTCTCGTTCTCCTACGGATCTCCGTATTATGGATTCGATCACGTAGGGAAATACCAAGCATAGCCCGCTCCATGGCCCGCTGAGCGACTTTGAGCCTTGCTATGAGGCCAACATTCAGAGACCACATCTCTGTTCCATATGTCATCACTGGTAACACACACTGGTCGTAGACCTTCGTTTTCAACTACTGCGGAATATTGGACAAGAAGATTTTCCTTAACTTCCCGAACGCTGCCCAGCCGAGTTGGATTCGTCGATTGACCTCTTTCTCGAAGTTGTGCCTACCTAACTGGACTGTTTGTCCCAGATAGACATAGTGGTCGACAACTTCGAGAAGCGCACTCCTGACTAGGACTGGTGCTGAAATGACATGGACATTAGACATGACTTTCGTCTTGTCCATGTTCATTTTAAGACCCACTAGTCGGGAAACTCTGCTGAGATCATTGAGCATGGTGCCAAGGTCCTCCAGCGATTCTGGCATGACTACGATGTCGTCGGCATATCGAAGGTGAGTGATGTATTTGCCATTGATGTTGATGCCGAATCCGGTCCAGTCCAAGAGCTTGAAGACATCTTCCAATGCAGCGGTGAAGAGTTTTGGGGACATAACGTCTCCCTGTCTAACACCTCTCTGCAGTTGGATCGGATTCGTACTCCTATCCTGAACACGGACTGACATGGTGGCGTTTCAATACAAACACTTCAGCACTTCGATAGACCGATTGTCAATTTGGCACTGCTGAAGGGACTGCAGCACCGCCCAAATTTCGATCTAATCGAAGGCTTTCTAATAGTCCACAAACGCCAGACACAGAGGCCGATTGTATTCCTCGGTATTATCGATTGTATTCTTATTTATTATATTATGCCATTATTGTATTATGCGAAAGTGGAAGGATTTAGGTACAAGGAGAGATCGAGACTCAAATCAAACTCAAATCAGTCATGTATTGAAGGAAGGTGGAGTCAGGAGTCTCCGAAACCGGCGAGCGTGTATGAAGAGAATTGTGAATGTTGTAGAAGCGAGAGATATAAGCAAGAATAGAGCCTGTTGGAACTCTATTCTCTCTGCCTATCCAAAAAGGGAGATGGCGTGATGATAAGTAAGTAAGTATTATGTTTATTAGTAAGAGTATTTTGATTCAAAAATGTAGGAGATACATTTACGCACCGCGAATAAAAATGAAACAGTGAATTTCTCAAAACAGTTGTAGATGACATAAAACGTCGTAAACGTTTTATTGCAACACCTTTTTCCATCAGTTTAATGTCTACCTGACTGAACGGAAACGGTTTTTATGATTTTAGCGATTAAACTTTTTTTTTTGTTTTGGTCGTAAAAATACAAGATAGGAATGAGGGTCTGTGTACTTTGATTTCGTTGAGTATTATTGAGGTTTGTTTTGGAAATAAATTATCACGTAACAATTCAAAAAGGACGAATGGCGTATCACCAAATGAAATTTTCAATGAACACAGGGGATTTCTTTTGTGGTGATGATCTGAATAGCAGTGAATTATTTTGTCACCAGTCAATTCTATACACAAACTTAATATTTGCTTGTAACCATTTCAGTGTGTGTAAAAAAGTTAATAGTTTCATGGCCAGTCACACGGAAGATGGTGGTACCAATCCGATCGAGCCCGATAGCAAGTGAGCACTCCCACTTAGTACCTAGCTGTACCAGCAGTAATGCAATGGGTGATAATTGCTTACTTCCCTTAGTCACCTCGTACGACACCTTTGGAAGAGAATGGGGTGGTGACACTTGTATTCTTAGTCCGTCACTACATCCTTTTTTTTTCGAGGCAACGAATAGACTATTTTGGGGCCTTCATCCACTAAGCCCGCCATGTGCCGTCTCTCCGCCTTTATTGGCGGGCCACTGGAACTATGTTACATTCCTCCGGTGGACCGTCACTACACCCTATAAGTGTATAGTGCGTAGTAACGTAGGTAGGTATTCTTATTGTTACTTACAGTGCAGGTGTGATTCCCCATTTCATCTGCTCAGTATCATAACAACATATAGGTAGAGTAAACTGTATAATAATTGGCACTTTAGGCATATTTACGATGGATATATTATTTTTTTAAATTAATAGGTGTTTAAAAAGTCAGCAAACATTGATAAAGGGTTCTCTGGTATGTATATTTTCAAATAAAAATGCATTAATCAATCTTATCTGAAATTTTTAATAGAAAAACAAAATAAAATAATAAAAAAAATAAAAATTCAGTCATTGGCACTACCAGTACAGTTATTAACACATTATATTATCATTGGCACTTAATAAAATAAGATTATAACAGAAAAATGGTCAAAAAAAGCACTCGTAGCCATTATTTACCTAAAAACTAAGCATAATAATAAATAATCTATGTTATATCGAAATATCAAATAAGAAACGTTTAAACTTATCTTGTAAATTGATGACTCTTATTAGAAAGTAATGTTCTAACAGTTCTGTATGGCACCGACATATATTTATTTTCTTTAGTGTTGCCAGCTAAAATATTATTAAAAAGATTATGAAAAAGTAGAACAGATGTTTTTTGCTGTAGCAAAGAGAACTGGTGTACCAGTTCTTAATATGTGCATTTAAAATCTAAAGTGCCAATGACTAAGGGGGTGCCAGCAATACCTTAGTCCCCGTAGTTATATATATATATATATATATAAATATATATATATAATTAGAAGTACCTACATACGATAAATTAAACTCTGAATCCTTTAAATTTACACTGTCGGAGAATGTAATACATTTACCAGCCATTCGTTTACACGACCCAAATAAACAGTCCCCAGGTACATTCCGAGAGGCAAAGTCAATCGTATCGTACCCGTACTACAGATTCCCTTACACATCGGTGACTATTACCCTGAAACCCAATTTGTATCTTATGTAGATTTAGAGTTTGATTCTATAGTACTGAAGATATGCGTATGTAAGATAGCGAAATTTATACGATCACACTTTTTGTTTGGTAATATTATCTAATATAGCTTAGGTTATAGTTGTAACCGTGTGAGGCCGGCCTTAGAATTGTCACACCCCTCTCTACCCACGGGAGTCATAAGAGCCGACTGAGCGAATACCGAGCGAGTCAGCAGGAGCACTCCCGCGCGATTATTGCATTATCCCCCATGACGGGACCGCTCGTTGTGGCGTTCTCTTGGGGAGGCCTATGTCCAGCAGTGGACGTTGGAAAGGCTGATGGATGGATGGATTATAGTTGTAATAGTGATAAGGTGATGCAATAGTGATAATAAAGATCAAGTATCGTGTGTTAGCTTCGCTATTTACTAGAAATGAATTGCGTGGATTAAGAATAACTGTGAGCAAACTTTTCGTCCCAGGACAGAAACGCTTTACCACTGAAGTATTGTCACTCAGTCCAGTGGTCCGCCAATACAGGCGGAGAGACAGCACACGGCGAGTTTATTTAGCGGGTGAGGTCCCCACATCACCTTGTTCGATGCCCCGAACGATGGGGTGTGGAGCTAGTTTCATTTTTTAGAAACGCTTTAACAGCTAAGCAATCACAGACCTCGTTCGGTGACTTCAAGTTAAAATCTTTTTTATGCCACAGAATTTTATTTCAAGATCAAAGATGTCTCCACGATAGATTATGATTCTTAGTCTGAGATGAATTCGCAAGCAAATTTTTTGCTTGTCACAAATGATCACTACCTGATTGTGGATTAAGTCTACTTACTATATAAAAAACATCATGCTTAAAGTAGTAAAAAGAATTTATTTTATACAAATCTTAATGTTCTTTCGGCAATACTATCAATGTTCGAGATTTATTTGAAACGGAATGTATTTTACAAACGTTCGGAAATTAATTTCGATGATATGTTATTGGCGCAATCGAAATATTCGTCATATCGACGTGTAATTTTATTATGATTGCTAAATCGGTGTGTTTACCTTACTTGCAAGTATCAATTTTGTTTTTTTAACCTCTTACTGTCGTTCTGTTCTCTGTGAGAGATATTAAGGTCGAAGTCCACCACGCTTGTCCAGTGTGAGCTTGCAAACTTCACATGTCATTGAAGTAACCTCGCCGGCATGCATTTTTTTACTATGTTTTCCTTCACCAAGCTGTGATTATTTATAAGAAAACTAGATTCTGCCCGCGACTTCATAAGCATGGATTGCAGAATACAAATACGTCACTCTAAAGTACATTTATTATCTCGAGATGGACGAGACCACATAGTACTACTGAAAGGGTTGTGTAACAATTGTTGGTTTTCACTTGTTTTAGAACTCTAACGGTCTATTGTTCCTTTTGTTTTAACCAGTCATGATGAAATTCGATGTGTTGACGCGTTGATAGCTGAATTTTCCTGTAAAAATAATATTCTCCAGGATAATTTCGGTCACTTCAATCTGTCAACGGATACTAGTCAATTATGGAGGATATATTATTTTTACCTTATATTTTACTAGTCTTTACCCGTGGCTTTATATTTTACTAGGCTTTGCAGTGTGGGGCCGGCTTTAGAATTGTCCCACCCCTCTCCACCCATGGGAGTTGTAAGAGCCGACTGAGGGAATACCGGGGGGAGTGGGCAGCAGCACTCCCTCGAGTATTAACAACATCAACTGCGATCGCCAACCCGCCTGCCAAGCGTGGCGATTACGGCACTATCCCCCATACGAGCGAAACACATGTTGTGGCGTTCTCTTGGGGAGGCCTATGTCCAGCAGTGGACTTCGAAAGGCTGATGGATGGATGGATGAGGCTTTGCGGGTGGCGGATAATCCCCGGTCCATCCACCCACAGCCTCAGCTAGGGCAGCATCAGGCGCAAGTATTCACGCCTGCGCCGCCCCAGTTGCTGGCGGTGGTTCGAGTCAGCGGAAGGATCAGCCTCCCTGGACGGTATCTGCGTATGACTTTGGACGCAACGACTCTCTGTGGTCTCCACAGAAGAGCCCTGTTCATTGGACTCCACGCAACAGTCTTTAAAGCTGCCCTAGAACTACTTTCAATAGAAATATAAGGGATACTTTTTTCAATAGAATGACTAATATGCCTTTTCCTTTTCGCAAAATGAAAAGAGAGGTCGTGAAGTTTTCAACCACCACTCCACGACGTCATATGTGTTGTATTAATACTTTTTGATTAGGCCTATATAGCATAATAATAATAATAAATAAATAATAATAAAATAAATAAATATAAATATTCACGGACATTTCACACAACGTCATCTGGTCCCAAACTAAGCTTACGCTTGTGCTATGGGTACCAGATTACGGATATAATACATATATTACTTTTTTTTTTGTAAATACATACATATAACAGATAGAAAACACCCAGAAGCAGTATAAATATCTGTGTTCATCACACAAACAGTTGTTCTGAATGGGAATCGAACCCACGACCTCGTGCACGGAAGTCGGTTACACTACCGACTACGCCACGAGGCCCGTCAAAATACAAAATAATACAGTAATTTTTTCTCAAATATCTTCAATGTACAGACGTAGCTCTGTTACAGGTTTATAATAGCAGGATACTATGAGGTGGAGAGGAATAATAATAAGGAGGGGTGACGAAGTAGGTTTTGGTTCTCAACATTATCATTTAACACAATATAACAGTAGGAATATTTACCGTGTCTCACGTTGATCTTCTGTGAGAAGGTGGTACATCCCCGGACCAGCCTTCATGCTGGTAGAAGCAAGGTGTGTGTGCAAAGACAAGAGTACTCTGTTCCCTCTCTTTCGTAGTGCAATGAGACCCATTCATCATCTGGTAGGTTAATATTTTATAATATAAAAAAATCCCATCCATCAGCATCAGCATCCAGCCTTTTAAAGTCTACTGCTGGACATAGGCCACCCCAAGAATGGGGGATAGTGCCGTAATCGCCACGCTTGGCAGGCGGGTTGGCGATCGCAGTGGATGTTGTCAATACTCGAAGGAGTGCTGCTGCCCACTCCCCCGATATACCCTCAGTCGGCTCTTACAACTCCCATGGGTGGAGAGGGGATAAAAAAATACTAAATTATTATTTTCGTTTGAATAGCTCGTTTATCAGCTTCGTAGCGTTCGCTTTAGATGATATCGAGAAGCTTACTGTTATCTAGATTACTAGTCTTTACAGTTTTGATGGTTTCTATTGAGTCGTAATCGTTTGATTACGTAAAGGGCCTAGCCTTATTCATGGTTGCCTTATTCATGGTTGTTATAATTATAATAAGTAATTTAGTTATTTCAAATCTGTCTTTTGGTCCTTGTATATTATTCATATATAATATAGAAAGATAACAACTAGCTCTTCAACTTTTAATATTGGGATAGTTTATGTCTAGTTTGTGTATAATTTCTTATTTAATTTATTATTGTTTTTTTTAAATAGATCACGCCATGTCTTGTTTTAATATAGATTTCTCTTTGTTTTCAAAATACTTGTATAGTTTGTTTTTATGTTTGTTAATAGTCGCATGGTTATTCAATATTACTTGAATTTTTTTACGCATGTTGTGACACCTTAAAAGTAAGTACATCTAGTTTTATTTACCTATTTATGTTATTTTCGATTCAGCTTAGATGAAACAATTATTTGTTGTCCTCAAATACATTTATTTTTAATTTTATATGAACACACAACATCTATACTATTATAAAGCTATAACTGAGCTGTGTCTATACATTTAAGAAAAAAAATGACTGTATTAGGCTCTATAGGCGTGTCTGAACACAAAACAATTTTCTTTAGATTTTATGTCCGTTTATCTGTTTCCTTGTTCGTTTTGCGCATTACACAAAAACTACTGAACGAGTTTTGATGCAACTTTTTATTTGATTTGATACGACTTTTTTTTGTTTAAGCGGGAAAAATGTATCTATCCACATACTCTGTCGTTCGGAGCAACGAACAGGGTAGTGTGGGGCCCTCACCCACTAAAGAAACCCGCCGTGTGCCATCTCTCCGCCTTTATTGGCGGGCCACCGGAACCATATTACATGACTTAAAAACTGATATATATATATTATCCCGCTACTATATCGGAAACCTGAGATATAACCTAAAAACTAACTTTTGACTGCCTTTGGAGCCTAGTACCTAATATCTAAAATTTACTACATATTTTCATCTTTTAAGCACTTGAATAGAAAAAAATTTTGCGAGCGGAATATGAATCCTAATCTGAATGCCATTTCATATGCTTCTACTATTAAGCCACCACAAATAGTTCAAGTAGTAATTATTTTCTATCTCAGCGTTTGGGGGTTCAGAATGGGTAGAATTCAAACGTTCTGTATTAAAAGCATATTTTTCTTGTGATTAAGTAACTTTTACCCAAACTACAAGCTTTAAAGACGACAACCGGCAATAAGGAATAGTCCTTGAATCGCGGAGGACTTTAGAAACATACAATTTTGCGGGTACAAAGTTCACCGTGTCTCAGAACAACCATTTGTGGATCACACAAAGAGTTGTACTGAATGGGCATGGAACCACATCAGTCGGGCCGGTATCTAAACCATTCCGCCATATTTTAGTTTTTGTAAATAAGTTACAGATGTTTTCTTATAATGAGTGAAGTTAGTAACAAAGCGACATTAAAGCCATACTGACGTAAACCGCCACTTTTTCTAAGACCAGGCGTATACTAAAAGTTTCTTGGCGAGCAGCCAAACGCAGTATAATGACTTATCTTGAATATCTATAAAATCATACTGTTCAAAAAAGTCGTTGTTCATTCATCGCAATATTCGTGGTTATAGCACAGATAATTTGTGTTGCAACGAGAATTCCTTTAAAATGTTGATGTCGTTGTTGATATTGCTTTATAGACCTTATAAGATTTATTTACTCTAAACAGCGCTGCAATTTATCCAGACCATTTATTTGTTTTCATTATAGTGGCTTCATATTTGCAACTATTGACTTCTTCTCCGTAGATCTCCGTTAGTTCTCCGTTTCTAAAATGTTTGGGATGTTTTTTTCTGACATCCGATTTAAATTAAAGGAGAATACCCATACATGGTGTCGTTTTGTATCAGATTCAAATTGGTCTCAAAAAATATTTTTTTAATATCTACAAAGTAATTAAAAAGTAATTTACCTACTTTGATCGTTCAAGTACTACCATGTAATAGTGGGTGACCCTAATGCCATCTGCCGGGCACATATAAAACTAGCAATAATTAACATTCAATACATTCAAAAACATTGTAATTACTTATACTATTGTTTTTCTTTAAAGTGATAACTATTTGTTACATCAAATACCTATAAGTAAAAATTTTATGGAAACGCGAAATATTTGTAAGACTGTAGACGTAAAATATAACCTAATAAAAATGCAAAAGCATGGATGCACACATGAATTATTTTTTCGCAATAAAGAGTTTTTTTTTTTGGGTATTTAGTATTTCATAGACAAATAAACTAATAGTAAATAGCATTTTTAAAAACAATTTATGTGAGAGAAAAGCTTGTCGCAAGATTTTTATAAAGTTTTTTTACTATTATTTTTTTCATATTCTCAGCAAACCTTTCATTTGATACTCATATTATGGGAGTGCTTAAAAATAACTAGTTCGCCATCTTGGGCGATCCCTCAAATTGAATTTGGTGTGAAATCACTTTATTTTTCGTAATCTTCTCAGCAAAACCTTGCATTATTAATACCCATGTCATGGGATGCACAAAAAATAAATAGTCCAAAATCTTGCCCGTCCGCCATATTGGACTTAGAATTATGTCACTTAGCTAACCATGCCTTGTTATCCAATGAAACGTATACGCAAAATTTCATTTTTGAGGAACTGCTATAAAATTTAGTTGCGAGATTTGACCCGAAAGCATATAAACATACAAGTTAATTATTTTTAAATAAAAATAAAACTGCCTTCAAAAGACACCTAGGAGCTAAAAGGCAAAAAATAATTAGTATTTATGTATATAAAACACAAAAAGTCAAACACATCAGGTAGGTGTCTAGCACGGAAATCGTATGATTTCTAGACACCTACCTGATGTGTTCGACTTTTAGTGTTTTTTTCTAAAATGGGGGCTTAGGTTAGAGTAGGTAGTACATGATAGGGAGGCCTTCCTTGGGTGGATCTCGTATGAGCAAGCACAGGAGTCTGAAAATGACAAAGATGAGCGCCTAAAGCGCAGCAGAGAAAGAAGCACAGCGAGAGTTTTCCGAAGACCGTGAAGAAAGGTTGGCGTACCCATATATAATATGGGTTCGCTAACTAAACGCACTGCTTTAATTAGCCATAGAGGTTTCAAGGTAAACGAAAAAATATGATCGATGTATACTATTTTTTAGATATTTGTTGATTTTTTAAAAACAGCTCGGCCGATTTTTATCAAATTTAAATGGGACCATCTCTGAACTAGAATCTACCAAACAAAAGAAAGAATCATTGAAACCAATTCATGATTGGCGGAATAATCGCGTAACAAACATACAAAAAAAGAAACATATACAGCCAAATTGAGAACCTCCTCCTTCTCGAAGTCGGTTGAATAAAAGCTTGTAACGAATTCATCATTATGTGACCTAGAACTAATTTACATACACACCTAAATATAGATTTCACTTGTTTTAGCGTCAGAGCAAGCTATTATTACACCGTCTGGCTTACCGAGTTGGAAGGGCTCACAAAGGGCCCTAGTATTTTTACAATATTATAAATAGAAAGAATCTTTAGCCTTTTCCAACAATCTTTATGCTATTGATTGAAATTCCCGGGAGACAAAGGCCGCATACCAGATTCATGTTTATGTAAGTATTTTGTGGTTATTCCAAGAATGTGGATTGATAATTTAACAAAAATAGAGCTGGAGACGAATTGTACTTTGCTTCAATAATAAATATATGATTATGTGGAGTCTCCTATCTTGCCTTTAGTTTTGCAACTTGTATAACTAGGCAATTGTGTAACGCGGCACTAATACTGACAGTCCACTCTACTACAACGAGTAAAAAGTCAATAAATTTTAATTTCATGAAACTAGACTAGCGAGCCAGTCATAATTCTTTCTTAATCGTATTTGTGAATTAATTAAAATCGTCTTTGCTAACAAACACAGAGATGTTTTAAAAAGTCGTTTGCTAAATTGAGATATAATGTAGGCTAAGTAGAAATAAAATAAAACTAAATTAATAATGCTCGCTTAGCTCTGAATTTACTGCTTAAGTTGGGCATGAAATTGTAGAATAAACGGCAAAAGTTTATATGGCATAATGTCGTTGTATGCTAAACTAGTATAAGAGTAGTTTCACGTAGTGCTTCGTTTAGCTGTACTAAAGTCTGTCTATTCATCGTAAACTTTGAAGTAATAAAGTGGAGAAGTACTATTGTTTCTCAGTTGGTAAAATACGAGTACATTTACTGCATCACATAATTATTTAAGCTAACGATTACAATGGATGCTCACCTATCGAAGTAATTGCAAAAGTTGTCACATAATCTTGGCCAAATTGTTCCTGATATTACAAACTTCGTCCGGCGTTTTTGTTTTGAATATGCGTCAGCGTCTGCCGTTTCGATATTGAACTTTTTCGTTTACCTTATTTTGTGCCAGTAGTATTATTAATTTTTTGCCCGAAAGGGCGGATTCGTCCAAACTAGAATACGAGTATATACAAGAATAACTATGCCAAGAATAATCTATTCCACGATTTTATTCTCTTGATAATCAATAGTCGTTTTTGACGCAATCTGACGTATAGCTATAATTTGAATAGCTATTCCCGAATAGCGAAGTGAATGTAATACCCAGCAAAAAGAAGTTGTTCTACAAACGGGACGGTGTATAGCCTAACTTATCTCAACTCTTATTTGTCGTATTATAGCGTGTGAAAGTAGCTGTCACTGTATAGTTTAAAAGTTTCGAGTTAAAATGATAGCATAAAAAGATGACGCCATTTTTTAATTCTTGGATTAACCAAGGCCCTGTATTATTGGGCCATGGGATTAACTCCTTATTCGATGCTTATCGGTGGTATATTGACTATTCCCGAATAGGCTCGCTATTCTTCGAATATTGTTGTTGGTATAACGTAAAAATGATTTATTCTCGAGTAAGTAACGATTTATTCTAGAAATAAAATTTATTCTTGTTTGTCCGAATCCGTCCTTAATCAAGTAATAAATATATTTGTAGTCTCTAAGATTTATGAACATATATCATAATTTATCCTTATATATCTCATAGTTTGGCGCCATTTTTAGATACTGTAAGGAATAAATATTGCACCCTTACTATAAGTTTCTTAAAACCTTCTTGTGTTGACTCTTTTTAAGTCGCTTACTTGTCTGATGTTGATCCTGGTGAATGTATTTCTCTCGTTAAACTGCAAATATTAGGGTTATTACTACAAAGAAATTTAATATAATAAAAATGCAATTTAACATCGATAAAAACTTTTATTGATTAAAGACGACAGAAAGTCGTCTTTGGCTATTAAGCGTACGTTTCTCCCATCCATCTTCAAATCGGCTATATGACAAAGTTTTAATTGTTTTAATGGTAACATTGGATTACAAGACACATAATGTTTAAAGTGACTGGTAGGGGGCGGACGCGCGGTGGGAGAGTGCCTTTTGACGCGGAAAACGCGCGCCCGATTGTTACGAATATATTTCTCTATCTAACAATAAGTCAATACTCTGATCACTAATATCAAAAATTTACAATGAAAATAGAATTTATTCTAAAAATATGTACACGAATCAGACGTCGGTCGTGAGTCGACTCTGGACGACCGCCGTCGGCGCGTACTCTATCACATAGAAGATTCATAAAGTATAATAGTTCCACAGGGGCTTACCACCACACATCTCTCACTCGCCATTCAGAAACGATCTTTACTCGACAACTAATATAATAATTTACAAGAGTTTTAAATACACCAGTAATGTCTACACGAAAAGGTCTTTTAATGACGAGCAGAGATTAGCGTCACAACTCTCAGCCGTTTCTTCTTCATCTGGCCTATTGCTATACCAGCGCTCGTCGGAGCGTCGCATTGGCCGGTTTCCTGCTGGAATGTCTCTTTGTTTGTTCCGCATATCGCCTTTTGGTGGCAAATCTTTCTGTACAGATGTTCCAGATGTTGATGCAACTGGTTCAACTGCTGAGCTCTTTCTAAGAAATACCTCTATAGCACTTCCAAGTGCACTTGCATCCACCACAGATCCTGATGGTTTGTCCCATACAACAGCTGCCGCATCACCCGGAGCTTGTTTAGCATCTGGAGCAAAAGTTACTTTGCTTTTCTTAGGTTCATTTTCTTTTTTTTTTGTAGCTAAAGTCTGATGTCGACGTGTGAACCAGGTGGTACCGGAATCTGTAGGTTTTTCACGGAGTGTAGAGGCATCAAAACTACTGGACCTCATGTCTGCAAGCCGCCGGCTCTTATCAGGTTTGCCACAGCGATCTATTTCAGTGGCTGATGATGTGAGCGCATTTAACATGAGATGCAGATCTGTGTCTGTGCAGACAACTCCGGCACCTGTGCGTGGAGGAATTGGTGGTGGCGGTGGCATTTCTGAGGCTCGGCGACGAGCTGGTATCGGTGGTAGCGGGGCGCCAACAAAGTCTGAGTGCCTACGTCCACGGTTTGTGTATCTAACAGAACCACCCATGGGGGAACGCTCGTCAAGCGGTTGGACTTCGCAGACGCGTTCATTGGAGGTGTTCCAAAGACGCATGCGCACTTTGCGGGCCTGTACAATGTCATCCATTATATCAAGTTGGAGATTGTGTGTACTGCCAAGTGTATCTGTTGCTGGTGGACCTGCGAATTCAATTGGTAGATGAGAGCTACATTGAAAGGCAAGTTAGCTTTGTTTAGTTGGTAGTCCTAGTTTGAAACTATACAATCGATTTATTTATAAGAAGATTATGTATCTTCAATAATTTATAAACTCACATTTCTTACCAGAGCCAGAGTCTCTGCGACGTGCCAGCGCTGGGAATGCAGCTATAGATTCGCGGCGGCCACGACCAAATAACGCCTGAGGCACGCGGGATATTGTTACTACGGAATGTCTGTAAACAAATACTTGATTATTGTATATATTGGGGCTCTAATAACGAAATCTTATCTCTCATTAGCTACTTGTTAGTTCCGTTTGAATAATAAAATTGTGTCCTGTTTCTGTCTATCACGACTCTCCTGGTTATCATAACGGGATTAATGCAATGGATAGTGGTTCATTTGGTATCACTGACTTCCAGCGCAGTAATTTTGTCATTCATTAGATGTGTCACTAATACACAATTCTTTGTCATAAGATATCAAGAAACGATATCGTAAATGTACAATGTTATCAGAAATGTAAATGTGGTCTTACCTTCGACCACCAGGTTGTGGCGGAGCTTGACTAAGTGTAGCCAAGAATGCAGCTTCACGGGCCTCTCGCGCGGCTCCCTCACCCCGCTCAGACAAACGCCTCACCTATTTATATAATAATTATATTATACAGGGTAATTTTTTAACCAGTGCGCAAATTTTGAGAAAATAATCTTAAGCAAATTATAATAAACACGTATTTTTTATTTTGATATGTCTTCGTACTAAAAAATAAAGTTATCGCTAACGAAAGGTGTTTACTTTTGAAACAGATTTTATGGTCACACGACCCGCGCGCTTCTGTAGATACCTACGTTGGCGCCCGTTCAATGCGCCGAGGCGTAGTTATCTAGGCGGGTTACTGACCACTAATTTTATCAGGTTCGAACTAAACTTTTTAAGTATAGGTCGTGACCTGAAGTTATTTGTAAGAGTAGTTCTAATTTTTTCGTTATACTTTCATGGGCTTAGGACCATCAAAATGCAGAAAATAAAGCTTCGAACTGCTCGTAAGATTGGTGTCCATATTTTACTGATTGCAAGTCGGATAAAAAAAAAATACGGATTTAATAATTAATGGAAATGTGTTCTATTACTGATACAGAACAAATGAGAAATTGCGCACTGGTTAAAAAATTACCCCGTCTAATAAAAATCTAAGATTCCGAAAGTTAGTCAACTCGAATGAACTTCAAAATACTTGCCTGATTGTTTTAACAGCATATTATCATGAACATAATTAATTTTAGGAGTTCCTCAACATCTTTTCAAGTCTGAAGTCTATTCTGCCTCGTTTAAATATCTCTGATTTGCTTCGCAATTAAACGTTGAAAGTTTGCAGCTCAATATCGGAGAATATGTTTGTT
Organism: Leucoma salicis; assembly: GCA_948253155.1. NCBI lineage: Eukaryota > Metazoa > Arthropoda > Insecta > Lepidoptera > Erebidae > Leucoma > Leucoma salicis. The sequence continues at coordinate 23,009,978 of OX411811.1, forward strand.
ACAGAATATTGTATTGTAATAACTAAGACGTTTAATTGAGTTCAGGGCATTGGAAATCTAATTATTTAGAACTTGTGACCCGCCCTCCCTTCGTTCGTCCTACTCTAAGGTTTTGGGAGAACTGACTCACTACAACACATTACTTTGACCTAGGTATCTCTTAAGATTAAGTTAGCGTGTGCCTCAAACAGATTTTTACATGATTAGTTTACTAAAAAAATATCTACTTATAATATACTATGATATATTATACGCAATATATAAAGAAAATTATTATATAGGCAGATGAAACTGTTTAAAAATCCATTGCGTGGCCTTAGAAAAAAAAGCTGATATATAAAAAGACGCAGATAGCAACTTTATATCTACTATGTATATCCTTAAGTTTTTAGATATTTATTTGAAAAAAGTTATATTAATAATTTGATAATTTGGAAGAAAGTCATAATTATTTACTAAATAGTTTCGAATAACTTGCTAGTATTTTATGCTTTAGTTACAGGATTTATTCCCCTAAAAGATGCAGTCATGTTGTGGTCAGACACGCTAGGAGTAGTTTGAAGAAATGATTATTAGCCGTCAAGTGCACACAACTATCCAACTGCTGGATTTACATGAGATATATTAAAGATTATTATTACATGGGATTTTATGAAAATGATCACGTTGTTAACCGAGATATACCTATATCTGAGATATATTAATAGCTATCAATGACGTTTTTCTGTGTCAAACCTACAACGGGATTAGAGGATTAATATTTTCGGATAACTCGACATCAAAGCGGCCCTAGAACTACTTTGAATATAAGGGATATCTTTTCAATAGAATGACTTAATATGCCTTTTGCTTTTCGAAAAATTATAATAAAAGGTCGTGAAGTTATCAGCCACCACTTCACAAATACATATCTGTTGTATTCATACTTTTTAGATAGACCTTATAAAAAAAATGGAGGAGAAATGAAGTGTTATGATCAAACCTGACTAGCAGTGGGTCCTGTAGTACAAGATGGTGTAGGCAGCGAATGTTTGCGGTTGTCACGCCACGGCGACAGGTGGTATGGGTCCGGTGGTGATTCCTGATCTATGGAGAACCCCCTGGCAGGTGCCGAGGACCGAGGAGAAGAATCTGTGTCTTCTGCCCCACTTTCCTCCACCACGATCAACGGCTCTCCCCCACCGGTAATCGCCATGGAGCCGCGCCGCATCATTGCTGTATCAAAAAGCTTACCAGTTAAAATCAAATAAAACACCTATTTTTATTACGGAGCTATGTGTGGTATTTTTGAATACAGTTTGAAGAATGAAATATGACGTCAATTTGCAATAAAATCTTGATTTTTTCAGTAAAATAATTAGTTGCGATGTCATTCACAGATCACATGTAACTTTTACAAGTGTATAAATAAGAATATGTATGCACTCTGCTATGAAAATAATTTTATTGTTTTTTAAAGACAACACTAAGAAATAATCCTAATATCGCGAGGGACTTTACAAACGTATAATGTCGTGGGCACCAAGTACAGCAAGACTGAAAACAATCATATATGGATCACACAAAGACGCGTGGGAATTGAACCCACACTCGGGTGGGAGGTCGGTATGTAACCGCTCCAACGTCTATGCAGTGGATTATGAAATTAATATTTAGGAAGAGAAGCCACCACACACACACGGACTTACAATCGCGGCCACCTCAGCACACCATCCGAGCTCCTCACCCGTTAAAGGGAATGTAGCAAAGTACGATGGCATGCAAAAAGGGAAAATCTCCCCGTAATTGCAAGATTTGATGTGTCAGGATCCACAACACCCCAACTATTCAATAATGTACGAGTGGGTAATAGTTGTTTAAGAGTTTTTTTATGGGATATACATTCACTATACACATGACAGCATGAGGAGTGCAGATTAGCAATCTTTGGTTATTGTGCTAGCCGGGATATCCGTGGGTGTGTAATGGTTTCTTCTCCTAAATATCGGTATCATAATAATTAATAATTGACTTTTGCTAAGTGTCACCTCATTCAATCACATCTTAGATCACCATGATGGTGAAAACGTGAAGGTAAGGATGTATTTGTCTTAATTGCAATCACTTTTTCAATCGAAATAAATGGTCAAATAATTCAAAATCTTAATTTATGACACTTTGTAGGTTATTTAGGTAGTTATAGATTCTCATGCACGTCATTTTAATTAACTCATTTTACATCGTCTAAAAATTACTTAAAACAAATATACCTACCTATTTATAAAAATTTTATCATTTAAAATGATATTGTTTTTTTTTGTAATCTTCTTAGATTTTAATAATGGTGAGTGACGGCACTGGAGGCCCAACCTCTCGTTATTATCTCTCCTCTCCACCTTCAATCCCTTTCCTAGGCAAAGTGCGAGTGTTGCCTCTGGTGTTGCTAGCATCTATACGAGGCCTTGTGGCGTAGTCGGTAGTGTAACCGACTTACGTGCACGAGGTCGTGGGTTCGATTCCCACTCAGGACAATTATTTGTGTGATGAACACAGATATTTGTACGGTGTCTGGATGTTATCTATCTATTATATGTATGTATTTACAAAAAAAAGTAGTATATGTATTATATCCGTAATCTGGTACCCATAGCACAAGCGTTAAGCTTAGTTTGGAACCAGAGGACGTTGTGTGAAAAATGTCCGTGAATATTACGCTACGGAAACCGCTTATCATCAGGTAGATCGCATGTTTGCTAGCCAGCCTCGTAGTATAAAATAATAAACAGAAATATAAATTATTATTTGTTACAGCAAGTCTTAGAATTGGTATATTTATGATTAGCCATAATTAGTTATTACATAAAAAAAAAATATAGTCATATTACAAAGTTCTTTTTTTGAAATCTGTTTCCTACATGTCACCCTAGTATTAGACTCAAAATCACCAGGATTTTTTTGCCTCGAAATAATCTCCTTTGTTTGATAATAAATAAATAATAAATATTCACGGACATTTTCACACAAAACGTCCTCTGGTCCCAAACTAAGCTTAACGCTTGTGCTATGGGTACCATATTACGGATATTTACAAAAAAAAAGTAGTATATCATAGATAGAAAACACCCAGACGCAGTACAATTATCTGTGTTCATCACACAAATAATTGTCCTAGGTGGGAATCGAACCCACGACCTCGTGCACGGAAGTCGGTTACACTACCGACCACGCCACGAGGCCCGTTATTCAAATAACCCACGGAAAATTGGCAAAGTTATGTCATAAATCTATTAGTCAAGATCAACTCTTGTCTATTTGCCCGTTTGCCTAATTCTGACTAATAATGACAGAATTTAGTATTAGGTTGTCATGCTATACTGCAAAAACTACTGAACCGATCGGAATAATATTTATACCATAAATTGCAGCGTGTTTCGGAGGTTTTAGTATATGATATGTTGGTGATTATTTATCCGTAACCTATATTTTTGATGTGAAACATCTAATGCGGAGGGAGGGTAAAACCGGCTGTTAGCGTGGCGACGCTAATAATAAGAATCCTTAGGAAATTGATTTTTCATCGACAATACTATGACGCGAGTGAAGCCGCGGGGCATGTGCTAGTATTAGAATGAAATAATAGATGTTATATAAATAAAATATTAATCAAAGTTGATGTTTTATTTAACTTGTTTAAACATCGCGAAACGTAATTATATAAAGATCCTCGGTCCAATTTCTATTAACTTTGATAATTGCTGTAAGAAACTTAAATAATCCGTTAATTTGATTTTAAGCTCCTCGAGAATGTTTCAGATTTACAATTCAGGTCGGTTCATTGAGTATAATGATTAGCGAGATTTGTTTGCTAATGAATAATTAAGGAATTAAATAACTGTATTTTTTGCGTAGTCTTATTTGTATAATGTTAAATACATAGTTTAACACAATTATTTTATTTTTTCCCGTCCAAATGTACTAGCTGTATAGAGCGCTCTAAAATATAAGGTAGGGAGATAGTTTGGGCCCCCGGCGCTCTCACTCACCGTATGAACCACAACTGTAGGTACTCCTACTGTTGTAAGAGGGATAAGCAAGGCCATTAGAAAATCTTCCATGGCATCTTAAAAATATCAAAGAAAATTACCCGGAGAGAGTCTTAAATAAATTGCTTATTGATAATTTTTACAGACTCCATGTTTAAAGGCTTTAATATTCTTTTCCAACAATAGCCGGTAAAGCGTAGGAAAGAAATTCTTTTATCTTAACCTTTAACGTTAAGTTTATTTTATTAGATTATTTAACAAATTATGATCGCAGTGGATGTTGTTAATACTCGAGGGAGTGCTGCTGCCCACTTCCCTCGGTATTCCCTCAGTCGGCTCTTACGACTCCCATGGGTGGAGAGGGGTGGGACAATTCTAAAGCCGGCCTCACACAGCACATACTATTACTCACTAATACATAAAAATAAATAAATAAAGGTTATGGGGATAAAAGTTATAAAATAAAACACTTGAACGAACTTTAGACTAAGTGGAGTGTGGACTAACAACAATATTAAATGTTATATGCGCCGTTACTCCTCTGATATAAGAATGCAACTTATAATTGGTTCGGACCATAAGTTGCGCATAAAGTGTCAATAGACCATTTTACACAAAGTAAGTAGTGGGGAGAGTGAAAGAATAGAATGGCGCGTTCGTTCACGTCATCTTAGCAAGTGTCGTTTACAACATTTTTGCTAGTAAGACGGTGCAGGCGCCGTCATATAACTAAATATTCTGTGAATATTTCAAGCAAAAAAAAGGGCAAAAAGCTCACGTTTGTTGTATGGGAGCCCCCCTTAAAAGTTATTATTTTTTTGTTTTTAGTATTTGTTATTATAGCGGCAACAGAAATACATCATTTGTGAAAATTTCAGCTGTCTAGCTGTCGCCGTTCTTGAGATACAGCCTGGTGACAGACGGACAGACAGACAGACGTTGTATGGGAGCCCCCTTAAATGTTATTATTTTTTTTTTTTAATATTTGTAGTTAGTTTATTTATTAGTATTTTGGGACTTAAACATAGCTGGCGAGTCGTGGGTGTTGTAATACACCTCTGCCTACCCCTTTGGGGAATACAGGCGTGATGCTATGTTTTTTTTTCTACGTTTTGTTATAGTGGCAACAGAAATACATCATTTGTGAAAATTTCAACTGTCTAGCTATCGCCGTTCTTGAGATATAGCCTGGTGACATACGGACGGACAGACAGACAGACAGACAGCGAAGTCTTAGTAATAGGGTCCCGTTTTGACCCTTCGGGTATGGAACCCTAAAAAACGACTACTATTCAACTAAAAAACAAATCAACTAATTAAAATACTTATGTAGTAGTGTGTTGGCTGTTGTTTAATTTAATTCAAATTCAAATATATCTTTATGATTAACATGAGAAGACCTCTACAAGAAACTCATAAGCCACTTTTTTAAATCTGCCGCGTAAAACATGTCTAATAACAAAAGCAATCGATCACTATTTAAAGGAACTTAATGTGAAATAGATCATTTTATACTAGATTCATCCCGAGACTTCGTCCGCATGGATTTCAGAATATAAATACGGCACATATATTATCTTTGTGTAAAAAAAGTCCGGCATTTTTTTCTGGGCTCCAGACTATCATCCATCCATCCATCCATCAGTCTTTCGACGTCCACTACTGGACATAGGCCTTCCCAAATTGGGGGTATAGTGCCGTAATCGCAACGCTTGGCAGGCGGGTTGGCGATCGCAGAGGATGTTGTTAATACTCGAGGGAGTGCTGCTGCCTACTCCTCCCGGTATTCCCTCAGTCAGCTCTTATGACTCCCATGGGTGGTGGAGGGGGATGGGACAATTCTAAAGCCGGCCCCACACGGACTAGACTATAAGTATGCAAAATTTCATGAAGATTGGTTCAGTTGTGACGGGGTGAATGCGTAACAAACGAACAATCGCTCTCACTTTCGCATTTATAATATTAGTAAGGATTTTCTCGCGAGTATAATAATGTATTTGGTCAGTGTTATGCTTATATCTAAATAAAGGTTAAGAGCTGCCAACTGCCTCTGTGGTGCAGCGGTAGTGTGAGCACCAGCTGATCATAAGGTCTCGGGTTCGATCCCCGGGTCGGGCAGTGTTATTGAGTTTTCCGTAAAAAGATAAATTCTCAGTAGCAGCTTAGAGTTTGGAAATGTGCCCGGTAGATGGCAATAGGCTCGTCCCCTATTATGTGGGACTTAAAAATAGCTGGCGAACCGTGGGTGTGTGATACACCTCTGCCTACCCCTTCGAGGAATACAGGCGTTATGCTATGTTGTTCCTATCGAGAGTGGGCCCATTGTGATATATTGGGTACACACTTTTTTTTTTGTTTAGGCGGGAAAAAATGTACACCCCGTCGTTCGGGGCAACGAACAGGATAGTATGGGGCCTTCACCCACTAAAGAAACACACCGTGTGCCAACTCTCCGCCTGTATTGACGGACCACTGGTACTGCGTTGGATTACTTCAGTGGTACTGGGTACACGCCTAGACCTCGTAATTAGAAGTTTGTGTAATTAAGACCCAATAACCTTTCTGTACCTCCCTGGATTTGAACGTGAGCTCTGATGTTAGAAGTTCCATTATTAAGTCACTACACAAACGAGCAGCGACATGATATATTTAAATAAATCAGGAGGTCGTATCTAACTGGATATAATAGCCTGGTGGTGGATCAGCTGAAAACCAAACAAATCGGAAGACAAAAAGACAGTTTGAGAAAACGCTATGAATGTGATGATATAGTAAAAAAAGAAAGATATATTTTAAAATAAAAATAATGCAGTTTTGGCAATTGAAGACGTATAAATCAACACAAAATGTGAAATCGAAAATAACAGTCACGAGCAGGATTTGCACCTGCATCTCCTGGACACCGTCCAGATGCTTTGCAAATTCAACCATCGACAATTGCTTATGACTACTAATTTCGATAACACATTCATACTTAACGTCTTGGGCGACGCCTGCGCCGTCTGTCGGAAGTAATTTCATACATTATACCGACCAGGTAAACTGAATTCTGCAATTAAGATTTTTACCTAATAAATGACGCAACCCTATAAATATTTAGATATTTTTATATATATTTTTAGCATTTGACATGCTTAGCCATATAAGGCGTCGCCCAAGACGTTAAGTATGAATGTGTTATCGAAATTAGCAGTCATGAGCAATTGTCCATCCATCCATCCATTAGCCTTTCGAAGTCCACTGCTGGACATAGGCCTCCCAAAGAGAATGCCACAACATATGTTTCGCTCATATGGGGGATAGTGCCGTAATCGCCACGCTTGGCAAGCGGGTTGGCGATCGCAGTGGATGTTGTTAATACTCGAGGGAGTGCTGCTGCCCACTCCCCAGGTATTCCCTCAGTCGGCTCTTACGATTCCCATGGGTGGACAGGGGTGAGACAATTATAAAGCCGGCCCCACACGGCGCCGAGCAATTGTCACGATGGCTAAATTGGCAAAGCATTTGAACGGTATCCAGGAGATGCAGGTTCAAATCCTGCTCGTGACTGTTATTTTCGATATCACATTTTCACACTTTGTGTTGATATATATGGCTAAGCATGTCAAATGCTAAAAATATATACAAAAATATCTAAATAATTGAAGACGTGTTGACTTATATATGGTAAATAAAAATACTAAAAGATTAGAATTTTTTAGTCCCATTACGTCATAATTTTACTATAATTATTAATGTATATAATTACATAAACCGATAGAAGTGATACAAACCTCTTCTCAACCAGACACAAAGCAATCCAAATGATATGATATACTCAAAAATATCACACTTAACACTTTTTAAACACCAATTGAGTCGCAGTAAATAAATTAAATCACCAATTACAACTCATTTACAAAACATTACAATAACATCTTATCGTCCCTCGCGATCATTTGATTCAGCATCAACAGGTCTGACAGCGGCCCCGGCGGGCCAAGGCTGCTTTGGCACTGACCTGCTTCCGACGCTCCCTCTTCAAACGTCCCCCGCAACCCCCCTAGCTGCGCAAACTCAACTTCACCCGTCCGGGAACAGCCTTCAATCTCATTGCAATTGCACTGGTCCCCCAGATTATAACATATAGAAAATTATGTTATATATTCGTTATGTTAATTAATTATAAAGAATCATGTAAATGAAACATTAATTATTATTAATTACTATTTCACAGTGCCTCGTTGATTTCTGTGTACATGAGAGAGGGAGTCCTAATTTGAAAGAGGTGAAATTTATTGCTTATTTATACTTTTTTGCGTCGATTATTCTCTAATAGAATCTCTTAATAGTTAACTTGGATTAAATCTTCATTCGGATAACAAGGACGTTAAATTAAAAGAAAATATCTATAAAGATCAAAGTAAATAAATATTACAAGAAAACGTTGTAAAGTGTTATATATGTAAAGAAGAGGTACTGTATTCCGATTTATACCAAAAACGGTTGGACTTATTTAGATACGGTTTTCTGTAGATGGTTTGTGACCTATCAGCAATGAATTTTTTTTAGATACGATGGTGTTAACTAGCCCTAGGACACTGTAATAGACAATAGAATATGACACACCTCCATTATTCTTACTACGTTGTTCCTACATATTTATTTCCGAAGTTTGTGTGATGAACACAGATATTTGTACTGCGTTTGGGTGTTTTGTATCTATCATATGTATATATATATATTTACCAAAAAAAGTAGCATATGTATTATATCCGTAATCTGGTACCCATAACACAAGCGTTAGCAAGCACGCTCACTGAAGTTATGTATGTGAATCTCATTGGAAAATAGAAAAAACTTAAATAAATAAATAATAAATATTCACGGACATTTCACACAACGTCCTCTGGCTCCAAACTAAGCTTAACGTTTGTGCTATGGGTACTAGATTACGGATATAATACATATATTACGGTTTTTTTTGTAAATATATACTCGTACATTATAATAGATAGAAAACACCCATACGCAGAACAAGTATCCCTGTTCATCACACAAATAATTGTCCTGATTGGCAATCGAACCCACGACCTCGTGCACGGAAGCCGGTTACACTAACGACTACGCCACGAGGCCCGTCAATGAAATTCAAATATTAAAAAAAGTTTCGGGATAATAATAATTGTTTTATGTAATAACATGCCTATAAATAATAAGCAAATTAAACATTTTTTTAATACCTCGCAAGAGATGTAAACGTGGCACTTGAAAATTAAATGAAATTTTTGGCGGGCCGCGTAAAAGGTATTTAAGCCAAGAAAATCCGTCGGATGTTGTCAAAATCCATGTTCCAAAATGAGATTAAATTTTGCAATTTAAGGTAGGCATAGTTTATTATTAATTGAAGTTGGGTTCGTAAGTAAATGAAGTTTTTAATTGAAATAAATTGGCACGTCTGAAATAAAGACGTAAATAGCTTTTCCATATTGCTATATTTTTAAATTAAAATAGGGACAAAGATGGCGATGGCAGTCACCGACGGATTTGTTTGGCTTAATTCCTTTTAGTCGTGGGTTTTCCAAAAACTTTATATAATCCTATTTAAAGTGCCGCATTTGTCTATCGCATTGTGGGGATTTTTCTAAATTTGATTTAATTTTACTTCTGTAAGTGTTATTTATGAGTAACTTTATTATCGATAATTAAATAAATATTGGTAATATTTTATTGGCAAATAATTCAAAAATATACAAATGAATATTACTTCTTGTGGGTGTATATTTGGATTTCAGAGAGTTTCGAACTTTTACTTATAGTACTAAAGTAATCCAACATATTACCAGTGGCCCGTCATCACAGGCGGAGAGACAGTACACGGCGGCTTTATTTAGTGGGTGAGGGCCCCACACTACCGTGTGCGTTGCCCCAAACGTCGGGGTGTGCTGTTAGGTACAGTTATTCCCGCCTTAACAAAAAAAGGACCTTTACTTATGAAATCTAAAACTGGGAAATACGTGCTGATTATTTTTTTAAACGAACATATAATATAATATCATGGAAAATCTATCCAATGGTCAGTTTTGTAGTAAGCGATTGGTGTGTGGTTAGTAGTAAATTGTCTATTTAAATCTCACTATCTATCCACCAAGAGTCCGTAGAACTGTAAGCACTACCTTTCACGCTAATTAACACTGACCTAATTCCAGACCTTATGTCCCGTTAATACAACGTTAGTATGTTACGGGAGCTGAGATATTTTTATGTCAAATAAGTGTTTAACAAACACATCGTTTCCGCTACTTCAGTTACGTCGGTTTTGCACGAATAAATTTAACATTTTGCCGAAACTGTTACAAAGATTTTCCCAAATCTCTCTCGAGGAAAGTTTCCGCCAATTTCCTGCGGCAATAATATTGGTTTCTTCCATCTGTTTTGTTATAGATCATGAAGGGCTATTGGAAATGGATGAGGTACCACGTCTAACATGAAACTTTACTCTAGAAATCCGAGCTCCATCGTAAAGTTCTGAAGAATCTGCTTTGAAAGAATCAAGGTTATCTTTCTTTTGTAACTGTTTATAAGTTTGTGAAACGTCTGAGTATTTCCCATAAAACTTTTTATTTGAGGTGCTACCAGTGGGATGCTGACAGCAGTTAACAGGATACGTACCAAATCTATTTCGGTTGGGAAAGTAATTTAAATAGTTTGATCTGTATTTTAGCATTTTACAAACTTAAATAAAGAACAAATTAAAAAAAGACAGCACTGTTACACTGTTACTGTGAGCAGGATTCAAAAACCTGCGTCCCATCAAATTCGGGGAAGTGCTGTGGATCGCTAAGCTACCGCAGTCACCAACCGGTGATACCCAAACTCCACTTGACATTCGTTTTACATGTCATTACGACCCATGCCGCCTATCGCATGCATTTTCATACATTTTATTCCAATATAGTAAGTTTAATTTGCAAAAATTCATACTAAATATCATTTCGATGCGTCATTTTGATGTGAAATATCTAATGCGGAGGAAGGGTAAAATCGGCTGTTAGCGTGGCGACGCTTTTATTGTACTTGTCCCGTTCAAATCTCGCAAGTTAAATTTGACACACTTCCCGGTTTCCAATTGAGCTGAAATTTTACACGCATGTGTATATCACGTGACAATGCAATATTATGATGACATGAAGCTGATCTGATGATGGAGCTGGAAGGTGGATATAAGAACTCTATAATGAAACGTCGCAACCCCATCGAGTTTGGGCTCGTATGATTCGTCTTGCCGAGTACTTTGTGTCTAGATGGTATCCAGGGGCTGATGATGGAGCTGGAAGGTGGCCACAGTAACTCTGTAATGAAACTACGCAACCCTATCGAGTTTATACTCGTTTGATTAGTCTTGAGGAGTACTTTGTCAAGTTATGATCATTTTATTTCTACAAAATAATGTCGATGTTTTCACATCTGCTAGAAGTCCCGCGACATCTATTTAAAAAAAAATATATTATCTGTATTTTAGCACTTGGCATGCTCAGTTATTTTAAAGAACAAATTATTTGTGAAAGTGGAATACGTCCACAGTATCCGATAGGTGGCGTGAATTATAAAAACATCTGAAACAAATGTGAAGTGGAATTTGTGTCTCACCATTAGGTGACTTCGATAGCTTAGCGGTCGAGAGCACTTCCCTGGATTGGAAGGGACGCAGGTTGAAATCCTGCTCGCAGCAAAGCTCTATTTTTACTTCCGCAAATAATTTTTTCTTTAATTAAAATAGATTCCTGTACTTTGTTGAGTAAATTTTGACAGTAAACATTTTACTAACGAGAAATGAAATTTATTGTATACTTATTCATGTTAAATTATAATTAAACGCACATGAACTTTTGCTCTACTTTGAGTATACTATCAATATACGTTATAATAAAACTCATTATTACACGCTTTTTATTAGCTTCACCTGTATGTTTGTTTGTTTGTATGTTTGTAACCGACTCCTTTGAGCGCGATGTTGACCCACTTTGAACGGACAAATTTAATTTAAACTTTGTACACTTATCGAGAACCGATAACAATACAATAATTTGATAAATTTGTCTCATTGTTGTGATCAGGATCGCCAGGATCTTTTTTTAACAATCAATTGCAATTTTTAAACTATATTTATTTTATAGTACTAGAATATTCCCGTCACTAATTATTTATATGTAAAAATGGTATCCTACAGGAATGATGCATTTATTCGAGATTAAAAATAGACTGTGTCTTTTTCTGGGTTCTAAACTATAATGTATGCGACGGTGATTGGTTTAGTAGTTATAACGTGAAAACATAACAAACAAACTCACTCTCGCAATTATAGTAAGGATTATAATTTATACGATATTTGCTACCCCATTTATAATGAAAATTATGAGAATATATTATACCATAATGAAACATAGAACTGCCAACGCGTGGAATTCAGCACATTTTCATATGAATTTATTACATGGGGCTTTTATATGTCGCTTGGAAAGGAGGTTGAGGAATAATAAACATTGCTTATCTTTAATTGACGCAAGTATTGAGAAACTAAAACTATCATATATTATATCCTTAATCATCCATCCATCCATCAGCCTTTCATCGTCCACTGCTGGACATAGGACTCCCCAAGGGAACGCTACAGCGAACGGTCCTGTGCCGCCTGCATTCAACGACTGCCTGCGACTTTGACCAGGTAATCGGTCCACCTGGTGGGAGGCCATCCTACGCTGCGCTATAACCTTAATAGTCCTAATTAATATTATTGAGAACGTGAATTTGTTGGTATTTTACGCTATAACGATATATAACTGATCTACATGAAAATTAGCATACATATAGTTCGGAACTCAGAAAAGGACATAGTTTGCTTTCTATTCCGGAATAATGGATAGTAATTCTGGAATAGCAATTTTCGCATATGTAAGTAATCTTTAGTATGCCTTAGTGTGACGTATTTAAAAGCTTTTATTTTATATTCTAAAGTCTACGAGGGCAAAGTTGCGGGTAGAATCAAGTTTATTACTAAATCAGAAGTTAGGATAGGGTAGGATCATACTACATTAACCGAAATAAGTTTTAGGAAAACCAAAATGCTCGATGGAATCGGTTCTAATAATAATTACGATAATTAAACACAAAGTGAAAAATGTGAAATCGAAAATAACAGTCACGAGCAGGATTTGAATCTGTATCTCCTGGATACCGTCCAGATGCTTTGCCAATTCAGCCATCGTGACAATTGCTCCTGACTGCTAATTTTGATAACACATTCATACTTAACGTCTTTGGGTGACGCCTGTTGCTAAGCATGTAAAATGCTAAATATATATATAAAAAAACTAGATATCACGGGACGTCTAGCAGATGTGAAAACATCGAAATTATTTTTTAGAAATAAAATGATAATAATTTGACAAAGTACTCCTCAAGACGAATCAAACGAGTATAAACTTGATAGGGTTGCGTCGTTTCATTACAAAGTTACTGTGGCCACCTTCCAGCTCCATAATCATCAGACCTTGTATATCACCTAGGACTGAAGTTCTAGTCAAGACATTTCAAACGAGCCCTAACTCGATGGAATTGCACCATTTAATTACAGTTTGGCATGGCCACCTTCCAGCTCCATCATCAGACCCTGGATACCATCTAAAGATAAAGTACTCATTAAGACTAATCAAACGTGTCCAAACTCGACGTAGTTGCGTAGTTTCATTATAGAGTTACTGTGGCCACCTTTCAGCGTCATCATCAGCCCCTGGATACCATCTGGACACAAAGTACTCGGCAAGACGAATCATACGAGCTCAAACTCGATGGGGTTGCGCCGTTTTATTATAGAGTTCCTATGTCCACCTTGCAGCTCCATCATCAGATCAGCTCCATGTCATCATAATATTGCATTGTTACGCAATATATACGTGCGTGTACAATTTTAGCTCAATCGGAAACCGAGAAGTGTGTCAGATTTGAACGGGACAAGTAAAATAAAAGCGTCGCCACGCTAACAGCCGATTTGACCCTCCCTCAGCATTAGATGTTTCACATCAAAAATATCTAAATAATTACGATAATCTTAAATATTGTGTTACGAGAGAGATAAAGGCATTAAGAAAAGGAAAAGTCATCCAAAAATAACGCAAAGGGAAGCCCAGGGCATTAAATATCAGTTTGCAGAGCTACGTGACGTCTTTGGACGTCGGCTTTAATTACACCAATATAAGTTCCAACCGATCCGTAACGGCACTTTACTGCTCCCTTATCTTACGAGCGTAGAGGTGATCAAGTATGTGATCAAATTATAGATCTTATTTAGATGCAATTAGATCAAACTTATACGTAACTTGTACTGGGTCCATAGATAAAATGAGAAACATGGTAATTAATGAAAAATATGGTAAGGAAAAAAAATATTTTAGCATAAAATCTATCTATATGTTGAGCCAGTGCTGCTTTGTGCAGTAAGTATATACCTAATAAATATCCAAATCTGTGCAGTCGTTTAGGTATGATCGATTGACAAACTTCAAACATCTAAATACCTAAAAAATGTTTGATCTGTATTTTAGCACTTGACACGCTTTAAAGAACAAATTTTATTATTTGTTAATTGTGTCCGGCTTGCACTAAAGTTCCCTTTTTTCACATTTCACAAATAAATTGTTCTTTATCCAAAAATGTTCAAAAACATATACTCTTACTGATAGCAGGAAGTTTATTCCTCGATTAACTCATATTAATGATAAGTTTTATCCCAGAAAATTTAGATTGATATGAGATAGCTAGTTATGCATAGAAATAATAAATGTGTCATTGAGTGACTTACATTAGTTTTGTACATACCTATACCTAAATGCTAGTGTACCTAATGATGTTTCCTGCCTAATATTGTGCATTCGATTCTCACATGCGACATATAATTATAAATATTTTTCAAATAATAGGTCGATGGATGGATCGAATAGGTCCTTCCAATGAAATTGGCGGTGTGTATAGAAAAAACAAAAGGAAATTTTTATAATTAAATTTAATTTAATTAATCAATCAAAGTATGTACCATTGTTATATATGCACTGTCAACTTTTTATCAGTAGTTCATTGATTCCTTTGCTGGAAAAATTGTGGAAGCGGGAATCAATATAATCTTTAATGGAGGTTTTGACAGCCTCATCGGAATTGATTTTTTTTCCTTGCAAGAAGTTGTCCAAATTTCGGAAATAGTGGTAATCTGTTGGAGCAAGGTCTGGGGAGTACGGTGGGTGTTAGAGACATTCCAATCGCAGCTTCTCTAATTTAGCAACCATCTGTTGTGCATTGTTTGGTCTAGCGTTGTCCTGAAGCAGCAGTGGGCTAGAGCAATTGACCGGTCTCGGTTTTTTAACGGCTAGCTTTTCTATCATGGTTTGCAATTGTTGACAATACAGATTTGCCGTAATCGTCTGGCCAGATCTCAGGAAGCTGTACCTAGTGGATGACACCAGCATTGGTTTACCAGACTCTTACCAGTACCTTTTTCTGAGTCAACTTTCGCTCGGGGCAGGATTTGGCCGTTTTCGATTATCGTACAGGATCCATTTTTCATCACAAGTAACGATACGATTAAAAATCTCCGCATTATTGTGACGGTTGTGTAATGTAACGCAGCACTCGACTCGTGTTTATTGGTTTGCTTCACTCTATTCATGCGGTACCCATTTTTCGAGCTTTTTCACTTTTCCAATTTGTTTCAAGTGAATTTAAATTGTTTTAACACTCAATTCAAAGCCTGCCGCTAACTCTGACGTGGTATGTGATGGATCCGATTCCGCGATTACTTTTAATTCTAATTGTCAACTAGGGTTTCCGGCCGTCCACGGGGTTTGTTCTATAGCTCAAATTAAATTCCAGAACGAAAACATTGGAACTAAAAAAGAAACCGTGTTTTCTTTTACAGTAGCTTCCCCATACAGATCATTAATCCTTTGAGCTGTTTCCGTGGAACTCGTATTCCTAAATAACCCGATATTTTAAGTGTTCCATATTGTAAACAGAACGATGTCAAAGAAAAATCAAATCGCTAAATTCTCATTACTATAATTACAGAATCAGTTCACGAGGTGGAGGAGTGTCAATATTTGCTCATAACGACATGGGACATTACCTTATGGAAGCCCAAGAAATAGACGGAAACCACTTTATATGGCTACATATTTCAAAATTATGACTGGATATTGGAGCTACCTATAAGCCTGAACGCACCAATACTGATAATTTTTTAGAAAAACTGTCCAGTTAGCTCTTTAATAAAAAAGGGCGGTTATTTTCGGTGACTTTAACTACAACTTATTGAAATCAGATGGAGCGACTTGCAAATACAGAAACCTACTAAAGGAGAACGATTTTAAGATTCTGAACAAAATAAACCAAACATACTGCACTCGTACTAGCCCAACATCCAAAACTATCATCGATCATGTAAGCTCCAACTTAAAGAATACTAATTTCCATTTTGCAATTGTAGAATCTGCTATGTCTGATCATAAACAAATACATTTGGAAATTAAGCAGTATAGACCACCGCCTGTTACTAAAATCAGTTATAAAGCCATAGATTACGATTTGTTATACAAAACAGCTGAAAATCTTTTCAAATATAAAACATCAAACGACTATATGGAATTGAAAGGTAATTTATTAATATGCATAGACAAAAGCAGTAAAAATAAACTTAAAACACTTAATAGACCGAATCAGGAATGGATCAACAAAGAAATAATAGATGGGATAAATAAATGAAATATATTGTGGCTAACCTATAAAGAAAATATAGGAAACAAAATAGCAGAGATAGATTTTAAAAAAGCTAAGAGTTTAGAGTCTATGGAAATACAAGACACCAAAAGGAATTATTATTGCAAATCGTTTAAAAGTTGTGAAAAAAGTCCAGCAAAAATGTGGAATCTTATTAATAGTTTGGCTGATAATAAAATTATAACTGCCGTAGAACCAGCTATTCTCAGGATTAATTCAACACTCATTGAAGACCCATTAGCTGTTTGTGAAGTTTTCAATGAATATTTTTCTACCATAGGTGAAACATTAGCCAACAAAATACCGAAGAAATTCCATGAATGCTGCTTCATCCCTCAGGTCTCAACTACTACTATTCAAATTTGGGAATGGGAGCTAGTCTCAACGGATGAAGTTGAAAAAATTATAGATAATTTGAAAATAAACACTAGTTCCGGAATAGATGGCATAACTGCAAAGATTATTATATGCTTAAAAAACCTAATAGCTGAAAATCTTGTACAATGTATAAACAATTGCCTCAAGTTAGGAGAATTTCCTGATAGGTTAAAAGTTGCCAAAGTGTCTCCAATTCATAAACCTGGCAGCAAAACAGATCCGGGAAACTACAGGCCATCTGTTTTGCCAATAGTATCAAAAGAAGTAAATCTAATACACTATCAGCAACAACAGATCTCTTCAGATATTTTTATATATATTTTTAGCATTTGACATGCTTAGCACTATACATTAAACACAAAGTGAAAAATGTGAAATCGAAAATAACAGTCAGGAGCAGGATTTGAACCTGCATCTTCTGGATACCGTCCAGATGCTTTACCAATTCAGCCATCCTGACAATTGCTCCTGACTGCTAATCTCGATAACACATCATACTTAACGTCTTTGGGTGACGCCTGCGCCATCTGTCGGAAGTATTTTCATACATTATACCGACCAGGTAAACTTAATTTTACAATTAAGATTTTACCTAATAATGACGCAAACCCTTTAACGGGACGGTATCCAGAAGATGCAGGTTCAAATCCTGCTCCTGACTGTTATTTTCGATTTCACATTTTTCACTTTGTGTTTAATGTATAGTGCTAAGCATGTCAAATGCTAAAAATATATATAAAAATATCTAAATATTTAAAGGGTTTGCGTCATTATTAGGTAAAATCTTAATTGTAAAATTAAGTTTACCTGGTCGGTATAATGTATGAAAATACTTCCGACAGATGGCGCAGGCGTCACCCAAAGACGTTAAGTATGATGTGTTATCGAGATCTCTTAACTAATATAAAAATAAAGATTGATCAAAAACAAATAGTGATTGGTGTATTTATAGACTTAAAAAAGCTTTTGATACAGTTAGCCACAAGATTTTGTTAAAAAAAATTGGAAACAATTGGTATTGTTGGTAATGCACATAAAATATTTGAATCTTATTTAAATAATCGCCGGCAGATAGTTAAAATTAAAGGTAATCAAAGTTCTTCCAAACAAATCACATATGGCGTTCCTCAAGGTTCAATTTTGGGACCATTGCTGTTTTTGATATACATAAATGATATTCATAAAATTGGTCTTAAAGCTGATGTAACGTTGTATGCGGATGATACTAGTCTTTTTTACTATGTACAGTCAATAAATAATATCATGACTGATGTACAGGCTGACCTGAATTTGTTAAATTTGTGGTTCCAACATAATTTACTCACTATTAACGCAGAAAAAGCAAGTTATATAATATTTAGTGCAAAAAACAAAAAAATAAGCAGTTTCAAAGAACTTTCTATAAACAATACTACAATTAACAGAAAAACGAATGAAAAATATCTTGGATTAATTTTAGACAATCGTCTTCACTGGAAGCCACACAATAACAAACTCTGTTCAAAACTATTATTGCTTACAGGTGCAATACGCCGTATTGTAAAATGTCTTCCAAAAAATATAAAATATTTGATTTATAATTCTCTTGTAAAACCACATATTGACTACTTGATTGAAATCTGGGGTACAGCTGGTGTAACCTTTCTAAATTCATTACAAATTGCGCAGAATAGGTTGATTAAAATGCTTTTCAATTACCTCTATCGAACATACACTAAAAAAATATATAAAGAAACGAATTTGTTAAATATTACTCAAACGTACACTTATTACACGTGTATCCTTGTAAGAAAAATTTTAGAAAAGAATATACATTCTAATATAATTTTTACTAAAAGACACACTGTGCAAAAACGTTCTACGTCCCCCAAGGACAAATTATGGTAAAAAAAGTTTAGTTTACGATGGTGTTCAACTTTATAACAAATTACCAAATAACATAAAGGATTCACAATCTCTTAGTACTTTTAAAAGAACATTTAAGCATCATATTCTGCGGGAATATTAATAATATTGATTCCAATTAGGTATATCATAAATAATATATAATATCTTCATATAGTTACACAAATGTAATTTACTCATACATGCTTATGTAGGTTAATAGCAGTTAGTAAATATAACAATAATAATATAATATAACACTATTTAATAATATATAAAATAAATACACTAATATGTAAATTCATACGAATACTTTGCCACATCTAGTACGCGTTATTACCTACTTCCTACGCATACGCACCTACCTACATCTGCCTCGCACTAAATATTGTTTTTTCTGTATTTACCCACATGTTTTAAATAGTGTAGTTATAATTATTATATTTTAAATATTGCTATTGTTAATAATTGTTATTGTTACTTAAATAGTTATAGTATATTTTAACAAGCTAATCTGTACGTTCCTTGCTAAGTACTTGTATGTGCCTATCAGTGTTTCTCATGTAAGTGAATATTGTTCTTAATGAGAAATAAAGATCTTAAACCTTAAACCTTAAAATTAGAAACACAAATACACATGCCTAAATCTGAAATAAATTTGAATGTGGAATTCCTAACCAAACGCCAGATATTTGAGATCAAAGTGGCCAGTTTGACAAAACGCCAATTTCAAATGTAACATTAATTATTGTTCTTCTACGTCTTGGTGCATTTTTTTTCCTAGGTTAGGACATTAAATTTTATATGAGTTATAGTATATTTTTTTAGGCTGCCTGTCCACTAAAACGCGAGAGAGGCAGCGAAGCAACATTTATAAAAAAGCCTTAGTAAGTCAACCATTTATTGCACGTAAGATACTTTTACATAAAATATGTCTTAATCGCTGAGAGCAATTAGGTACATGAACAAATTTACTTAGTCATGGTAAAACTTTGAAGATAACTAACATTAAATAAAGTATGTGAATTTTTAGACAAAGACATAATCATTTTGACATCAATTTTGGACGTAAAGTAACATAAAATGAAGTGCTTTATGTAATAAAACTTAGTCCTATACGTAGAGGATTCCAACGTGGTAATTTTATAGCCAAGGTAAAACCTTCACACCTATAACATTTCTTTATTTTATGTGTTTAAGAAAACTATGTGGGATTCAATGACGTTGAAAGCCGAGGCAATTCTAGCCCTGTTACAGAGAATAAATCACTGATCGCTAGGGCTTTCAGACATCTACTAAATTATCAAACAAAATGAGCACATGAATTTATAACCGCCAATTAATTATATGAATATTTTTGAAGTGAAAACTACTTTAGGCGCGTTGAGCACTTTTTCGCCATTCACCTCCGAAACGGCTTCACCGATTCTTATGAAATTTTGTGTGTATATAGAGTAGGTCTGAGAATAGGATGTTAACTATTTTTCATACCCCTAAGTGATAGGGGTGGCCCCAAAAATTTCTTTTTATTTTGTGATCATTTTTATTAATTTTATTTTTGTTATTATTCGGCATTCAAAATACATACAACCTTAAAGGACATTGCTCAGCTGCCATACATTGTTGGCTTAAGAACCAACAAGCACAAAAAATAGTTTTTGTGTGGTTAATAACGACTAAATTCGATAGAAATTAAATTATAGTCACGGATACTTTCGAAAACTGCATAATATTCAAAGTAGTTATCCATTTTGAAGTTATAATTTGTTTTAAGTAGGTACATACTACATACGAGTATGGCGTCGCGGCTTCATAAGGATTTTAGCGCTTTAACATAGAAACTAATCTAGAAACTTATACTATGAATGAAATTGATGAAGATAGATTTAGTTATTCACTGTATTCACTAACTAGATGCCTTCGTCTTTACTAGGATTATTTTAATATAATTAATTTAGGTCTAGATATCTATAAATACTTACCTATCTGTTTGTAGTGTGACCTAGAGCGTTGCATTCGAGCAATATTTGCAATATGATAACATTAAATATTATTATTATTATACATTCCTAGCTCCGTATTTAATGTCAAGTTGTCGTTGTCAATAGATCTGTAAATCACAGCCAGATATTGATATTGGAAGAAGAAATCGGAGTCTGTTGTTTACGCCAAGTTGTTAGTAAAATTGTAAGTCAATAAACATAGGTACGGGCAAGGTGCGGTGATTGACTTTGAGTCAACTCAGAACTCAGGCAGCATTACTGTAATTTTTTCTGCTCTTGCGTTAGTGTTGCCAACTCTACGCTAGAGAAACCCGTAGAAAACTGGGAATGTTGTATAATCTCGTTTGCCTTATTTTAGATATTAATTACTTCTAACAAAGTCGAATATATTTTTACGACGTTTTAAAAATATTATAAATGGCATCAGGATGCGTGCGCCAACCACTAGCATGGTGTGTGCAAGAGTTGCGATGATGCCCAACAAAGCGCTCACTATTTTTGTTACATTGATAACACAAGTAGGGTCATTGAGCCGGTAGCGCGCACAGGTCCGGTACCCGGACATTTGCTCGACTACATACTTTAAAATCTTGACAATAGTATTAATAGCTGAAATAATACCTAATATATGTCTTATACGGTTTTAAGATAGTTGAGTGGTAATACTGCACCGATTTTAAAGCAAAAGACTAAATCTATAGCTGGGGATTAGCCGCTCAATATATTCTGTTACTCAGAGGTGAGTGGAAGTGCGAAAAATGTCAAAAAAATTTACGAGGGCGCTCGAGATGAATCGTAAATTTATTATTTTATATTAACGTTTAATATTTAGTTACATTTAATATTAAATGTGAAAAGGTATATTATAGAGTTTTTGTATTAGATTAACTTATTTGTAATAAAAATCGGGTGTACCCCAACCGGCATGCAAATTTGTCAATTACACCAATTGGCTAACAAGTGCTCGCCAACCAGCATACAGTTGCGAATTTTGCTTTTTCATTTTGTTTCAGAGTACATAAAGTAGACCTTCAATAGTCAAAAATATGATGTGATAAATGGTTCAACAATGTATTATTCAGTTTACGAACACATGCTTTCTTTAAAAAACCTTGTAAATTTTAACTTCAAAATTGTGTTCGCTTATCGGGATAATGCTGTGAAAACTGTGTTTCAGTAAGCGAACATGTGATTATTATGAAACAAAACTTAAGATAATTTAAAACATACTTTTATAATTAAGAATTAAATATAAGTTACTTTACTTATCATCACGCTATCTCCCTTACTTCTCTTCTCTGGCTACCCCAGCCAGAGAAAACAGAGTGCCAAAAGGCTCTATTCTTGCATACAACTCTCGCTTCCTCAATTCTCTTCATAAACGTTCGCCGGTTTCGGAGACCAGCTTCCTTGAATACATGATCAATTTGGACTAAGTGGGTTAGTCTCGGTCTCCCCCAGTACCTACATCTTTCCACTTTCTCATTGCATATCTTCTTAACCAATCGCTCGTCTGGCATTCTTTCTTCATGTCCGAACCATCGGAGCATTCTCTTTCGCATGTTTATACTCTCTTTCAGACCTACTTTCCCACTTACGTCGTCATTACGAATGCAGTCAGCCTAACTCCACAGATTTTCTGCAGTGATCAAGCGCATTTCAAGCGCACTGATATTACTCCCATGCTCCTTTTTGCATATCCAACTCTCGCTTCCCTATATTAATGTTGGGACAAGCACTGCATTATGTATTGTAACACGTGCCTTCTGGCTGAGGTAGTGGCTGCCGAAAAGTTGTCCAACAGCTCCATTTCATTCTGTTGTGTGTTGTCTATCTATTTCAGTGGTATACCTTCCACCCGGACTGAATCCACATCCAAGATTAGCAACCCTCGGCAAGCAGCTTGCATAAGTAAGAATAACGAATGTAGAAGGCTGATAGATAGAATACATATTCTGAAGGGGCATGATATAGGCACTACATCTAAGTGTTCGCCAATGGGTACTCCAGTGTTCGCAAACTAAAAAAAGTGTTCGCAAACTGGCATTTTCAGTACTTTTTCCTTTTTTTCCCATTTTATTCAAATCTACGTGCAGAATAGCAAAATAGCATTACGTTTTCAGAAAAAGAGTATATTCTTAACGTATTAATATAATAATACACTATATCATTCTTAGATAGTATACATTTTGAAGGGTTCAAAGAAGGCAGCTCCGCTAATTGTTCGCCAACCGGCACAATGACCCTACTTGTTAACTACATAAAATAACTACACAAACAATTAAACGGCACAATATATAAACATTGAGCACTTATAAAAAAACCGTAGATTTATTGTTAAAACTGTGGGTATTGCAACATTGATCGCCCATAATGGAGGCCGGTATATTTATTGACGGAGATGATACTTTTTAAATTGTTTACGAGATTCTGAAGTGTCCGTGAGATTGTAATAATTGATTTGTAAGTTAAAAATTAAACTAGTAATTCTAGTTATGGTGGCATACTTGTTGATTTTTGATTTTTGATTGACAGGCCAATTTGAGCAATGTCCTTTTCACCCTTCTATTGACAACCCTTATTTTTTAATAGCGATATTAGTATTGTTATTTTTGTAGTACATCATCTTTCACAGCGCTCCATGCCTCTTTCACTCAAATACCACATCCTCATCACAATAAGTTAGTTTTTTTCTACGCTAGAAATTCCCTAAACATACTCTAGAAATAATTTATATGGCAAAACAACGTTTGCCGGATCAGCTAGTATACTTATAATTATATATTATTCATTATTGATTTATTTATTTAGGCTTGCCTAAATTTCCGTATTTCACAAGATATTGGGTCAAAGGAATGATAGATATTCCTACTGCAGCCTATTTCTCGGCGAGTGAGAGCGCTGATAGCCCTTTTTTTCTAATTACTCTCCACTAATATAATTCCGGAGGATAGGCAACACGCTAAAGACAACGTTGGAGTTACCAGTGTCTACATATACACCAAGCAACCTGTAGCATATTTCTATTTTTAAATAAGTCTCATAAAAAAAATGTTTGATTTCATTCGCAGAGCGAATGAAGTACTAAGGAACAAAAGCAGATATTAAATTCTGTAGGTAAACTAAACTTCCAGTAACAAGATAGAATATTGTGAAAGTTGACAATAACGTTGGAGCAGTCGCTCGACTTGTAGGTAATTAGTTATCTCTGTTTGATGATGATAGTGAACGAGGATAACTGACATTCTCGGCTTCACAAATAAGTGATGGCTTACTCTTTACTCAACTCTGTTACAGCTTTATATAGTCAGGAGAAATTATTTATTTGATGCACTGCACTGGACTAGCGAGATGGGCTGTACCGTCGTACCTTCCAGTTCTATTGGTCACATCTATGGCATGTAATTGTAATTCATGAAGTAAGTAATATAATAATTTATGATAATAACGCGACTATTAGGTACACATTAAGAATAAAACTCCGACGAGTAATACAATACTTTACAGCATTCATTTTCCACTAATGCTATCTCTACGAGTCCTTAAATTATTGATTAGCTCTGCCAGAATAGCCTCATACACAGGTGCAGCACTTTGCTGTTGACAGAGTCGATTGCAGCCGTCGATACTGGCCATCGGCTCGTCGGCGGCTTGTCGGCTGCTGCTGTTGACGTTTGTTCAGCAATAGCTGTCAACATGTTAGACAGCCAACGTTTAACGCTGACATTCCTGAGAGATGTTCTCGAATTCTACTAGCCTAGTAGCCTAGTAGGGTGTGACCTAATTGCTCTCCCTTTGGGAAGAGACCTATGTCCAACATCAGGACAATAATTAAGAAAACAAGTTGTGAAAAAATTACATTTAGCTACCAACTATAAAATCTACATAGACTAAAATCTAAATAATAATAATAATAAATATTCACGGACATTTCACACACTTCCTCTGGCCCCAAACTAAGCTTAACGCTTGTGCTAGTTACCAGATTACGGATATAATACACATATTACTTTTTTTTTGTAAATACATACATAAATAATAGATAGAAAATACCCAGACGCAGTATAAATATCTGTGTTCATCACACAAATAATTGTCCTGAGTGGGAATCGAACCCGATCGTACACGGAAGTCGGTTACACTACCGACTACGCCACGAAGCCCTTATATAAACAACTATAAGCGTAAAGACGTCGTATCTTCAACAAAGTTACCGAATTATTGTCGTGTTGTACGCCGCAAGTTCGCAAAGTCGTAACATAGGTACTCGTAAATATATAATACGTAGTCCGTGTATATGGGATAGTCACTTCGTACAAAAGTGATGTCCAATATAGCGGTAAAAGCGCTGGAAAATTGAGTTGCGTAGGTTCTTGCTCTTCATATACTACAGAAAATTTTGTACAAATAGGTATATTAAAAAAATTAAAATGCGTGTACTTATGTACGCGCGTGAGAAGTTTTACTTCTTTGGCATCATTAATAAATAAAGTAATTAATAAATTCGTAACTGCAAAACTTGTCACAGTTATGTTATTAAATACCTTACTCGATAAAGTAATTATGTCTAATGTCACTAGATGGCGTTAGTAAAATTTTGAAATTTCTTATAAGTCGATGTTAAGAGTTTAAGTGCTTTCAACCCCCTCCATGGTAGCGTTAAACGTTTAACGCAACCTTTTGGAAGTCGCATTAGAAGTATAATTTCAAAGAAGCGACGAATATTTATTACTACATTTACAATGTGAAAATAAGATAATTTATATATTGTTAGGAGAGTTCACAACGGCTATTTATTAAAAAGTTGAATAACGATGTGCTATTTTTAAAACGCCTATTATTTTTTACGCTTTAATATATTAACGATATCTTTTGATTATCGTCGTATAGGACATCGTGCGCTATTTGAGGTTACGTTATTTAATATAGCTATGTACGCGCGTTGAGCAGTTAACAATCTTAACAATAGATGACTGTCTACTAAGTGAATTGAAATTGTGATCTAAGATATATGTATTTAGATTCTGCCCGCGGCTTCGTCTGCATGACTTAGAATTGGGTCAATCCTTACTAATATACTTTATACACTAAAATGTCGCTTTCGTGACATTTTTTAATTTAGGTAAACAAATTTTTAAATATATTACCTAACCGAAAATTATTTACTACTTTAAACTAACTTTTATTTACAGTTTTATAATACACTAAACAAACAGACAAAACAAACCAACACCACGAATAATATAAAATCACAAACTATAAGTAGGTACAACGCGCGGCAATCGCTCACAGACTCAGGACAATCATACACGTTCCAGCTTAAGTGAGTTATCCGTACTGATTGATTATTTAATCGTTCAAAAATATAACGAAATAGAAATCAAATAACGAAAATAACCAAACGATGTTTTAGATACTTATTATTTTGCACGTTATTTTTTATAATTGACAGAAATATAGTTCATAAGTGGTAAAGTTAGAGCATAATTTCGTATGTGACAATGATATGAACGGGTCAGGGTCATTCCGTTCTGTCCCTTTCTTTCGCGGTATGACTGACTGAAGTGACTGACTGTTCAAGTGTGCAATGTGTGCATGTGACTGTGATGTTTTGTAAGTGTAGTGTGTCGTCGACGTCATGGGATAGCGGTTGCTGTAGTATTACATAAGGTAATAAAAGTAATCGTCCAACAAAAATAACGCTTGCCTGGTGTAATAAATAATGGGGCTACAGATTATTTATAAATAGCAAGTTATTTTATTAGTTATTTAATATAACGAATACGCCTATATATTGTGCAAAACACTGTAACTTCAGATACAGTGTTTTGTGCT
This sequence comes from Leucoma salicis, assembly GCA_948253155.1. NCBI lineage: Eukaryota > Metazoa > Arthropoda > Insecta > Lepidoptera > Erebidae > Leucoma > Leucoma salicis. Next base: position 23,036,901 of record OX411811.1, read on the forward strand.
AACATGAATAAATCGTATTTTCGCACATGTTTACATAGTATAGCATTAAATTTTTTTTATTATGTCTCAAAAATACTGAGAAAACCGAAGAGAATAAACACTGTATTTCAAAAATTATAAGGATCAAATTTGATAAAACACTGCAACATCAATTACAGTGTTTTGTAAAACACAGCTAACGGTATAGTCGCCTGCTATCTAAAAGATACAGTGTTTTGTCATAACAATCGGTTGGGTTGAAGTGAAATGTCATTTATTATACTAATATTGTATCTCCATCATCCCCTTCAATATCGAAAAAAGAAACGAGATAGAGAATCTCAAGAAACTTTGAAACTTTTGAAAAGCCACGGCAAAAGCATTCTGTATTGCAATCATGCAATTGCAGCAAACTAAAATCATTTGAAAAAATTAAAGACGGTAGACAAAATAATTTTCGCTACACCTCAAAGATATAAAAAATTTATGCAGTAATTAGTATTCCTGACAAAGTATTATTTACTGCTGTTATGCAAAAAGAAATTTCTATGCCTTTACCTAATGACGAAGGCATATTATTTTTCTAGAAATCTTGTTTATTTGAAGAAACTTTTGCTCAGCCCAGCAAAAATAAACTAGCTGTTGGTGTTTTATGGCACAAAGCAGAAAGGGGACAAAAAAAGCCTTTAATATTGCTAGTGCTTATATGAACTTTTTGCTGAAGTTTTGCAGAGATCTCAAATAAGTTTATTTTATCAATTGCAACTTGCAACGCCCAAAATTTTTTTTGTTTTCAGTTTTAGCTCATCTGGTAAACGATTCCTCCACTTCCATTGAAGACATGATAATGACTATGATTTTACGGAAATTAAGTTTTTATGATCAATAATAGTTGATGTCTTCAGTGTGATGATGATGGTGACGACGATAGGCTACTTTGTATTTCTGGAAACAATTTTTCTATAGATACAGTTTTATCTATAGTAAGCTTTTCGAATCATATTTGTGTTGACATATCACTGTAACTATAAATACAGTGTTCTGTAATAACAAATGTTCTCCTTTTGTGAACATAGAGATTTTGACAAAACACGTTTGTAGGTAAGTAAGTGTAATGTAAGCGTAAGTGATATGTTTTTAGATACAGTGTTTTGTAATGGCACGGCAGCGCAAAGGCGAGTTATTCGAATTGTCGATGATCCCGATCTCACTGAAGGTCTGGAACCATTGGAGCGGCGGAGAGACTTCGGGTCCCTCTGTGTGCTCTACCGGCTCTACAATGGGGAGTGCTCGGAGGAGCTGTTTGAGATGGTACCGACATCACCATTTTACCAGCGAACCACGAGGCGTCGTGGTAGGGTTCATCCACACCACCTGGAAACGATTTCGACAAAGACAGTTCGTTTTCAGCGTTCTGTTCTACCACGTACGTGTAAGCTCTGGAATGACCTACCTGCTACGGTGTTTCCCCGGTGCTATGACATGTCCCTCTTTAAACGAGGTTTGAAAGGAGCACTTAACTTGTGGTAGGCGGCGGCTTGGCTGTGCCCCTGGTGTTGCTAAAGCCCATGAGCGGTGGTTACCACTTACCGTCAGGTGGGCCGCTTGCTCATCTGCCACCGCTGGCAAGTAAAAAAAAGCACTATTGACAAGTTGCACTAATGAACAGTACAAATAACCGTGTAAGTGAAAGAGATAGCTCTATCTTTTCAATTGTCGTCTTCGAAGCATAGGTTATGATTTTTTGAGTCCAGCCAACAGAGCTGGCTATTTCGGAGGTAGGTAAAAAAGGTAGGTAAATGAAATACGATAAAATAGTTATAGATATTGTATGGATCCTGCTTTTATTCAGTATATTAAGTATTAAAACAAGTTTCATTTGTTACAAATATTGAAATTATTTATATTATTATTTAAGTTTAATAAATGTTAGAATATTATTATAGAATGAATAGTTTAGGAGGAGAGCCACTCACCCACTGACTGTCAATCCCGGTTATCTTTGGACACACACAATAACCTAAGATTGCCAACCCGCGCTCTCACAGATAGAGGAGAACGTGATAATAGCAGAGTAGCATGCACGAGAATGACAAAAAATCTCACCAATGCGATATAACCATGCGACACGGTAGGACTCTCAGAACCACAACGTTGCAATATTCCGCAAAAATCCGAACAGAAATTCGACACATGTTTTGCCTTTACACGAGGCATCCTCCGGACTACTCGGCAAGAAATGAGCAATTTGTTACATAATTATCTTAAATTACCTTTTTGAAATAAAATCTTTAAATTAAATTTTTAAACTTTGGATTTTGTACTATTCCGACGTTTAGAATACTAAAAAAACCGTATTAATATATAACTTTATTCGCTGCGTGGTGGCTTTCGTCTACAATAAACATTTACCACCAGCATGTTTGCTATCATTTTATTTTTAAATAGTAATCTGTTATATAAACAAATTATTAGAAAATTCATAAATGAAAAACTGAACTAGAGGTAATTTTGTGACTTTAATGCCTATGTTTCCCCTCTGTACTCATAATCTATGTCCACAGTGCAGGCGTCCTTATCGCTCTTGTGGAAAAATGTCTCATTGACAGCCATTTATAAAAATACCAGCCTTTGCCAGCGGCTTCGCCGCAGCCAAAAGCTAGTTTTTCGGTTATATCTCAGGTTCCCGATATAGCAGTGGGATAAAATGTCTACCAGTCTTTAAGTCAAATCAAGGCCTTTCAAATAAAAAAAAATTTGCATCAAAATCCATCTAGTAGTTCTTTTATATAAATTAAAAAAAAAATCTAGTTTAAATAATTTTCTAGTTTTTCGGTTATATCTCAGGTTCCCGATATAGTAGCGGGGTAAAGTGTATACCAGTTTTTAAGTCTAATTAAGACCATTCAAATAAAAAAAGTTGCATCAAAATCTGTTCAGTAGTTTTTGTGTGATGCGCGAACGAACAAACAGATAAACAGACAAATATTCTAAAAAAAATTGTTTTGTGGTTAGACACACCTATATAGCCTATTACAGTCATTTTTTCTCAAATATCTTGAATGTGAAACAGACACAGCTCTGCTACAGTTTTATAATAGTATAGATTACAAAAATATTTTTATTGAAATATGCCAATAGTTATATAATTTTCTATATATTTACATGTGATAGGAGATCTCTTGTGTTTCATTAACTTTGGTATCGTATTTTGTACACTTTTCAAACACACATGATGACATATTTGTTATTTTTGTTACTCAATGCACATGACAGCTCATGAGTTTACTCGTCGACTGCTTGGCGCGGACTAAAGACAAAACGTCCTAATTAGGACGTTTTCTTTGGGACGTTTTCGAGTCTTCACAAAACGCGCGCTTGTAACATATCTACCTCTTTTTATAGACAATATCATTGGTTTCCACAACCTAGATATTCTAGGTAATATATTTTTTTAGATTAGATTAATTTATAGGTACCTAATTAAATTATACTTACTAATAGATATACATTATACATGCATAAGTACGTTTATTTTTTTTTTGTTACTCTCTCACGACGTATAAATGGGTGGTTCTTGTGGAATAGGAATTATCGCATAGAGATTATTAATAATAAATAATAAATAAATAAATAAATATTCACGGACATTTCACACAACGTCCTCTGGTCCCAAACTAAGCTTAACGCTTGTGCTATGGGTACCAGATTACGGATATAATACGTATACTTTTTTTTTGTAAATACTTACATATAATAGATAGAAAACACCATAATACTTGTGTTCATCATAAAGATAATTATCCTGAGTGGGAATCGAACCCACGACCTCGTGCACGGAAGTCGGTTACACTACCGACTACGCCACGAGGCCCGTCAAAATGTTTCATTAAGTGACATATATTTTTTATTGCTTATGGTGGCATACGAGCCACGGCACACCTGATGGTAAGTGGTATCGACTCAACTATACCAAGAGTATTGACAAGCCGCTGCGTATCATTTCATTTCGCAGATATGAAATGAAAGAATAAACGCCTTTCTTCTGCTACAGCCAAAACACACTGACGTGCTTCATGACCGGTCACACAGGAGACGGTGGTACCGACCCATTCGGCCCGGTAGCAAGTGAGTACTCTCACTTGATACCCAGCCCTACCACCAGTAACGCAATGGGTGATAATTGCTTACTTCCCTTAGTCGCCTCATACGACACCCGTGGGAAAGAATGGGGTGGTGACACTTGTATTCTTAGTCCGTCACCACACAGACCAAAACAAATTAAGTTTATAATTGGGTATTCCGTGTAATAATTCCTACAAACATGCAAACCATTTGAAAGGGTGTTTTAGTCTAACATTCTAAAGTTAATATCATATTGTGTCCCCTACTCTGTAAGCACTGGGCGTGATTTGCTAACCTGTGAAAGTACTCTGTTTTAATAATGATTTTTTAACACAAACAACTAACTCTTAGCTGTATTTGTAAAGTAAAATGACATTGGGAAAGTTGTGCCTATGAGTATATCATTGCTATCTTTGATCAATAATATACAGTTGTATCGAAGATTATCATTTATCAAGAATTGAATTGACAAACACGAATTGGGGATTATTCCCTATAGCTGTATTTTTGTCTCACCTTTAAGTTAAAATGAGAAGCAGCGTAACACATCAAAAAGTATCTAGAAAAATGCGAGTTCGGTAAATGTTGACAATCCGTCTTCGTTCTAAGGATTGATTGTGGCAGTTTTGACAGATGCGACATCTGTTTTCATTTTGTAGTTAATAGAGACACGCTTTAGTAACGGTATATATTTAACGGCGTTAATTCTTTTTTCGTCTGCGCAGTATTTCGTTTTCGTAGATTTCTCTTTGGAGAAATATTTCCAACTAACGATTTGCGCGTTGAATATAGCTGAGTAAGAATTATCGCAATTGTCTGATTGTGAGGGTTTAAAGATTATTTATGAGTATAAGTTTATTGTCACTGAACCTTTGATTCTGTAGTGTCCTTAGAACACCTATCGTTCATAAAGCTTTATTTATTAATAGACATATCACTTTTGTATGTTATTTCCCCACTGAACGTGGACAGATGACTTAGTCATTTAGGTACCTATTAATCACCGAGCCGAGTATCTTACAATCGATTTCAACACAAGAAAAATACTGAGATTCGTAAATGTTTGTTCTTGGTTTCGGTGTAGAGAGTATCAACCGTATCTGTTTACTTTACAAACATACATAAGTCTCTTACGATACTGGGAGCCGCATAGGTAGTGGTAAAAGGCATAGTATATGTATACAAATAAAAATTTGCCGTCTTAGGACGTCTGGCAGAAGTGAAAATATAGATATTATTTTTTAGAAATAATGCGTAGAAATAAAATGATTATAACTTTTTCATGGACAAGGCAATGAACTTATAAGTAAGTGTAAATAAATCCTATTGTTATAATATACTAGCTGACCCAGCAAACGTTGTTTTGCCATATAAATTATTTCTACATCGGCAGTAGAAGGGTGAAAATTTAGGGTTGTATGTATTTTTTAAGGCCGAATCATAATAAAATAAAAATAATTGTCCAAAAATAAAATATAAATATTTGGGGGTGGGGTCACCCTTATCATTTAGGGGTATGAAAAATAGATGTTGGCCGACTTTCAGATCTGCCCGATATGTACACAAAATTTCATACAAATTGGTCCAGCCGTTTCGGAGGAGTTTGGTAACAAACACCGCGGCACGACAATTTTATATATTATTATTAAATAATATATCATTATAATAATAATAATATTATAATATGTAAGTCAAACAATATTCTTATTTGAGAATATTGTTAGAGTCTTATATTATATTATTCTTGGTAAGCGCCCTCTTGCTATCCATTGACAAATTAACAATGTTATTGGTTTATTGACTGACGTTATGCTTCCTTGTTACATGCCATTGTCAACAAATGACGTTAAAAAAAATTAAATAAATTGTCTAACAGACGGTCTTACCCTCCCTCCGCATTACATGTTTCACATTAAAAATATTAGTCATGTAAGAGCGTCAATGGGTATGAAAGAAGACAAGAGAGTTGAACAGAGCAGAGATGGCTAATGAGTTTTTAATTGAACCAATTTACTTTATTTACGTCGAATGAAAACGTTGTTATTTTTCAGTATTTGTTTCGGCATTTGTCGCGTTAATTGAAAAGTCACAGTTATTTTCCAGGTTAATTGTTATGAAGTATTCATTGTTCACTGAAACTTCAATTCAATCAGCAACAGTATTACGTTTAAATTTGTTTGCGTATAACCAAAGTATATTTATAGGAAATCTAATTCACTTTATTTTATGTAGTCTAATAGTAATTATAAAAATTTATTTGGAAATGAGATTGTAGGATTACAACTAGTTAGTACAGCTAATTAAAAATTAAGTGACAATACAGTACCTACAATAATAATGGGTGGATTACGATTACTGCCCTCGTAATTAGGCTTCTGAGTAGCCTGTGTTAAGAAAAAATTAAAAAGAATAGTCTATTTTACACATACATTTGGAACAGCTATCTTTATGATAGGTGAGTTGCACAGACATTAACACCATGTTGGCCTGTAGCTATAGCGCATGGTCTACCACCAGGTAGACGGAAGGCGACCTCATTTGCTGTTTGTAACCATGAGCAATAATAAAATCAAATAGAGTATCTCAATTACGGTATTAAGTATACGAGTATGTTGTATTGAGAAGCCGACCCCGTTTGTATTAAAAAAAACTCTTAAGCACTTTAGAAGGTTTTTATTGACCCTTAACACCGTAGTTACACTAATTTCTGCTAAATGACCTCAACCGTTCACCGCCGCGTCTTCAGAGCCTATGCCCGCGGCTCCGCCGCAGCCAAAAGCTAGTTTTTAAGTTATATCTCAGGTTCCCGATATAGTAGCGGGATAAAATGTATACCAGTTTTTAAGTCTAATCAAGAGCTATCAAATAAAAAAGTTGCAATCAAAATCCAGTAGGTTTTGCGTGATGCGCGAACGAACAAACAGATAAATAAACAAACAGACAAAAAATCTAAAAAAAATCGTTTTGTGTTTAGACATGCCTATATTGCCTAATACAGTCATTTTTTCTCAAATATTTTAAATGTACAGACACAGCTCTGTTACAGTTTTATAATAGTTAGGATATACCAAGAGGATCATATTAAAATTATACAATTCCGCGAATGTGGCCGACTAAGCTTTATGTATATACTAACAAAGGATGTAAATAAATATGGTTTTCTATCACAAAAATATTATATTGAATCCGTCTGTAACATTATTCCGATATCTGGGTCATACGATTTTCAACAAAGAAAATTAAGCAATGTGTGATGGCACAAATCACTAGAACGCATCTGTGACGAAACAGCTGTATATTGTACAGTTGTAAAACTTATTGTTAGACATAGACAGTATGTAAACATGCTTTAGGACCATAGAGAATTATTTATTGCCTGTGCTGTTGTACGAATGTTCTTTTAATAATGTGTGGCAAAACTTATGGTTTATTTTTAGGAGTGCGTGGTAGTATATCGAGTTTGAAAGTAATGTTCTTTATATCTAATAATAGGTATTTGAATATAGCAACTGATTTGCCTAAGCGTTGTTTTAGAAACTGTGAATTTAGAATATAGTTGTATTTCAAGTATTTTTAAAGAGAAGAGGCTCTATATTTATATATACTTAAGTTTACTTACATTTATTAACCCATAACTTTTTGTTTATGAAGATTTATTATATAAATTGCCTATGGATACTAGGCTTTGCCCGCAGCTCCGCCACAGCCAAAAGCTAGTTTTTAGGTTTTATCTCAGATTCCCGATATAGTAGCGGGATAAAATGTATACGAGTTGTTAAGTCACAAAAAAAGTTGCATCAAAATCCGTTCAGTAGTTTTTGCGTGATGCGCGAACACAGACAAAAATTCTAAAAAAAATCGTTTTGCGTTTAGACACGCTTATATAGTCTATTACAGTAATTTTTTCTCAAATATCTTAAATGTACAGACACAGCTCTGTTACAGCTTTATAATAGTATAGATATGAATGTCGATTAGGTAGTTGGTTAGGTGTAGGTATAGAGTCCATCCATCCATCCACCTTTCCTCGTACACTACTGGACACGAGCCTCCTCAAGAGAGTGCCATAACGAACGGTACTGTGCAATCTGCATCCAACGTCTGCCTTCTCCTGACTTTAACCGGGGCATTGATTATCACCACTCACAAACTCACGCAGATCGTAGACCTTAATTTTTAGACACTGTTAAATTTTGAAATCATTGTTATTTTCTTTTATTTAGTTTATATATCATAATGTATTATTGTTTTCTTTGTGTGTGAACGTCCGTAACGTCATCAAAGCGCTTCAACGAAAGACCAGCGTAGGTTTGACCTGCTTTATACTGAGTTGGGGTCGTTTTGTATCGGAATTCTTTGTTTTTTTTTATAAAGGTTTTATGTCAAATGCTATTTTGATTAGTTAAATAAATATTTTCTTCTTTTTCTTTATCTTTACAAGAAGATCTCCCTCAGCTTTTCTTACACTACACAGCCAAGCTGGATCTATTGATTGACCTTTATCTCGAAGTTGTGTCTAGCTAAGAGGAATGTGTGTCCCAGGTAGACATAGTGGTGCCGCCGGCGGGCCACTGAAGTAATCCAACATAGTATCTGTGGTTCGTCAACACAGGCGGAGAGACAGTACACGGCAGGTTTCTTTAGCGGGTGAAGGCCCCACACTACCCTGTTCGTTGCCACGAACGATGGGGGTGTGCGGTTAGGAACATTTTAACAAAAAAAAGATAGATATAGTGGTCGACAAATTTGATAATCGCATTCTCGGCTAGGGCCGTAATCTAATGATAATTATGTTTAATATACTTATATGACTTTTTTCTTGTCAGTGTTAATTTTTAGTCCAAGTAGTCAGAAAAACCTGCTGAGACTGTAAGTATTTTATTTTATTTTACTTTATTTGGAAAACTAGCAACTATATTTATTAATAAACAATACGTGGAATATTGGACATTGGAAACCTATTTGCGAAAGACAAAAACAATATTTACGGAACACTTTCCAACTAGTCCAAAAACTGTCTGATCTTACACACCGCTGACTTTTCTATTTATCGAGATGATGTGGGTATTTCTTTACAAATGATCACTGCTCGGTGAAGTAAAACATCGCGAGGAAAGGTTTCCCTATGTTTGGGAGAATTTATGCCCGATAGATTTTCTCTAAGGCTTATGAAGCCTGCCAATCCACCCTAGGCCAGCATGGGTGGACTACGGCCTGTATCCCTCTCGAAAGGAGACCTGTGCCAACGGTGGAACAGTAATGGAAGGAAAAAAAATACATTAAAACTGCTTCTTTTTTGTTTTTTTTTTTTAAGAGAACACTGCGCTTAGGCATAATCCTTGTATCGCGGGGGACTTTACAAACGTACGATTTCACGAACACACCAGTACACCCAGATTCAAAACAACTATTTGTGAATCACACAAAGGGTTGTCCTATGTGGAAATCGAACCCACAACACTCGGGCGGGAGGCCAGTATCTAAACCACTCCGCCTTCAATTAATATCGCACAAAATAAATGAGATTTAATTAATAGCTATTTTGTTATGCCAAAAGTACGCAGAAGCTATATTTGTTCAAATTGTTGAAGCATTGGCTCAATCTATTATCGGTTAATAAATTGCCGTTTAAGAAGGCGCATGTAAGAGGCCCAAATAGGATCTCCAGCGATTTTTATTTAATACGTCATCATAATCCATCCATCCATCAGCATTTCACCGTCCACTGCTGGACTTAGGCCTCCCCAAGAGAACGCCACAACTAGCGGTCCCGTCATGGGGGATAATGCCGTAATCGCCACGCTTGGCAGGCGGGTTGGCGATCGCAGTGGATGTTGTTAATACTCGAGGGAGTGCTGCTGCCCACTCCCTCAGTATCCCTCAGTCGGCTCTTACGACTCCCGTGGGTAGAGAGGGGTGGGACAATTCTAAAGCCGGCCCCACACGGCACAACGGTCATCATAATAGTAACTTATTAACCCTATACATGTGATAGGGACAGCCTAGTATTACTAGCATTTATATTTGTAGCTTTAACTGCCTCTGTGGTGCAGTGGTAGTGTACGCGACGGCTGATCACGAGGTCTCGGGTTCGATCCTCAGGTCAGGCAGTGTTATTGAACTTTTTCGTAAAAAGAAAAATTCTAAGTGGCAGCCCGGAGTTTGGAATTGTGCGCGGTAGACGGCAATGGGTTCGCCCCCTATTACGTGGGACTGAAATATAGCTGGCGAACCGTGGGTGTGGCCTACCTCTTCAGGAAATACAGTTGTGATGGTATCTTTGATAAACTAGGGCGCCTAAAATAATTTATTATATGATGGAATAGAGGTCACAATAAGTAATGTAGTTAATAAAGATAAATTAACAAGCTCTTAAAAGTAATAAAGTCTGGCTAGGCGTTCTTAGTTTTTGTTATTATTTATTATATCCACTCAAGCCTTCACTGAGTACAAAATACCCGCAGCTGTACGATATTTTTATAGGAATATATTTAAACAATACATTTCTAAAATTAGAGTTAACTACAGTAGTCACTAAGTATCTTTGTCTCTGAAGTTGGCTGAAAGACGCTGCACAGTAGCTATATATCTGGATAAAAGCTTATTCACTAAAATCGCTCGCTCGTATACTTTTTATTGAATATAAAAAAAATAAAACAAAACATAGCATCACGCTTGTATTCCCCGAAGGGGTAGGCAGAGGTGTATTACACACCCACGACTCGCCAGGTATGTTTAAGTCCCACGTAATAGGGGGCGAGCCTATCGACGTCTACCGGGCATATTTCCAAACTCCGGGCGTTACTGAGAATTTTTCTTTTTAGGAAAAAGCTCAATAACATTGCTCGACCCGGGGATCGATCACGAGACCTCATGATTAGCAGTCGCATACACTACTGCTACACCACCGAGGCAGTAATACATAGAACCTAAACAATTAGATATGAACACATTATGATCATTCGATTGTTTTGTTAATCGAGTAATAACATTTGAATTGATCAGCACTAATCGTATGATTCCGTCACAATCCCCACTTCTTGCTCTGTGCCTAACTTCAGAGACACAAAGATCCGCTGTGACTACTATACTCTCCGTAGGCGGTGGTAGAATGGATAAAAGCCTAAATAAACGTACCTATAAAATACGTCATCTTAGTAAAAGTGTGATTTCTTATAATATTTGTCTATTCCTCTGTAATACTATAAAAATTAAAATTATAAATTGTGTTAACAAAAAGTGCGAAAATGTGAAATCGAAAGTAAGTACAGTCACGAGCAGGACTCCAACCTGCATCTTTTGGAATACCGTCCTAGATGATTTGCCAATTCAGCCACCGCGACAATCGATCGGGCCTGTGAACTTCGATAACATATTCCTTCTTAATGTCTTGGGTGGCGTGAATTTATATGGCTAAGCATGTCTAATGCTTAAAATATATATATAAAAATAAAATATATGTTGCAATTAATTAACAAGGACCGCTATCTGCCATAATGGTTTTCGTTGATACATTCCTAAGGAAGCGAATACTAGCCATGTGAAGACTGGCACTACAAAATTTTTCCCCATTGGGTAGACTGGGCAAGGGCTCAGAGCCCCCTGATCTATGGGGTATAAAGCTACTCCTAGAAAAATGGATATCCGTTTACTGTACAGAGGCCCATTGTCATAAAGTGTCCAGGGCCTCTAATGTGTAAACAATATAAATAGGGCCTCTTGCTGGAGTTTTTTCGGAATCTCCCTAGTTTATTGGCTGGAAATCGTCGAATATCAAGGCGAGACGATTTGTGAAAATGCTTAAATGTAACTTGTAATGACATAGTAGTTATATAGCTCAATAATTTTCCGTTGAGTCCGTAGTTCTCTGCTTCTGCGAAAACTTTAAACCTAACTAACTACTTGCAAAGGTATGTGAAGTAAAACCCTTATAGACTTTGAAGTTGAAAATTAATGTATCACAAAGATTACCGAGACCCACTATTTACATCACATTATCCACGTGTTCAACGCGTAAACAATCACACACGTGGATAATTTTGGATTATTTGTATATGTTCCAACAACAGATTTATGCGGAGATATTTTTAGTGATCCCACAGTAGTGTATTAAAAGTTTTTTATGGTAGCCATTGACCGAATAATTAGGAGCTGTTCGAATATATTTTTGACTACGATAAGCTCCATCTCTGGTCTCTTTCCATCCATCCATCAGCCTTTCAGCGTCCACTGCTGGACATAGGCCTCCCCAAGGGAACGCCACAACGAGCGGACCCGTCATGGGGGATAATGCCCTAATCGCCACGCTTGGCAGGCGGGTTGGCGATCGCAGTTGATGTTGTTAATACTCGAGGGAGTGCTGCTGCCCACTTCCCCGGTATTCCCTCAGTCGGCTCTTACGACTCCCGTGGGTACAGAGGGGTTGGACAATTCTAAAGCCGGGCTGGCTCACGGCCTTGGTCTTTTTATATTGTCTAATAGTACTTTTTTCTGCTAAATGCGGACCATAGAGATTTTAATATCTTCTTTCAAACTTTTTATAATGAATGCCACGTCTTTATTAGCTCGTTAGGGACAATGACTGTAATTTGGATAAACTTTTTGGTATTTAGGGATTTTAAATATCATTATCTATATGATAATTTTAGATAAAGAATTAAGATTATTTTTGAATTAAATTTATTTTACTTTTGGTCTTGGAAATACATATAGCCTACTAAACTCGCTCGATATCTAGACCACTATGCCGTTAGCGAAACTTTACTAAGAATATACTTATTACATATTTATAGATACAGTAATAATATTTCATAATTTATAGAATTAAACAATTGCCGTGTGGGGCCGGCTTTAGAATTGTCCCACCCCTCTTCACCCATGGGAGTCGTAAGAGCCGACTGAGTGAATACCGAGGGAGTGGGCAGCAGCACTCCTTGGAGTATTAACAACATCCACTGCGATTGCCAATCCGCCTGCCAAGCGTGGCAATTACGGCACTATCCCACATTCTTGGGGAGGCCTATGTCCAGCAGTGGACTTTAAAAGGGTGATGTATGGGATGGATGGAATTAAACAATTGCATATTGAAGATATTTAAACATGAAAAAAATACATATAGGTCCATATCTAGTTACAAATAAACAGAATTCTGTTTCAGACTATTCTGATATATTCTGCCCGCGACTTCGCGTAGACTTTAGAATATAAATACATCACCAGCACATTATTAATCGCTTGCTATCCCACAGTTACCATTTTTCGGTGTTTTCAAGGGATTTACCCTCAACATAACAACAGACATAGCTTCTTAGACTACTAACACATGCTCAATTACTTAGTAGGTAAAACATATTTTGTGAAAATAAAAAAAAATCTGCGAAAAATGAACCGACGCCTTGTTTCTTGACTTGGCCTTTTCAAAATTTGTTAAAAATGTTAAAGTAACGAAACCTCTTTGTATAAACTATATAAGTAAGTAATTAATTGAATTATACAATCCAATAAGTAAATAACTATAGGGCCGCTGTTGTTTCATTAAGGTTGCCAACTGTTCTTTAAAAAAGTATATTCTTCTTTGTCTTTAAAACTTTATAATTTTGGATAAAAAATTATGCAAACATACTTTATTTTCAATCTTTACTATAGGACGTAAAACAAAACACAAATTTAATATGGATAATCATTGAATTATTTGCCGATGTGCCTTATGTGGAAGTAAAATGCAATTGCATTAGGTCACAAACTGTGTTTTAATTTAATATTCAAAACGTTACGATGCGATACAAGAAGCTTCGAGAGACGAAAGCTTATTTAATAAAATGCTTCCTTGTGGAGCCATTCAATAAACGTGGAAAGTATTCGATACACTTACATACTATATAATAAAATTGCATGAACATATCCAGCTAGCTTTCATTCGCTCGTTTTGTAATGTATAAGTTTATACGACGACACACAAGCCACGACACTTTTTTTCCTTAAGGCTGGAAAACAAATGTACCTAACCACACACCCCGTCGTTCGGGGCAACGAACAGGCTAGTGTAGGGCCCTCACCCACTAAAAAAATCCACCGTGTGCCGTCGCTCCGCCTGTGTTGGCGGGCCACTGTTACTATGTTACATTACTTCAGTGGTCCGTTAGCGGCTTATCCTTTCGGGTACCCTATACTGAGCGACGCATCCACACACGGAGCGTCACACCTTCGCGGGAGGCCTTGGGGGTGGTGGACGATCCCCGGTTCATCCACCCGCAGCCTCAGCTAGGGCGGCAACAGGCGCAAGTACTCGCGCCTGCGCCGTCCAAATCACGACCCAGGTGATGGTATGTGGTAAACAATCCGAAGTGGATAATAATGTTTTATACTAACTACTACTAGCGGACCTGATAGACGTTTTCTTGTCCGTTGTTGTGTTTTGTTTGAATGGAGTAAACTATTTCACCTACTAAGGACATTATTTCATTAAAAAAATGGGATGTTGGTGTTTGAAATTTTGTTGTTAGGCATAAGTTTTTTACATTAGAAATCGCGGCATTAACTACCGGGTCTAAACTATCCTTAATCCCACTTAAATAGACACAAATAATTTTATCGAAATCGGTCCAACCGTTTAGGAGGAGCTCAATTACATAGACACGGACAGAAGATTTATATATATAAAAATGTGTTAATGCTTAATTATATTGTTATTCTATGCGCTATGTGTCATCTTGGAACTATTATATATAGTAGAATAAAACCGTAGACACATGTAGATCTCTGTCATGATACCTAAAGTATAATAGAAAAAGGTGTACACAAAAAACATAAGTAGGTTACTTTGTTTTCAAAGCAAATACTACATACTTATAAAAACTACTTAGGGAATAAATACATAACTGAGTTTCTGGGAGTTAAATTAATACAAGTTCCACTTGTACTAACTACGACATTAGTGGACGTTCAAATAGTTGTTCTTTATATAAATCTATAGGCAAAATAAACGATATTCTTTTTTCAAACATCACTATTTTTTAAATCAATGTAACGCATAAAATCTCTTTAGTATCCCAAAGTATAAAATCGAATAAATAAAACATCGCTGTACATTCAAAGTCGATATACTTCTCGTATATATTTATCGAGTGATGCAACGTGAATGCTAATAAGGGTTACTTTTGTGCGAAAACTACGGAAAATCAGGTCACGTGTCAGTCATCGAGAATACACTTTCACAAATATTATGTTCATGTGCTATACGATTTGGTAACCGAATGCTAGAAGAATCATTTTGAATATATGTATTTTGGTATAATAGTAGGTATCATCGATATAACTCTTAGTGTTAGACACAATAGGTATATGTCACGTGAATGCATCTGCGTTAACGTTACTGCTTCGCTCCTGTAAGTCTTAAAGGCTCTTAATAGCTTTTTAATGAATAAAAAAAAGCTAGACGTCGTGGGGCGTCTACCAGATGTGAAACATCGAAATTATTTTGTAGAAATAAAATGATCATAACTTGACAAAATACTCCTCAAGACGAATCAAACGAGTATAAACTCGATGGGGTTGCGTTGTTTCATTACAGAGTTACTGTGTGGCCACCTTCCAGCTCCATCATCAGTCCTTGGATACCATCTAGAGACAAAGTACTCGTCAAGACGAATCATACAAGCCCAAACTCAATGGCATTATCTCGTTTTATAACGGAGTCCTGTGGTCACCTTCTAGCTCCATCAACAGACCCTGGATACCATCTAAAGACAAAGTACTCATCAAGACGAATCAAACGATTTCAAACTCGATGCGGTTACGTCATTTCATTACAGAGTTACTGTGGCCACCTTCCAGCTCCATCATCAGACCCTGGATATCATCTAGGACTGGAGTACTAGTCAAGATATTTCACACAAGCCCTAACTCGATGGAGTTGCGCCATTTAGGTAATTACAGAGTTTCGCATGGCCACTTTCCAGCTCCATCATCAGATCAGCTCCATGTCATTATAATATTGCATTGTCACGCGATATACATATGCGTGTAAAATTTCAGCTCAATCTGAAACCGGGAAGTGTGTCAAATTTAACTTACAAGATTTTAACGGGACAACTAAAATAAAAGCGTCGCCACGCTAACAGCTGATTTTACCCTACCTCCGCATTAGATGTTTCATATCAAAAATATTAAAATCGGTTTAATAATTTTAGAGTTTATTGTAATGGACAAACAAGTTTTTTTTTCTGTAAAATTTCTGAGAGGATGCGTGGTTATATTATTATTATTATTTTTTATTGCATGTAGTAGCAGACGAGCCACATCCCATCTGATGGTAAATGGTAACCGTCGCTCATGGGCTCAACTATATCGAGAGTATTGTCAAGCCGCTGCTCACCATTTCATTACACCGATATGAAATGAAGGAATAAACGGCTATCTTCTGCTACAGCCAATACGCAACTACGTGCTTCATGGCCGGTCAGCTGTATTCTTCTTTTCTTTTTGCTTAATTTTGTTATTGATTATATAAGTTATTATTGCAAGTTTAATTTAACACACTCGTACCAAGCCACCTCAAACCTAGATACGTCACTTTCTGGCACATAAATAATTTTTAGACCTAATGAGCCATCGCAAAGAAACTGTCTGTTTTTGCGGGATAACAAAGACGTACCTAACCTTTGTCCTTGTCTGGGCTCCAGCAGACTATGTGTATGATGATCACTTCAATAATTACAGTTTTAAAGCGTAAAAAGTAAACAAACTCACTTTTGCATTTAAAATTTTAATAACTAAGGATATAAGTACAAAATATTTGACGGGCCTCGTGGCGTAGTTGGTAGTGTAACCGACTTCTGTGCACGAGGTTGTGGGTTCGATTCCCACTCAGGACAATTATTTGTGTGATGAACAGAAATATTTGTACTACATCTGGGTGTTTTCTATCTATAATATGTATGTATTTACAAAAAAGTAATATATGTATTATATCCGTAAGTAAGTACCCATAGCACAAGCGTTATGCTTAGTTTGGAATCAAAGGACGTTGTGTGAATATGTCCGTGAATTAATTTATTAAATATTATAAATAATAAACAATAATAAAACTATTTATTTCCAAAAGGATTACAGATCATTTTTAGAGATTTAATTTAACAAACCATCCGGTGAATAAATAATAGGTACAGTTTTCCTAAATTGTTGTAGCTGATGTCTGTGTGCACAATTATTAAACCCTGTCTCTTAAACTAGAATATCCTGTGACTTAAAGAGACAGAGAAAAGAGAATAATAGTTAAATTACTTTTACGTTTCGTTTCAGTAAAAATACTGTTTATATCATTGTAAATACAAAATACAATCACGTCTTGTCACGTTAACATGCTCAACGATAAAACGTTAGAAGTAGCGTATGTCTAACTGGAGCGTGTGTAAATAATACCGAAAATCGTTTTCACAGAGCAACAAGTCTGGAATTTATTTCAACAACGTTATTTTTGCGTGTAACCTTTGAAAGCAACCAAACGTAGATATAAAAGGTATCTTTGATCCAGACTATTTTATTACATACTGTATTATGTGCTGAGCAGTTCCTACCTTTATTTCTTTGTATGTAGTGGCAGCCAAGCCACGGCCCATCTGATGGTAAATGGTAACCATCGCTCATGGACTCAACTATATCGAGAGTATTGTCAAGCCGCTGCTCGCCATTTCATTTCACCGATATGAAATGAAAGAATAAACGGCTATCTCCTGTTGGTCACACGGGAGATGTTGGTACCAAGCCGCTCGAGCCCGATATCAAGTGAGTACTCCCACTTGGTCCGTCACCACATGGACAAAGAATTTATTGAGCGATTAAGATTGTAACAGAATAATGTATTTAATTTTGTGTAGAAGTATGTGTTTATCTGCATATCTATACTAATAAATGGAGAGTCGGCTTTTTTCCGGTTATACTGCGAAAACTACTGAACCGATCGAAATAATACTTATACCATAAGATGCAGCGTGTTTCGGAGAAGGTTTTAGTATATGATATGTTGGTGATTACTTATCCGGAACCTATATATTTGATGTGAAACATCTAATGCGTAGGGAGGGTAAAACTGGCTGTTAGCGTGGCCACGCTTATACCTAATAATAGGAATCCTATCCGAAATGGAATTTTCATCGACAATACTATGACGCGAGTGAAGCTGCGGGGAATGTACTAGTGCTTAATAAGACATTATTGAAGTAATACCTACTTCTTTAGGCGCATCATGGGAGCAACACAATCTTTTCGTGGACGGGTGTAAAGTTACACATACAGTTACCGGTATTTAAAACATCATTATGCTAAAGAAAATTAGTTTACAATTATAAATTTAATATATAAAACTCTCGTGTCACAGTGCGACAGACTCGCACCATTCTTCTCCGAAACGACTTGACCGATTATTATGAAATTTTGTGTGTATAATGAATATACTATATTCAGTAGGTCTGATAATAGGATGTAAACTATTTTTCATATCCCTAAGTGATAAGGGTCCACCCCAAAAATGTTATTTTTATTTCGTGGAATAAATGTTTTATTTTAATTTTTTTATGATTCGGCATATAAGTTAGTTATTTTTTTCTATGCTAGAAATTCCCTAAAAATTCTCTAGAAATAATTTATATGGCAAAACAACGTTTGCAGGGTCAGCTAGTAATGTAATAATTAATACTGATAATTATCAGCTTACGCAAATATTTTTAAAAGTATCGTGAATGGAACCATATTGTCCTGGTTCTCCTTGTTAAACGATACATGAAAATACTTTTAATTATTTGATTACTTCATAAAAGTTCTAAGAAAATAATAAAATCGTAATAATTCTTTAATGAATATTGAAATTTGACAAGCTAGTTACATTTTTTTTAAATGTCCTTTGGTCTATTGGACTACACGGGCTAGATAAACGTTCGTTTTAAATTTTTCTTCTTTATCTGACTAATAATTGTCTAGTTTATTTTTTGTTTTAACCTGTGTGTTATGTTTGTTGTCAATTAAATTATAGTCAATTATATATTGCAATTAAGCTGTTACAGATTGTGTAAAGTAGGTATATATACGAGTATATCTAAAAAAAATTGAAAGGGACATCTATTTGATCAATAGAAAATTGATGCACAATAAGAATTCAAATATAGAAATGTATTTACTTTAATATAAAGAAGATCAAAAGGCTGTAGAAAGACTTGGCGAGAATCACATAAAATGTGAAATACTTGAATCAGATATTTGAACAAAACAGAGGAATCTCATGAATACGCATGCAATTTGAATCGTATATACACTTAACAATATCTTTAAACAAGTAACTTTGATATAATTTCTGATGATAATTTGTTAACAATTAACTCACCTGAAGTTATTTGATGATCCGTTCGACGATAGAGTACGCTGGCCTGACAAAATATTTGTTAGCTGGCAATTTAACGGCAACACTAATCATGAATCTGT
Organism: Leucoma salicis; assembly: GCA_948253155.1. Classification (NCBI taxonomy): domain Eukaryota; kingdom Metazoa; phylum Arthropoda; class Insecta; order Lepidoptera; family Erebidae; genus Leucoma; species Leucoma salicis. Next base: position 23,056,476 of record OX411811.1, read on the forward strand.
CATGATTACGTATTTAAAGTGATTAAATATATCATTTAACCTTGATGATAATACCAAGGTCAGTCGAATCCAGGACCTCTTCCAATGTAGTTTAGTAGCTAGAGAGCCATTTTGACCTTGATAAAAAGATGAAAGACTAATGTCCAAGAATTCCTTATTGTGGTGGTTTTTTTTCTGGGGTTCCAAGCCAAGCTGAGAATAAAGCTTATGGATGAAATAATAGTACTACCGTTGACCTTCAACTTTGTCAGTTTTATGCATCTGATAAATAAAACTGTGACATTTGTTTCGTTACAAACCTATGGAATTGATTACTCTATTTTATATCTAACGATGTTTCTGTATGCACAGACAAATTGTAAGATAATACGACAAAATGCTAACACGCTTTGCAATCAATTGTACGAAGGAACTTGTCCAAGTGAAGCTTAGGTAAATAAAGTCAAATATCGTTTTCACGTCAAAAGTTTATTTTAGCGGAGTTACTTTCACGTCAAACCATTAGGGGTCTGAAAGTTGAACGTGTCGATTTTCGATTTTCACATAAATGGAAGCTATTCGATTCGATATTTGAGTTTGATACGCTCGTTATTTATATTAGGTATTTGAATATGTTCCAATAAACTTTATCTATTTATAGATAGTCGAACGTGCTTATCTAGTCTTGTTCAATTTACCCCTATTATAGCTGTCGATCTATATTTTTAGATACACAACTCCTTAAGGATTTCGTTAACAAGTATTTAATGACTTTTAAAGCAAACATACTTAATTAATACTGTGTCACTATGACAAATTAATATAATATTCAAGTTTTTACAACTCCTCGACTATTATTAAACTCAAAAATCGTATTTAAGCACACTCTGCACTAAAGAATAATATCCGTGTTGCTACGGACATTGTAATCGTACGATTAATGGCCGCAATGTACTGTACACTCAGACTCAGAACAATTATTTAAGGAGTACACAAAGAATTGTCCAGATAATCGAATTCAAGTTGTCAATGAAAATCCTTAAAACCCTTAAAACCCTCAATTATCTTTAATGAATAAATATGGTGTAGACTCTTTGTTTTATTGATCCTACAGAACAAATAAGTTTCCAAATATTCAATTAATGTAAACAAAACCTTTTAAAATCCCCACCGAGTAAACTCTTTACCGTCCAAGGGCACAATTCTATGCTTACGACTGTACGACTCAGGATTTGTATTTTAACCCATGACTAGACATTGAAAACTTATCCTACAAAACTGTCTTAATTGTGTCAGGGTTTATTAAAACATAAATTAAATTTGGGCGAAAAAATATAGTACTCGAAAACTTCGTAGAAGGCCAACTTTATGAATATTAAAACACCAAGTAATCAACAGGTAAGCCGTCATTTGTTTTGCAAAAGGCAACAACGTGCTAAGTCCAAACTTAATTAATATTATAAACCTGTCCCAAATAATAAAAGAATAGAGCTGCGAGTGGTTAAGGAGGGTTAATTAGGGTTGAAGGTTTTAATTGAAGGCAAAGATCGTGGGATTTAGGAATAAAATATCAATCACTCAAATAAGATAACAGTAATAGTAGTTATTTTGGAATAATTATTGGACAACGTGCTAAAAGAAAGAAGTGGAAGGTCGAAAGAGAGTGAACGAAGTGTGTGAGCGTGTAGGAGAAAATGATGAAGATACTAATCTCTAGAACATGGTATGAGGGCAGAAAGATGGTGTAATAATATATGTTCGTAAAATCAAGTTCACGGAGATTGATCCCTACAATAATCTGTAGTCTCGCGCGGTCAAACTGTAGACGGGTCATCATTAAAGATTCCTTAACTCTATCTGCTTTGACTCAGAGAACTCTGCATCTAGTAATTTCTCACAACACTTTTATTTTTAAGTATCTGATGCCAGATTGACGAAATAATAATGGCTTTGTTAGGTTGATTAGGGTGACAGAGATGAATAAGGATCACCCATCTAGGTGAGTAGGTTAATTTATACTCTAACTCGACAATAGAGAGATAAAATACGGAACGAGCTTCAGCAAAGTGGTTCAGCTGGAATATTAATAAACTTTCACTAAGTTATAAATTGAGTCGTGATAAGGTAACTTATCCACCCTCGGATCCCACATGACGGATCATGGTTATGAGCACTTGAGTAGTAGTGGTTAAAAATATACGATATTTTTGATAAGAAGCGTTAAGTATTTTAAGGAAACCGCCACTTACAATGAGCCATAACGCATTTCTTTTGTTATATTAGAGGCAATAATCTTTTTCAACACTTCTTTGTTATATACTAATTTTATGGCCGCGATATTTCTTTTTTTACTTTAAATTTTCTTTTATTCACAATATCTGACGCTTTGCATTCACTTGTTCTTCGGCCTACGTATTCTTATTTATATTCTTCTCCAATAAAAGTGTAGATATACATCTACACTTTTTTTTTTTTTTTTTCTCCGAAGTATAATATATAATATCATTGTTTTAATAGAATGCGTTGTATTTTTCATTTTTCATAATCGTACAAACAAATGCGTATAACGTTAAATTAATGGAGCTACATGTTTTAGCTTATTTCAATTAATTTAGATTATAAGTCGGTTGTGTGTTGTGCAATATGAATTTTAACCAAATTTTACTAATAACATATTAGTAAGTGACCTAACTAATATGTTATTAGTAAAATTTGGTTAAAATTCGTATTGCACAACACACAACCCGTACAAAGCCGGAGGAGAGTCCTTAGATCATTAATGCTCTGAGGCATACCCAAATGCTTAGTGAATTTTTAAATTCAGTCAAGTGTCTCAAGAGTTATTGAAGTTACAATACAGAAAAAATTCAGTCCGTGACAAAATTACACAAGTAAAATAATTGTTAAGTAAATTCGTAGTCATTCATAAAATTCACAAATTTTGTTGTCCTATATTTGTTTTTGAAGTACAAGGATTATGAGTATTATCTTATTCGACATTCATTCAAACATTTTTGTGTTAGTTAAAGGTTGGTCTAAGTATTAGAGGTCTTTCTTAAATCTTTGCTTTGCTGCAAAACTTTTAACGTTATAATATTACATCGTCAATTGTAGCGACTATAATTATTATTAGTACATATAAAAAAAAGTCTGTCAACGATAGTCTAATTATTAAAATTTTAAACATAATGTCACCATCGATAGTTCTGCCGTAGCCGCAATATCGTAGCACGAACATGAAGTTAAAGGAAACCAATACTATTGTGACAAAGATGAGAACTATAAAAATCTTTCAGGTATTTAGTTTTGTATGCTACACTGGTCAGTTATAATTGTTATATTAAATACACATATTTTTTTATAAAATCCGAGAGTAATAAATCTCGACCTCTGACTTGCGATTGAACTCCATAATAGTCAATTGGCCTAGTCGACTATCTACTGCACTAGGCCAATTAATAAATATAAAATGTATTAAAATTTTGTAAAATAATATACTGTAGGTAGATGAAACCGTTGAAATAACATATCAGCCTTGGACGTCTATCATCTAAGTCCACCCGTGATCATGAATGCTGTAAAGTATTCGAAACGTCGGGATAGTAGTAAAATCAAGTAAACGTGATAGATTCCGTAAACGTAGTTTTATATCAAAATGTGTAACATTCGCGTAAATATCAGAAAGTATTAAAATTTCGTGTTATATTTCGAAGGTATTTTCTTTGTCTCTTAAATATACAGGCTTAGTTTTTGTAACAATAACGGCTTTCCAATGGATCGCATATTAATTAAGTTATTAAAGATTGTACGTTCATTAGAGAAATATTCAATGGGACAAAAACGAATTTTATTATTATAAAGTAGCAGCGTCGAGTTTTACTGAAAAGAGTAAAATTTTGCTAATAAATCCTTTACATTAATAAACCTTTTTGTTTCTTGAAGTTCGAATTCACAGAGAAAAAAATTAAAAGAGTTTCTATTTGATTCCAACATCAGGATCATTAATTGATTTTGCGATCTCTTGGATTTCAAAAGGATGAACGATTTGAGCCCAATTGTTGAGTGTTGTTTTATTTGATTAGATCCGATATCTGATACATTTGCTTGAGATAAAAATGCTAATTATTCGTTTATCTACTAATGATGTATATTGTATTAAGAGAAATTAAATAAGTCAATATATTTAAGCGTCTCTTCCATAATTTTCTGTAACGTTGCAGTAATCAGTTCTTTTGGCATCGTAATATGAAATAATATTAAAACACTCATGAGGTAAGTATTCTCATGAGTGTACATGTACTTGGCGATTCAATCTATTATCGCATTCAATGTATTAGTAGTACATTCTGTTCCGCAACTTCAAATGGATTTTGATTTAAGATTAAGGAATTTAGTGGCCATTATTTTTAATTTACGAGGTGCGTTTTTCGTGATTTATATATCCGACACGTAACCATTAAAACCCGTTTATACGAAGAACCTTATAGCGAAAAATACATTAAATAATTTAAACGTTAATTATATTACACATAATTGCAATAGAATACTAAATTGCACCTATGGTGAATACGTATTATCTTAACTCATCAGTAAAACTCTTAGCAGCGTAATGGTAATTCATGGTGGCCATGAGTGTGTAATACGTATCCACCTGGTAGGGTGCGGGGTCGCGGAGGGGGGAAGGTAGCAGGAGGCTGTGGCAGAGGGGGTTGCAAGGTGGGGTAATGCATGCGTCTGTTTCGCGTACCGGCGGGTTATACTGTGTGATGCGCGACTCAGCGTGCGCTCTGGTCGGCCGTCGAGCTGCCACTGGGCGGGCGGGCCTGCGACCGACGCCTCGCAGCCTCTCCAGCCCGGACTGAACGCCCAATACCAATCTTCTTTATAGTTGAAACTTTTTAATGCATTTCTTAAACATCCATTTTAGTGTCCAGCGATGTATGTACTAGCTTTTAAAATAATTTTATCAATTGCCAGCCATATTTAGGAAGATCATAACAGCAATAATGGTTTTACTTTTAACTCCCGTTTTAAACGAAGAGGTGTTATACGCTTAAAGTGTGTATCTATGGTTTGTCTGTGGCATCATACTCGTAGCTTCCAAACAATCGAATGGATTTAGATGTAGTTTTTTTGTTTGATAGATAAGTTGTTCCAGTGCTCTTTGATATGTTTAAATAAAATCTTATAAACCGCTTGAAAATTACAGCTTTTTTTTTCACAGTAGTGATATCATGTTTTGGGAGAGACAGAGGTCAGAATATCGCGGTCTTTTTTTTTGTAACTTATAAACACTTTTTGCATCTCCCTACTATAATTATTTTGTTATTATTATTGTGTTGGTATTTGATGCAGTAAAAGGGTTTTTTTTTCTGTCGTTACACTATTGACATTTTTTCTTATTTGAATATCGGGTAAAAACAGGGGGTATATTAATTTCGTTGTGCTAATTATACTTGAATTGGTGGACTGGAAACATATAGAGACAGATATTAGTCGATTAAAGGAAATGAAAGAGGTTTATTTTCTTGAATTAATCAGTTCCAAATTAGCTTTTAAACACTTCTGTTAATCAGAGCAGAAATTAATGTATAAAAAATCGAGTAGCTAAAGTTAACGTAGCTGTTGTCGATAGTAGCTGTTACGACGCAATAAAGCGAGTACCTACCTATAAAACAGCCTTTGACAGAAACCAAAGTCCGTTTCACCCTTGCTGTGTGTGATCGTTTTATGTCGAAAGCCTTTGTACAATATCACGCCCAGTTGGCAAAGAGCACGTACGATACAACTAACGTATAAATCAAATATAGAGCTCTAGAGTCTTTGTTCTCGAAGATACTCAGATATAATTTGCTCGTATATTTGGAGTATGAATGCCAAGAATTATAATTATTACCATACTATATCTAATATGTAGACATATACATGTAACTATATTAATATTACATTTATTGGTAGCTTCAATTTGGATCTCCTACTTCTACTAATATAATAAATGTGAAGGTCATGCCGTGTGGGGACGGCTTTAGAATTGTCCCACCCCTCTCCTCCCATGGGAGTCATCAAATACCGGGGGAGTAGGCAGCAGCACTCCCTCGAGTATTAACAACATCCACTGCGATCGCCAACCCGCCTGCCAAGCGTGACGAGCACTATCACCCATATGAGCGAAACACATGTTGTGGCATTCTCTTGGGGAGGCCTATATCCAGCAGTGGACTTCGAAAGGCTGATGGATGCAAGGTCACGGATGTCAGAGTGGCTTAGATACCAGCGTCTCCTCGAGCGTTGTGGGTTCGATTCCCATACAGGATAAGTCTTTGTGTGATCCACAAACAATTGTTCTGACTCTAGGTGTACTTTGTGTCCATGAAATTGCCTCCCGCGATACAAGAATTATTCCTTAGAGCAGGGTCTTTTAAAAAAAAAGTAGATATATTTACATATTAATTAATTAATTACTCAATACCGCATGGTTCACTACTACTACTACATAAACAATTAATGTTAACATTACCCATTTGGAACTGAATGTCATTACTAGATAGCGCTTCCTTACACTGCATCAATCACACATTTTTTTGTTGGATTTGATTCTGTGCTCTACGCGGACGAGGTCGCAGACTAAAGCTACATGTTTACTGTGTGTGTTTGCCCTCGAGAACATTAAAATTAAATAATATAAATATAGATAAATATTTAACGTTTCATAATGGAATAGATCTACAAAATATAATATAAAGTCATGTTTTTTTGTTTGTCTCTTCCCTTGATCATCTCCTTAGCATCGCGCCTAATATACTTCTTCCTCTCCTTAATATACTTCCTATTCACTTCCTATCCCCTCTCCTTGGAGATGGCGATGCGCGAGCGATGCCTCTGGTGTAGCTAGCGTCTATAAGCTACGGTAACCGCTTACCATCAGGTGGGTCGTATGCTTGTTTGCCACTCACGTAGAATAAAATAAAGTCTATTACTATATTTTATTTCTGAAAATATGTTTAAGTACAAGTAAGGGGATCCATTGAGCGCAGTTTGTCATTTAAAACAATAATTGTTTTAAATAAAAATATTTTCAGGAGAGTTGCTATTTCTGCTAATTAGTTTCAACGCTGTAGTAGAACCACAGAACATAATAATACTACGCATAGAATGGACACTTGCCCCCTCCCATCAATCACGGCTAATCCATCTCACCAGTAATTTTGTGCTATCGAGGAGCTGACTTGAACTCTGGAACCACCATGCGAGGTAACGACGCAGCGAGACAATTGTTTTCCTTTACGGTTGAGAATGGGGTATTTTTGAGCTGTGTACGGCAGTTTGTCAAGTAAAAGTGACAAGGACGGGAGTTTTCATAGTTTTCCTAAAGATAAAACAGCACGTCTGGCATATGATATCCATATGGCGCTGACGAGGGGATCTAAAATATTTGTCTGAAGCTTGAGTGAAAAGGTGCTGGCACCAGCTAGTGCGCTTACAATAATAATTGCATTAAATTGTTAGTTATGTACGAGTACATTGTAATCCTATACGAATAACCTTTTAGTGTTTCATTGACATGCGTAATAATGTAGTGACTCTTTAAGATCACAAGAAGTCAACTCATATGGTAATCGAAAACATGACATGCGCTATGTCCACAGTAGCGAGATGATCGCTCAAGCTTCAAATTTTAAGTCGTAATTTTTTATTAAAAGATTCCTTTTTAATTTTTCTTAACTTAAAAACAAATTTAGTTAAAATCTTGCGACTTTTATACAAAATAATTCCTTTTATCCCAACATAAACAAGATCAAAAGAAATGAGTTTAATTAAAAACTCTTTTAAAAAGAAGACATTGATTTAACTTAAGTGCTTATGGTGCTCCATTAACTCCGAATAAGCGCAATTTCAATGAGAATGAAAGACCTCTTGTTTTATTTTATCATGCCAATCAGCCTAAGCCATTGTTGCCAGTGACATGTTTTATATTGCATCATGTTTAGTAAAAATAATTTATTCCCTCATTTGTTACTGAGCGGTCCTGAGGATGCCTCGTTTAGAGGCGAAACACATATCGAATTTGTGTTCGGATTTTTGCGGAATATTGCAACGTTGTGCTTCTGAGAGTCCTGCCGTATTGCATGGTTGTGTCGCGTTGGTAAGATTTTTTGTCATTATCGTGCGTGCTACTTTGCTATTATCACATTTTCCTCTATCTGTGAGAGTGCGGATTGGCAATCTTAGGTTATTTTGTGTGTCTCCAAAAAAAACCGGGATTGACAATACGTGGGTGAGTGGTGGTCTCTCCTCCTAAAATATCCATTCTATAACAATAAAAATAATTTGTCAAATAAATGGCAGACAAGGACATACAAAATTATGAAAATTAGTCATAGTCAAGTCAGTCAGTGATAGTCAATTCAATCATGCCTCCAGTAACCAGTAAACTGGTTGCAATTTTACTGAAAGCTTCTATGGAGTTTGGGAGGTAGTACGAAAACACGCCGTATTATATATCACTTGCCAACACATAAACAAATAGCATTTTTTTTATTGCTTATGGTGGCAGGTGAGCCACGGTCCAACTGATGGTAAACGGTAACCGTCGCTCATGGACTCAGCTATACCGAGAGTATTGTCAAGCTGCTGCTCCCCATTTCATTTCACAGGTCTGAAATGAAAGAATAAACGGCTCCTGCTACAACGGCACACTAATAATTGAAATTATATGAGTTTTGGAAAATAATGCAGAGCTATGATATGATTCTTTCATGTTCTCGCCAAAACTCCGATGAAAGACTTAAAAGCTTTATTATTAGGAAGCTTCATTTTTTATTTTTTCAACTGCCTCCGTGGTGCAGCCGTAGTGTAAGCGACTGCTGATCATGAGGTCTCGGGTTCAATCCCCGGGTCGGCCAGTGCTATTGAGATTTTTCGTAAAAAAAAATAAGAAAAATTCTCAGTAGCAGCCCGGAGTTTGGAAAATGTGCCCGGTAGACGTCAATAGGCTCGCCCCCTATTACGTGGGACTTAAACATAGCTGGCGAGTCGTGGGTGTATAATACACCTCTGCCTACCCCTTCGGGGAATACAGGCGTGATGCCATGTTTCATTTTAGAATAAGTTTATTAGTTACTTGCAAGAAATAAAGATCAATAAAATTGTATTTGTTTACACGAGAAAGAATTATTATAACTTATATACATAAAACATCACTCATAAATCTCATCATTCGAACCAATCAGTGGGCCTAGCCAAGTTGCATTCTATGATCGCTAACGCTAATAGAAAACTATTGACATCTAAGGGAGTTTGACATCTTTAACCATAAATAAAGAGTCTATATTTATCTAAGTCTTTAACAATATCTATAACGCTAAGTCACTTGACTTAACGTTAGAGATGTCAAATTTCCATACATTTTAATAGTTTTCTATTAGCGTTAGCGATCATAGAATGCAGCTTCGCTAGACCCACAGTAGTAAAGTAGTAATCAATAGACAAGAACGAGCTTGTCTCACAAAAAAAGGAATGATAGAAATACTCGGATTACAGGACTTACTCGGAACCTTTTGCAGTTTTCTAATGATTAAGTATATTACTTGGAAAACAAATTGAAATCAAATATTTAGAAAATAAATAAAATAAAATATGCTACGACTATTATTGACAATAAAATATGCTAGGAATAGTCCTAGTAGTTATTTGCAATAATAGTATTGCAAATAACTTTTGAAAATATAAGTTTTAATTGCAAAGAAGAAAACTTAGTCCTAGAGGGACTAGCGCTCAATGCACCAAAATTCAGGGTGTTACACAAAATAAGAGTACTCTACTGGCTAATCCGGTAGATTAGTATGGGGTGGCATTTTTTAGGGGCCCGGGACGACACTAAGGTTTGTAAATCCGAAATATAGAATCCATTTTACCAAAAGGTAAGTTCTTTTATTATAAGACTTAATATTAAATTTCAGTAAACTAAAGTCAATTATTTTTAGAGACCAAGGTGAGTGCATTTACCCACGGGCTTATATTTTCTCATTTCTCAGATATCATATCCTACAAATGTACTTCAAGCTTTATTGATATCAATAAAGACTTATTATTAAAAGAATATATAATGTTACATATTCATTCTTCGCTTTTAAAAAATAACAACATAACATAAACATAAGATCACGCCTGTACCCCGAAGGGGTAGGCAGAGGTGTATTAAACACCCATGATTCACCGGCAGCGGATTATTGCCGTCTACCGAGCACATTTACACAACCTCTGGGCTACTACTGAGAATTTTTCTTTTTACGAAAAAGCTTAATAACACTGCCCGTACCGGGGATCGAACCCGAGATCTCATGATCAGCAGTCGCTTACAGTACCGCCACAGAGGCAGTTGAACTTAAAAAAATTATAATAATGATTAATGTCCTCTCAAAAATACATTATATTCTTTAACGTTTTTTTTTAACCATTAAACCGTTTGGTGTTCTACAAAATACTATGCTGCAAAAATAAATAGTTCAATAGTAGTCCGACTCTATGCTGTAGTTATTGTCTTTTGATCTGTGAGAATATATCGCCATTATTTTCAGGCACTGTTCTTTCGAATTTATGGATCGCCATGAGAGAATGGAGCAGCGTTGATCTTTATCGTAATATTCCCTTATACTTTTTATTGCTAACGCTGTGATGCTATTTTATTCTATTGTGCGATCATTCCATCTATTGTATTGAATCTTTCATTACTCGTACTCGTGGCTTGCGGTTTATTTAATATAAGCGTTCCGCACAGTTTTCTGAAGTTCAATAACAATAGATTGAACGTTTGTTTGGTTTCAAAGAGGCATTTAGTATTTTTGTAATTTAACTTGTATTTGTGTAATTTAAAATGTGTATATTGACTTTTTTTATTGCTAATGATGGCAGACGAGCCACTGCCCACCTGATGGTAAATTGGTAGCCGTCGCTCATGGACTCAACTATAGCTACCGAGAGTATTACCAAGCCGCTGCGCACCAATTCATTTCTCAAATATGAAATGAAATAAACGGCTATCTTCTGCTACAGCCAAAACACACTAACGTGCTTCATGACCGGTCACACAAGAGGCGGTGGTGCCGACCCGTTCAGGCCCGATAGCAAGTGAGTACTCTCACTTGGTACTCAGCCCTACCACCAGTAATGCAAATTGGGTGATAATTGCTTACTTCCCTTAGTCGCCTTTTACGAAATCCGCGGGAAATGATGGGGTGGTGACACTTTTATTCTTAGTCCGTCACCAAACGGAAAATTGCTTGCGATAGAGATAAACTGACTACCCATCTTTGACTGTTAAATGGAAAGAAATGTGCCCGGTAGCCGGCAATAGGTTTCGTGTAAATTTACTCACAGTAGGCGGCGGCTTGGCTGTACCCCTGGTGTTGCCAACGTCCATGGGCGGTGGTTGCCACTTACCATCAGGTGGGCCGTTTGCTCGTTTGCCACCATTACCAATAAAATAAAATTCTCGGCCCCTATTACGTGGGAATTAAACATAGCTGGCGAACCGTGGGTGTGTAATATACCTCTGCCTACCCCTTCGGGAATATAAGCGTATATATATATATATATGCATGTGGCTGCAGACGAGCCACGAGTCACCTGACAGTAACTGGTATCACTTGTATCATGTGACCCATGGCTTGTCTGACTGGTGGCTGGTATAACACCAGCGCTTATGGATTCAGCAATACTAGAAACACAGTAAAGTCACGATGAACAAGTACTACGCTTGAGAGAAGTGACAATCAGAACGTCTATCTTCTTCTGCAACTGAAAAACACGTTGAGATACTTCACGGCTGCTATAGTTTTCACTTGATACCAATTCCCGCCAGTGTAAATAATTTTCAACACCAACTTGCATCACGAGGTCACCGAGATAGAGCTTAAATCGTGCCAATTAAGCACGAAGAAGTCTCCAAGTTTACTTCAGTCCGATGTCTAAATACAGATTGGGTCGCTATTAAGTATTCCACTCACGGTATCAGGGGGAGTACAAAGATTGAGGCGGTGAGGCGTCGGTAAACACATTGGACCTGTTGCTTCGACCGCCGAAGCGTCACCCTCGTCACTAGGGCTGTCGAAACTGCTTTGTAGATTAAATGTGAATGTTTTACAATGAATTATTATTATTAAACTTAATTAACAGCATAACTCTCACTGCACATGTACAAATGGACTGATATACAGGGTGTAAATGACATCGTACCGATAATTGATACCATTAGTTCAATAGTTAATATACAATTCTGAACCCCTGGTGGTGGAAAGTTGCATCGGTCTTTTCATGAAAATTTTTTACTATTTTTTTTAATTGTTTGCGATATAAAATCGTTATACTTATTATTTTATCTAAATTCGAGTTTAGGTAATAAACCCATCAATTACCGATTTACTCCAAAAAGTACAATAAATAAATAAATAAATATTCACGGACATTTTTCACACAACGTCCTCTGGTCCCAAACTAAGCTTTACGCTTGTGCTATGGGTACCAGATTACGGATATATTACATATACTACTTTTTTTTTGTAAATATATACATATAATAGATAGAAAACACCCAGACGCAGTACAAACATCTGTGTTCATCACAGAAATAATTGTCCTGAGTGGGAATCGAACCCACGACCTCGTGCACGGAAGTCGGTTTCACTACCGACTACGCCACGAGGCCCGTCACAAAAAAAAAATAAACCTTCGTAATGTTTTTTGTCATGGTCATGTTTTTATTGATTCGATTGCGGCTGAAAAGTTGGTAACCCATCGTTATCGACGAAATAGTATGGGGCATACCTATTATTACAGTTATTTGGTGTCATCTTTGCCCGGAGTTATCGGTATGATTTCATTTACACCCGTTATAAGTGAATCTACTCTAATATGAGTTAGTGAGTTTTAATTGGCTTCACATGTTTAATCTAAACTCGAATTCTCACGAGTGATGCGTGGTAGCATTATGACGTATACCTAATTGTAAAGAACACAACATATTATATGTATATTATCTGTATACATTTAATTTCTGGAGCTGAGATCTGAGCTTGGCCAGCTAGAATCATACATGAGTGTGGTCGTTTAATAATATACGAGCTTAGTGTATGCGTGCTTCAAAGGATATTTTTTTGCTTAGTCCGTGAAAGCGTTAGTACTCTTCTCATGAGTCTACTGTTCTCATGAGAGTAAGAGTGTAAAGAGTACCTACATTTTTGAACTTTTCTAATGATGAGTCTATTTTTTCAGGCTCTTGTGAACAAAATACAGTTTAAGAACATTTTAGAAACCAAATGATATCAATGGGATCAGTTATAATTGAAATTTAAGAAAAAGCTTTAAAGGTAGTAAGGTTAAAGAAAATAAGATGGCAACCCTATGTCAATTCTTACATTTGTTTCGTGCAAATGTGTTTACTGTTTTGGGAATGTAAAAATAACACTCTGAAATCACGTGCGATATAATATACTCATGACAGCTGTGTTACAGTAAGTCTACATACAAAGTACGAAAATGTGAAATCGATAAATTATAGCCATGAACAGCATTTGAATCTGCGTTTCCTGGATAATCGTTCTAGGCGATTTGTCAACTGAACTATCATGAGATTTGCTCGGGACTATCAATTTCGGTGTTATCGATTCCTTCTTAGTCTTAGATGACGCCCGCGCCATCTGTTGGATATAATTTCATGCGTTATTCCTACCAGGTAAGCTTAATTACTATATCATACCAAATGATGACACAGACCTATAAATATGTATTGATATGGTTAAGTAAACACAAACTGCGAAATGTGAGATCGAAAATGATGAGTGAAACTGCGGGCACCGCACTGTTAATAATGACTATTCAGTAAAAAAAGCTTTATTTTCTCTTTTTACAATTCTCGTCGAATATACCGACAAAGTAAAGCCACTTTTAGCTTTCAAGGCAAATTTATTCACAGATAACATAGAATTCATCTTATTGGATAAAAATAAATTTGGGTCGCATTTTATTCAAATGTCTGATACTTATATGGTATACCAGCTTTTGCTCGCGGCTCGGTCGCAGTCAAAAGTTAGTTTTTAGGTTATATCTCAGGTTCTCGATAGAGTAGTGGGATAAAATGTGTACCAGTTTTAAGTTTAATCAAGAGCTGTCAAACGAACAAAGATTGGTCAAAAACCTTACAGTAGTTTTTGCACGATGCCCGAACAAATAAATAGATAAACAGACTGACAAAAATGCGCCTAGGTAGCCTAATACATTTCTTTTCGCAAATATTTTAAATATACAGACATAGAAGTAGTTCTGTTACAACTTTATATTTATGGTATACTAACATAACTGCCTCTGGCGTGCAGCGGTAGTGTGAGCGACTGCTGATCATGAGGTCTCAGGTTCGATCCCCGGGTCAGCCAGTGTTATTGAGCTTTTTCGTAAATGAAAAATTCTCAGTAGCAGGCCGGAATTTGGAAATGTCCCCGGTAGACGGGAATAGGCTCGCCCCCTATTACGTGGGAGTTAAACATAGCTGGCGAATCGTGGGTGTGTAATACACCTCTGCCTACCCCTTCGGGAAATACAGGCGTGATGCTATGTTATGTTATATTAACATAAATACAATTATAGATATTTGATGGTGGTAAATGCAAGTTCTTAAACAATTTTCCTATGTTATATGCATCGGCTTGATACTGCTTTGATTCCGTGAATGCTGTAAGGTAAAGAGCTATAATTAATCAATCATTACTGCTAGAATGAATACTTGGACTGTATTGCTGAGTCCATAAGCGGTTGTTACCACTTACCATCAGGTCGTGGCTCGTCTGCCATCAAAGCAGTAAAAAAACACGAACTGACTATTGTGGTCTCGACAATGTAGTGTCACAGATATTTAAAGTAGGTACTTAGTTGTACACTTAAAACTTTTATTAATATTGGTCAAATATTTTTCATCCATCCATCCATCAGCCTTTCGACGTCCACTGCTGGACATAGGCCTCCCCAAATTGGGGGTATAGTGCCATAATCGCCACACTTGGCAGGCGGGTTGGCGATCGCAGTGGATGTTGTTAATACCTACTCGAGGGAGTGCTGCTGCCCACTCCTCCCGGTATTCCCTCAGTCGGCTCTTACGACTCCCATTACAATTCTAAAGCCGGCCCCACACGGCCAAATATTTTTACCGAGTACTAATCGTTTTATTTTATTTGAGGAGTTGGTTGCGTAGTTGAGCATTTACAATTCGAACGGTCGAAGTTAAGCAACATTAACTCGGATAACAATTAGATGGGTGACCGAAAAGTGCCACCTGACCTCTTTCGTGCCTTGGAAGGCACGTTAAACAATGAGTCCCGACTGTCAAAAAACAGTCTAGCAGTCGTTACAGATTGTCAGAGTTCGAATTAAAATATGACTGGTTTTATTTTAGTTTCGGATAGAGAGAGAAATATATTACTAAGTACCTATAGGTATGTTGTTATTGAATAAGTTAAAGTAAGTGCTTACCGTGAGTTCGCCGTATTAGAGGAGGAAGTTTGTTGACTTGTTGTTACTAGACGTATAATCATATAGAACTCGAACATGGAAACTTTTGCGTTTCGTATAAGGCGGTGCCTAATAACCAGTTAATTAATATGTTAAGCCGTCATTAAATTGTTGTAAGTAGTGATTCCTAATCGAAGGAGCCCTCATAAACTAAAAATAGGTAAGGTGCATTCGGGTAACGCCGAAAATCGGGTAATTCTAATAACTACAATTTTCTACCAAACGCTGTAATATTTTGTGCCCTTGTACATTTACCTAGGAGCCGTCGTAGATACGCTTCCCGATATTCGTTGCCTCCGACTGCTACAAGTGACCATATGAGCGCAAGTGAACATTTTTGTAGACAACTGCGATTTCGTGATTTTTTTGGATTATCAGATTTACCCGAAGATCTATAATTAAGAAACTTGGTAAGTTATTACATTGTTTTTTTATTTGTTACCTAGATAATCACTTTTTTGCAATTTCGGGTGGGCTTAAAACTGTCTAGCTCAAGATTTTCTGTTATTTTCCGATTTATCCGACTAGGGCAATTCCGAATCACATAGTCATTCGCATTTACCCAATGTTGATTTTTCAAAGAAGTTGCCAGTGGTTCCTAAACTTATTTTAAAGTGCAATAAATGTTATGATTTAGGTACACTGGTTCCAATAGAAAATGTTGCCCGTGACTTATATCTATGCAGCAAGTTGTTAAGTTTTTTCGTAAATAAATAAAATAATAAATAAAAAATAAGTTCCTCATATAAAATTTATATTCTTTTTTTGGAAGCCCCTCCGGGTTGTATTCTTAATCCGTCACCACACGGACAACTTTTTGTTAGATTCATCTTAATAGCGGTATTCCTTAAAAAACAACTAAATATATTTTAAGGTAATTTTGTAAAGTTTCTGGTTTCTTACTAATAAAAAAACAAGTGACCAAAACATTTCATATACATTGTCATAAAATTTTCATTACGGTACTTACAAATATTATTCGCGAATTGCTAAGATAGTAGAACTAAATTTATTTATTGAGTTATGATTGTGCTCTTAAGACATTGTTAGCTATTTATAAGTAACCCAATATAAATAATATATGTAATGACCTTAGTTTGTTTCAGAATCATGCTAAACGCGTATGTAATAAAGAAGATTCCAAAATATATGCAAGATGTCCCTATCCCGTGCCTATGCAACGTCTCATAGGCAACTTGGGACTTATTTATATTAAACTTTAAATTTTCTTATTATTTGATTTATTTGACACACCTTATATTTTAATAACTTATATTGTTTAAAAGTTTGAGTACCGTAGGCTAGATATCGGGTAATTCCGAAATTAAAATTACACACTTATAACGTTTAGGCCACCCAAATTTGATACATAAATTTCGTGAGGGTAAACCTGAACAAAAAATAAACTTGTTCCTTATGCCCAATATACATAATATCAATTTTTCAGTGTCATTCAGAATTACCCGAACATAATTCGGAACTGCAATCTGATTTTTAAAAAATAGCAAGGTTTTCAAACACTTATATTTAATAATTTTAGAATATAATATAAATCTTTTGGATATAGAACTTTGGCCCACATATTTCAGAAGACGATATAATTTAAACTGGTAACATTACGTTTATTAAGGCTGACTTTTTGATGATTATACACGAACCCTATGAACTTATCAAAATCCATTCGTAAATACCCGAATGCACCTTACCCAATTTATTTTAAAAGAAGTTCTCTACGATTTTTGAACAACTTACTAGTAGTACTAAAGCCGTACTTAACCTATTTTAATTAATAGGAGCCCCAAGTATATTTCTTTCTTGCATCTTTTAAGGTTCAGCTATCTTTCGCGACTCTATTGTAGAACAGTAAAGAAAATTGCTACACATAAAAAGTACTTATATGTATCTCTATACAAATAAATATAAATTATTTTTAAATAAAAAAAAAACCGCCTTCAAAAGACACCTTGAACTAAAAATCAAAAAATAATTTAGTATTTACATACGATTTCCGTGCTAGACACCTACTGATATGTTTGAAGTAGGTGCCAAAATGATGTTAATGTAGATATATATACCTACTTATTGTTTTTGTTATTAAATGAGTATAAGTATTGTTTTGTTATTTTTAGACTAGTCACCGACTTCAAACACATCAGTAGGTGTCTAGCACGGAATGCGGTTTTTTTTTTATTTAAAAATAATTAATTGTTTGCTTTTTAGTGGTTATTAATAAAATAGGTTTGTAGGTTAGAGTAGATGGTACATGATGGGGAGGCCTTCTTCGGAGCACAGGAGTCTGGAAATGATAAATATGAGCGCCTAAAGCGCAGTAGAGAAAGAAATAGAAAACAGCGAGAGTCTTCCGAAGACCGTGAAGAAAGATTGGCGTACCCATATACATAATAATGTGGGTACCGAGACCGAGTTTGATAAAATTTAAATGGGACCACCACTGATGTAGAAACTACCAAATAAAAAATAATCGATTCATAATTGGCGCAATAATGGCGTAACAAACACCCAAAAAAAAACACAGCCGAATTGAGAACCTCCTCCTTTTCAGAAGTCGGTTGAAAAATTGAAGTGTCTGTTTATCATCTTTAAAGAGCAGTTTTTTTGTACTAAATTCATATGAGAGTATATACGTTACCTGTAACTGTCTGTTTGTCTCCCTTAATCTCCGGAACGGCTGGACCAATTTGGACGAGACTGTCCCTGGCAGATAGCTGATGTCACATAGTCTATAACCAGTGGATAATCAAAACGATTCTAACGATACCTTATTTATCTAGATGTGTAAGTAGCTTAAAAATATTTTTTTTTATACAACATGCGTAGCGAAGAAGCATATGGCCCACCTGATGGTAAGCGGGTACTGTAACCTATAGACGCTAGTAACAGGAAAATAAAGTGAAAAGGGATAGGAGGTGGATAGGATAATAAGATGAGGATAGGGAGTTTTTGGGCCGAATATATGAACATACATACAAAGAGGTTAAAATCATAACAAACAAACCAAGGGCAAACCTAAGAGAAGGCTCTTGGGTTTGCCGTAACCGGGTAAAATGGTAGTAATAGAATAACGACTGGATAACAAGTTAAGAGCCGAGTCGTCTGACTTGATGTCGGTGCTCATTCAACTATGAACCGCCTGTCAGGGATCGATTGACCGTGAAGCGAAATACGTGGCCCTTTTATTATTGAGGCACAACCCAAGTACCTTCAAATATATTAAACGGGAGAATACATTTTTCCCCGAATTTGTTTATCTAGCAAGTTGATTTGTGTAATATTATTTATATTATATTAAAGTTCTTAGAAAACTATCAATGCATGTAATTTGTTATGTGGTATTAGCAGGTATAAGGTGACTACTAGTGCCACATTACATACATAAACATATTATATTATTAGTATAACAACCATAGTTATATAGAAATAATTACTTATTTTAAAGAATGTCTTTAAAATCTTTAAAGTTGGGTGATATACGTTAACAGTGTTTTATTGTTTACTATGTCAGAGCAAAGGCTCACCTGGTGGTAATTGGTAATGGCTGCTTAACTGTTATAATTGAAGTTATACTTCTAATGCGACTTGCAAAAGGTTGCGTTAAATGTTTAACGCTACCATGGAGGGGGTATGAAAGCACTTAAAATCTTAACATCGACTTATAAGAAATTTCAATATTTTACTAACGCCATCTAGTGACATTAGACATATTTACTTTTTAGAACAAAGTATTTAAAAACATAACTGTGATAAGTTTTGCAGTTACGAATTTAATAATTACTTTATTTATTTTAATGATGCCAAAGAAGTATAACTTATTACGCGCGTACATAAGTACACGCATTTTTATAACTGACGATTACACAGTAAAGATAACTTTTGTGCTTAAAATCGAGGATTAATTTGGCTATATTCATTTTGAACCGAAATACAATCGATATGCAAGAATCAAACTTTTGTAAATGCGAAAGTGAGTTTGTTTGTTTGTTACGCTGTAATTATAAAACCAATCATTGTGAAATTTTGGACACAGACAGTCTGGAGAAAAGGATATGGGCTAAATTTGTAGCGAAAAAAATCGAAGTTCCTATGGGATAATAACTATTTATGAGAGAGAGTGTCCACGCAGGCGGAGTCGTGCGCAGAATATTATCCTTTTGGGTTTAATGATTGACTTGACTGCATAGATGGCGGAGTGGTTTAGATACCCAGCCTCCCGTCCGAGTGTTGTGGGTTCGATTCCCACACAGGACAACTCTTTGTGTGATCCACAAATGGTTGTTCTGAGTCTGGGTGTACTTTGTGTCCGTGATATTGTTATAATATGTTTGTAAAGTCCGATACAAGGATTACTACTTAGTGAAACATTTAAATAAAATAATATTAGTGAGTATCTTTCACCACACCAGATTCCATAGATGCTTTTGTAAATATCGATATTATTATTAATATCAGTTAGGTTATCAAATAAAATAAAAGATTATTGAAATTGGTTGCCGTGTACAAAGAATTGCTGAATATTAATATAACTTATTCATTGGATTAAAAATCCCCTTTACCAATTGGCAATAATAATATATACGTAATTCAAAATTGTCGATAAAATCAATAGGATTATCACACCCTGAAACCCCTTATACATATAGTCCTCACGTTTCTTATATCGTCAAGCAAATTTGATCCTCAAGCAAATCTGAATCAATTTAGAAACCTTATTATTACAGAGGAGAGCGTTTGCCCCAAATACACGTTCAGTATCAGAAGTCTACTCACGTAGTTACCTTAAGTCGGTTAATATAATATTTAGGTACTAATGTTGCTCTATTCTGGGAATAAATATATTTTCCTCATAATAAGTAAGTACACAAGAAGTGATGGTCTAGTGGAAAAACCAAGGTCTGCAAATACAATGATGCATTGAGTTCGGACTCCAGTCAGAGTCCGACAGTGCTGTACACATAATTAATTATCAACAATTATATGAGAATTTGCTTACAAATTAGATTATTTGAGATATTTTCTCGACTGGCGTGATGGAATACTGCCTAAATCCCTCCTACCCTGAGAATATACCCATATCTAAAAAAGTAAGTATTTAATTTTTCAGATATATAAACGTGGTTCCTACGTGGGTGGCAGACAAGCATACGGCCCACCTGATGGTAAGCGGTTACCGTCACCTATAGACGCAACACCAGAGGCATCACTAGCGCGTCCCCTCCTTCAAGGAAAGGGAAAGGAGGTGGATAGGAAGGATAACAATGAGAGGATAAGGAGGGGGTCTGAGCCCCCGGTGCTCTCACTCACCATACGAAACACAACAGTAGATCTTTTGTGAGAGGTTGGTACTTCCTCGATCGAGTTGGCCTATTCATGCGTGGATAAGCAAGGTTTCCATTAGAACACATATTTAAGGTTCGTCATAATCTATTATTGTCCTTGTGTGGGAATCAGTTTGAGAGAAAATCAGCTCATAAAATATTTCTATATTTTATAGAAACAAAGAATTAACTGGGGCAAGGCTTTTCGTTTGAATCCCTTCTATAACTTTTTTAGTATCACGCCTGTAGCTACGTTAACTCAGAGAATTTTAATATCGGCGCCATCAGCCACTTACGACGTCAAAGTTTGTTCAGTGAATTGTTCAGGAACTATTGGACCGTTTTGAATGCCTGCCACCCAACGTCTTAGAACTTCGCTGGATTAATATTTTTGTTAAATTCCTTAGGTTGTTTGAAGTTATAGTTTTAAACAATTTTTTATGGATTTTTATACTTACTTACTTTATCATCATGTGCCATTTCCCTTGCGAGTTAGGCAGAGAGAACAGAGTGCCTGGAGGCTCTATTCTTGCATACATCTTGCGCTTCCTCAACATTCATAATTCTCCTCATAAATGCTCGCCGGTTTCAGAGACTCCTGATTCCACCTTCCTTCAATACATGACCTATTTGGTCTAGGTAGGTGAGTCTTGGTCTTCCCGTGTACCTACATCCTTCCACTCCGCATTGTATATCTTCTTAACCAGTAGCTCGTCCGGCATTTCCTTTTGCCAATACCACAGAATAGATACTAGTCCCAATACTCTCTTTCAGACCTACTCGGTCTCTTACGTCTTCGTTACGAATGTGGTCAGTCAGCCTCACTCCCCAGATTCTCCGCAGAGATCGAATTTCGATCGCATTGATTTTTTTACTCTCATACTCCTTTTTACAACCAACTCTCGCTTCTATATAATAACGTCGGGACAAGCACTGCGTTGTGTATTGCGACTCGAGGTCGTGGCTGCCAAGAAGTTGTCCCAATGCTCCATTCACTTTATTTCCCGCATTTACTCTTCTTTCTGTATCAGAGATTATTATAAGGACCTTCAATATAAAAATTCACGGGAGCCCCTTCGTCACTATTTTATCTTGATTCTAATATTCAAGATACATCACAAAGTGACAGATTTGTCTAATATTAGCTAAATCCAGGATTTCATTCGCCATAACGTGTATAATTCTAATTGTTAATACCAGACAAAAAATGTTATAATCTACAATATTTGTTGTACAAATTGTAATCCCCTATATCACTACTGCAGATTTTTTCACACGTCTGGGAATAGCCTTTGGTCTTCGCCTAGGTATTTTTTTTCAATTGCCTATGGCGGCAGACGAGCCACGGTCCACCTGATGGTAAATCAGGTCAAAACAGCAAGTGAGTACCCAGCCCTACCACCAGTAATGCTGGGTAATGGGTGATAATTGCTTACTTCCCTTAGTCGCCTTGTAAGAAACGTAGTAAAGAATGGGGTGGTGACACTTGTATTCTTAGTCCGTCACCAAACGGAAAAAACTTACTCCTTTTCAAAATGTTATAAACATCTGCTTGGCAGCTTTGACAAACTAAGATAACGCTAAACAGATATATAATACTAGCGTCTGCCCGCGACCTGCCTAGACTTCAGAATTGGGTTGTAATATAGTTTACGCTGCTGTTTGACAAAGGAAAATAGATGCAGCATGAGGCAGCTCTATCTAATGATTCAATTCAGCACACAGTCGGAAACCTAACATAATTTAGTAACTGTCTGTAACTTATGGCGTTTACTGTTAATCCAGGCAATAAACTATTTTTGTTTCACATTTCTTTACAATCCAGTCAGCCGTTTAACAAACATTTACATTTATAATGTAAATCAGCTTTGTTAAGATTTGTATAATAAATAGTTTTGGATAAGCATTTTGCAGGTCAAAATGAAATATAATTGCGGCTCCGCCGCAGTCAATAGCTAGTTTTAGGTTATATCTCGGGTTCTCGATATAATAGCGGGATAAAATATATACCAGTTTTTAAGCGTAATCAATATCTATCAAACAAAAACGTTTAATCACTATCCGTTCAGCAGTTTTTGCGTGAAGTCCAAACAAACAGACAAATATTCTAAAAAGAAATATTGTTTTCAGGCACGTCAAAATACATTTTTTGCTCAAATATCTCAAATGTACCGACATAGCTCTGTTACAGCTTTATAATAGTATAGATAGATAGATATAGGCTGTTCTATTTGTGGTAGTTGTCACGAACAGCAATAAAAGTTAACTTTAAAAACACTAATAAAATTTGGTCTGTTTTATAGCCCACGCCCGTTATTTATTGAGAGCCAGTGAGAAGAAAATAAGACTATTATATTATACCTTTATGGCTTGGAGGTGTTTTAAGATCCAGACCACTAATGGAACCTCTAATTTTACTTCTTTTGTTTTCTGATGGTAAGGTTAGCTACCAAGTGGGAATAATTACTTGTTATGGGGCTCGACCATCACCTTTTACCAGTTTTTCGTATCTGATCACCCGTGAAACATTTTGGTGTGATTTGTTTTCAATTAATCAATCATCCGGTTCATTCATATCCAGTATGGCTGAGTTGCCGCTCGTCTTCCACCATCCTTACTAGTATTATAAATGCGAAAGTACGTTTGTTTATTTATTTGCTTGTTCACTTTCACGCTTTAACCACAGAATAGATACTAGTCTATAACTACCAATCATCGGGAAAGGACATTACTCAAATCGGCCTATGAATCAACAAGTATGCCACTCACTAGAATTACTATATAATTTATTTTATAACTTAGAAATCAATTATTACAATCTCACGGTCACATTCCGAATCTTGTAAACAATTTAAAAAGTATCATCTCGACCAATAAATATACCGGCTTCCATTACGTCTTATCAACGTGACAACAAGTTTGCGCGCTTTGTTCGGCATCATCTCAACTTTCGTACACACCACGTCGATAATATTTTTATACGTCATAAAAATATATTCGACTTTAGTAGAAGTAAATAATATCTAAGATAAAACAAACGAGATCATACAACATTTCTAGTTTAATTAGTAATGCTGTCCTGCCTAAGTTCCGAGTTGACTCATAAAGTTAATTATCGCACTGTGTGTATAATAATAATATGTAATATTGTTTGCAAAGATTGTTTGAATGCAACGCTCAAAGTAATAGGGGAGCCGACGATGCTAAATGGGGATTTACTCGAGCGTCATAGAGACCTATTGGGTTGCAAAGCTTATATGATAAGAAGAAAAATTTTTATATAATGTATCCTTTTCATCGGTGGAGTGAGCGGCTATAGGTTTTTAAATATGTAAAAAAATACTGTTGCATGGACATACTCGAGCGCAATGCAATATTATGATGACATGGAGCTGATATGATGATGGAGCTGGAAGGTGGACATAGGAACTCTATAATGAAACGACGCATCCCCATCGAGTTTGGGCTCGTATGATTCGTTATGATGAGTACTTTGTCTCTAGATAGTATCCAGGGTCTGATAATGAAGCTGGAAGGTGGCTACAGTAACTCTATAATGAAACGACGCAACCCCATCGAGTTTGGGCTCGTTTGATTCGTCTTGATGAGTACTTTGTGTTTAGATGGTATTCAGGGTCTGATGATGAAGCTGGAAGGTGGTCACAGTAACTCTGCAATGAAATGACGCAACCCCATTGAGTTTGGAATCGTTTGATTCGTCTTGACGAGTACTTTGTCTCTAGATGGTATCCAGGGTCTGATGATGGAGCTGGAAAGTGGCCAAAGTAACTCTGTAATAAAATGTCCAAAACCCATTGAGTTTACAATCGTTTGATTCGTCTTAAGGAATACTTTGTCAAGTTAAGATCATTTTATTTCTACAAAATAATTTCAATGGTTTCACATCTGGTAGACATCCCGCAACGTCTAGTTTTTTTTTAAGTTAGGGGATGTTAAGTGAACCTAAAAAAAAGCTATAGTGTGCAAAAAAAAATCGCTGTCTCATAATCTGACGATTATCTAGAGAGATTCGCTTAATCTGATAACGAAAAACATTTTTTTTCAATCGTTGAACTTAATTAATTGAAAAGCCCAGGAAATAGCATGCAAATAAAAAAGTGTATATTTATTAAGTATTCTATACTTGCATTTATAAGAAAATAATTAAAAAAAAAACAAAATATTTTTTTTATAATTCATTGATTAATTAGTCATAATCTTCATGGGTAGAATCATCTTCCACTTCTGGCTCGATTTCATCCTGAGATTGCGTATCTGTAACAAGAAATCATTAAAATATTTAACAATACTTTTTTTGTGAATAACGTGTTTTTTAATTATTGGAGAAAAGATATACTCAAGAATATTAGGTGCTCAAGAATATTAGGTGTTATGACTATATCTTCATACGCTTTCAACAATTGATCACCTGCAAACCAGATAAATTTGAACTTTCCGTCGACAATGAATTTTTGATACTTCGGCTTGTGGAAATCGTCAGATTATATATTTATCGTTATCCTTGAATTATTGCATTCAAAATAAAAAAAAAATAGCCATGCTCGAGAATGTCAAGATATCGTTTCTTTTTGCTACTTTGTAACCCTCCCACTCCCTTTCGTCACGCTCAAATAGTCAGATTTTAAAATATATTCTTATTAGCTCGTGATTAACCCACCTTACCTTAACCTTACGCGCTTTAATATTTTTGATCATCGATTTTTTTTTATTAATATGATTTGCTGTCCTAGACGCACGTCACTATATAGAGCGCTTATAATATGGTACAGGTACTCAGCAGGATGCAAGGTATCCTCCCTTATGTTAATCTGCCGCACTCGAATAAATCCCAAAATCCCTTCTTCCCCTACTACAGGCCACACTACAAACAGATAGGTAAGTATCTATAGTTATCTACACTACACATAAGTCAATTATGTTAAAATAATACTAGTACTTGGCAGTGTGGGGCTAGCTTTAGAATTGTCCCACCCTTCTCTACCCACGGAAGTCGTAAGAGCCGACTGAGGGAATACCGGCACAGTAGGCAGCAGCGCTCCTTCGAGTATTAACAACATCCACTGCGATCGCCAACCCGTCTGCCAAGCGTGGCGATTACGGCATTATTCCCCATGACGGGACTGCTCGTTGTGCCGTTCTCTTGGGGAGGCCTATGTCCAGCAGTGGACGTTGAAAGGCTGATGGATGGATGGAATATTAGTAAAGACGAAGATGTCTAAACTCTAAATAGTGAATACAGTGAATTACTAAATCTATTTTCATTCATTTCAGTCGTAGTATAAGTAAGTATCTAGATTAGTTTCTATGTTAAAACGCTTAAATACTTATGAACCCGCATCGCCACGCTATGTAGTATGTACCTTCTTAAAACAAATTATAACCTGAAAATGGGTAACTACTTTGGTTATCATGCAGTTTTTGGAAGTGTCCGTGACTATAATTTAATTTCGATCGAATGTAGTCGTTATTAACCACACAAAAACTGTTTATTGTGGCTGTTGGTTCTTAGGACTACAATGTATGACAGTTGAGCAATGTCCTTTAGGATACATATAGTTTAGAACCCCAAAAAGAACATAGGCTACTTTTTATCCCGAAAAAAAGGATAGTTCCTGTGAGATAGCATTTTTTTGAAGACTACGCAGACGGAACCACGGAGAGAAGTGCATATTAAAAACAGTTGTGACAACATCAAAATAATTATAATTAGATATAGACAATAGTATGTATGTATATGTCAAGTTAAAAAGTGCGGGGCGTCTCGAATGGTTAGTTGGGAACCTTTTAAACCGATAATCTGAATAAATCGAGATCATACTTAACAACTTTGACTATAATCACATACTTTTTATAGCAGCTACTAACAGTAAAAATCATAATACTGAAGTAATGTAACATAGTTCCAGTGGCCTGACACAGGCGGAGAGACGGCACACGGTGGGTTTATTTAGTGAGCGAGTGACCCACACTACCCTGTTCATTGCCCCAAACGACGGGGTGTGCGGTTAGGTAAATTTTTCCCGCCTTTAACAAAAAAAAATACAATAAAACCAATATGTACTTATAATTGAAAATCATTTGACGTCATATGTATTTAAAATAACATAATAATAAGTACCACATAATCTACCATCGACTATCTCGTTTTACGAATTCATTTAGTTCATTCTTAGTTCGTAATCATACAGACGATGGGCAAGATTAGTTAACGTTCTATTTACACTGTTTCTATAGACGTAGTGGAGGGTTTTTACTGAATTAATCCCCTTGTTCACCGCAACTAAATAGGTCACTTGATCTTAACATTAATACTTCTAAACATAATATTATGTGCCCAGATTACTCCTTTATAACTTCATTTAATAGGGGTTTTAAGTATGAGCCACAGATATTAAACTATGTACCTATGATTAGGGAGCGCATTTGAGGACCAGATATTTTTAAAGATTCTGATTATAATGATAATTTACAATTGTACGTGTGGTGACGAACTAAGAATACAATAAGTGTCACCACCTCATCCTTTCCCGCGGACACAAGGTGACTAAGGGAAGTAAGCAATTATCACCCATTGCATTACTGGTGGTAGGGCTGGTTACCATGAAAGTACTGACTTGCTATCGGGACCGAACAGATCAATACCACTGTCTCCTGTGTGACCGGTCATGAAGTACGTCAGTGTGTTTTGGTTGTAGCAGAAGATAGCTGTTTATTCTTTCATTTCATATCTGAGAAATGAAATGGCGCGCAGCGGCTTGACAATATCATCGGTATAGCTGAGTCCATGAGCGACGATTACCATTTATTATCAAATGGGACGTGTGCCATCATAAGCCATAAAAAAAATGTTTTGAAATATTTCATTATTTAGGTACTGATAATAATTACTTCATGTGAAAACAAGAAATTTCACGCCTCGTAAGCGAAACGTTGAGGTGTGTACTACTCTCGCATAACGCAGAACAAGTGATTTTTCAAACTTAAAATGTCTATTTATCATATATTGCACTTGTAAAATAATATATACACACACATATCAAGAAAAAACACTATATTTAACACTCATTTTTATGCCATTTTTGTTATTTAAACTGTTTAAAAAAGTTCTGTCTTGGACGTCCGTGTGTGGTATGTTCGGGTGTTGATGTTGTTAGCGCGATAACGACCGAAATACTTTATTAATCGAGTCTTTTTTGTCTCTATCGCTTCAGTATAATTACGAATAGAGCCCTATCACTTTTCACGGTCTGATTCGATGTAGTTTAATTGATATAAAATAAACAAAAAATTGTAAATATTTACGCCGACTCGATGGTAGAGTGGTACACTAAAACCAGCGCTATACCTTATTTCGTGAGAACTACTTCTATAGACAATAATATAGCAATACTTCTTAAAATTAACGCTAGATGGCGCATAAGACATGAGAACCACATTAATAGGTACTTTTAGAAATTAGCGCTATCTATGTGATTTATTGATAACTACTTCCATCCATCCATCCATCCATCAGCCTTTCAACGTCCACTGCTGGACATAGGCCTCCCCAAGAGAACGCCACAACGAGCAGTCCCATCATAGGGGATAATGCCGTAATCGCCACGCTTGGCAGGCGGGTTGGCGATCGCAGTGGATGTTGTAAATACTCGAGGGAGTGCTGCTGCCCACTCCCCCGGTATCCCCTCAGTCAGCTGTTACGACTCCCGTGATTAGAGAGGTATGGGACAATTTTAAAGCCGGCCCCACACGGCTAAAACTACTTAGTAAGACCAATACATTATTAGTTACTTATCAAATAATCAATTTTATTGTAAAAAATGAAGATTATGAGGCGTGCACTTTTGGATTTTCCAAAGTATTTATTATTTCTTATTTCCTAAACAGAAAGAATAATTAAATAAAACTTTTCTTTCGGCCAATTGCTATTCAAGAGCCTTCTAAAAGGTGACTAAATAATAGAATAATTTATATCTAGCATATAGTATCGCAGGAAATTCGAAATTACATGGCGGCATACATAGGTACCTATAAACACTACGCGTACCTTTCTACCTAAGCATTGTATAGGTGCCTCTTTTTTTTTTGTTAAGGCAGGTAAAATGTTCCTATCCACACACCCTGTCGTTCGGGGCAAATGGTATAGGTGCCTAGTGTTGTCAATATTTTTTAGAAAAGCCATGGAGGTTTATACACATTGATAAAAAAGACATTTAGAATAATACTATATCTTCTTGAGTGTTCGATATTTTTCAGATTTTTCACACATTCATTGTAACTTAGTACTTGATGTCTCCTACGCTCGGAAATTGCGTCTATAATTTCTCTAACTTATTTGCATATTGAGGCGTTATACTTTGTTATTTATTAAAAGAGTATTTTTTCGTGAACTATTATTGATAACATTAGATTAGTTTGAGGCCTAAAATTGATACATCTATAGCATATCGTAACCTGGTTCTTAAAAAAGAGCACACGCGAGTTACTTCGGCAGCAACATCTTATATAATTTAACTGAACTGGTCCGAATGAAGCAGCGCCTTATTAGCTGTTTAATATACTATTATTAGTCGTTACTTATTCCGTAAAAAATTAAATTAAATCGAGAGTCTTTATATTACCTATTTCTATAGTTATACCGAATGGTTCTTACGGTCATAATTTCAGTTTATCTCTTAATACTGAATACCATACTATATCAAGTTGGATGAAAACAAAACAAGGAACATCTATTAATTCACCACATAAAACTTCCTCGCTGAAATTAGATATTAAATTAAAAATTAAGTAGTTGCTACTTACACTAAATTAAAAATTAAGTAGTTGCTACCTACAGTCGAACTAAAAGCATAGATGTGAGACAAAAGTGTACATGCAATGCAATCATGGAGCTCCTAAGAGGTGCACCGCAAGAAAGTGACTTTTAATGTGTGTCTTCTCGTCTTTTAGGTACTAACCAGAGTGCACAAACCTTATATACTCATATTTAATTATTATAAAGCTGTAACAATCATATGTCTATACATTTAAGATATTTGAAAAAATAATGGCTCTTTAGGCGTCTCTGAACACAAAATAATTATTTTTGATTTTTGTTCTGTTTGTTTGGCTTTACGCAAAAACTACTGAACAGATTTTTATGAAACTTTTTTGTTTGATAGCTCTTGATTAGACTTAAGAACTGGTATGAATTTTATTCTGCTACAATATCGGAAACCTGAGATATAACCTAAAAACTAGCTTTCGGTTGCAGTGGCGCCGCTGGCAAAGGCTAGTAGGTACTATTATATAATTATGTGCACCCGTAAATTAACTGTCGATATTAAAGTTATAGTTATAATATGGATTATTTTCCTACGTATTTAATTATGATACGAATAGCGACAAGAGAGAGCTTTGGGTATAAAAATTGCATGATTTAAGTGAAGGTATTTATGTGGATTACAATTCTGAGAAATAGAATGGGTATTTATAGTATCTTTATTGTATTTTCTATATTAAAAAATCCGTAACATTGTATTTATGTTAGGAATATTCTTCGCTAATGTGTCTGTTCTCATCTGAAAATCATCTTTTCGTCACTACTACTAACTGGTAGAGAATAACTAGGCATTAAGTCGACTACGGGTAGTTGATACAGTTGCGTGTCAAGTAGGAGTACTCACATGTTATCGGGTCCGAGGAGATTGGTACCACCATCTGCCATATGAAGGAATGTGAAGCACCTCAGTGTGTTTCAATTTATTTCCCATCGGTGAAATGAAATAAGGTAAGGCTGCTTACCATTGGCCATATTTTTAATATAGTTAGTCTATGAGTGACGATGGCGTGGCTCGTCAGCTACCTTATGCAATAAAAAAATAGTTTATTATATTCCGAGTATTTTTGTAAAACAATAATGATGTTGAGAAACACCTATTTGACCCACCCCAAAAGTTCCATTAACATCCGTTCAGTAATTATTGCGTGATGCCCGATTAAACGACACAGATATACCGAGAAACATTCTAAACTCGTACATTATTTTTTTCTTAAATGTGCTTGCATCCAAAGGCTGCCCGCTGGTTTAATCAACTCACCTTTCCACCTAGGTTGTCGAACATCGTGACTTGACTTATTGTGACTTATCTGATAATTTAAATATACCTAGTTAAAAATGAAGAACAACATTGAACCAAAAATTACACTAACCTAATCGTTGTGAATCGTTAAAATTATTGCCATTACAATAAGTAAAGACACAATCTCGGATAAGTTACGAAAACACGAAGTAATTTTTCCATATAAATGCCTAAAGACAAGCTTGTTTATTAAAGAGATTGGAAGAATAACAAACTTTATTGTTATGTATTTATGTAATATATTCTGAAGGGTTTGTGAAGTAGGCGTATTTCTTGTTAACACATATACAGTTTGTTCAGCTCATTTGCTATCTATGCCAAGAGCGAATAGAGAACATTTATTTCTCATACGTGAATTAAAATGGTGTGCAGCATTTTGGCAGTATTACCACTTAACGTCAGCCGTGAGCCGTGACTCGTCTGCCTTCGTGAGTAATATAACATAGACATGTTGCATCAGTCACATAAATACTTAAAACTTCTCTAAATTTGTTAAAAACGTCTTACAAAAATAGTATTAAAAGCATTTGCCTAACTATAAAAAAATAAAAAAAAATAAACAAAATAAAATAAAATAAATAAATAGGTAAACTACAATCGACTACATGTATAAAATATAATAATACTAGCTGACCCGGCAAATTTCGTACCGCCATATTTTCTTTCGTATATATTTTGCAATTAATTAATAAAAAATACGTGATAAAAACTATCCTATCTTAGGCACACCAGCAAAATACACATTAAAAAAAACGGTTAGATATATTGGACGGTTAGATATAGAAAAATTAGTTAGATATTTTCGGAGTTCATCGTAACCAACAATGTGACACGAGAATTATTATATTATATACTAACCTTTGCCCGCGGCTTCGCTGCAGCCAAAATCTGGTTTTTAGGTTATATCTCCAGTTACCAATATAGTAGCGGGATAAAATGTATACCAATTTTTAAGTCTAATCAAAAGCTATTAAATAAAAAAATTTTATCAAAATCCGTTCAACAGTTTTTGCGTGATGCACGAAAAAACAACAAACAGACAAAAATTCTAAAAAAATTGTTTTGTCTTTAGACACGCCTATATATCCTATTACAGCTAAAAAAGTACTGGATATTGGGACTCCGTTCATATTCAACAAAACTTCTTTGCTACAACGAGGCTAATTTACCTTTTCGCTTGTTTGTAGAGAACGATTAGATAATTCGTTACATTACAAGTATGTATGCTATTTGATCTAGTCTAATTTTATAGAACTTTCACGCTAAAGACATCAGAAAAAAACTACCGTAATTATTCTGAAAGAACAAAATCGTAAATATTAATTCATCTCTCACTCAAACCATTTTGTCTCGAATTAATTGATTCGCCTTTTTGAACTCTATCACGACTAATTGACTTTGTTTGTTGTATTATCTTCGAGGGATTTCAGGAGTTAATTGACTAAAATATGATTAGCCGCTCATTACTAAATCTATACTATTATAAAAAAAAAATGTGCCCGGTAGACGTCAATAGGCTCGCCCCCTATTACGTGGGACTTAAACATAGCTGACGAATCGTGGGTGTGTAATATATCTCTGCCTACCCCTTCGGGGAATACAGGCGTGATGCTATGTTTTTTTTATACTATTATAAAGCTGTAACAGAACTGTGTCTGTACATTTAAGATATTTAAGAAAAAATATCTGAATTAGGCTATATAGGCATGTCTATACACAAAACGATTTTTTTTAGATTTTTTGTCTGTTTATCTGTTTGTTTGTTCGCGCATCACGCAAAAACTACTGACCGGATTTTGATGCAACTTTTTTGTTTGATAGCTCTTGATTAGTCTTAAAAACTGGTATACATTTTATCCCGCTACTATATCGGGAACCTGAGATATAACTTAAAAACTAGCTTTTGGCTGCGGCGGAGCCGCGGGCATAGGCTCTGAAGACGCGGCGGTGAACGGTTGAGGTCATTTAGCAGAAATTAGTGTAACTACGGTGTTAAGGGTCAATAAAAACCTTCTAAAGTGCTTAAGAGTTTTTTTTTAATACAAACGGGGTCGGCTTCTCAATACAACATACTCGTATACTTAATACCGTAATTGAGATACTCTATTTGATTTTATTATTGCTGTATACATTTTATCCCGCTACTATATCGGGACCCTGAGATATTACCTAAAAGATAGCTTAGCACATTAAGCATTATTATCGTAAGTAATATAGTCTCACGTTTAATATACGAAGGGGAATGCTAATGTATAAAAAATCTTGTCGATGTAACTTTCACGTATTGTTTAACGAGCACGATTGTACTTCTTACTTCTTTAGAGATTTCTCTTATAGTGGTATCAAACTTTATCTACTAGTAGGTGGTAGGGTACCCGAGTGTTCACTTGTTATCAGACCCGAGCGGATCAGTATCATGCGGTGTGTTATGGTTGTATCGGAAGATAGGCGTGCATTCTTTCATTTCAGATCCGTGAAATTTAATTTTTTCCCACGGGTGTCGTACGAGGCGACTAAGGGAAGTAAGCAATTATCACCCATTGCATTAGTGGTGGTAGGTGGTACTCACTTGTTATCGGGACTGAACGGATTACAGTACCATCTTCCGTGTGACCGGCCAAGAAGCACATCGGTATATTTTGGTTGTAGCAGGAGATAGCCGTTTATTATTTTCATTTCATATGTGTGAAAATAAATGGTGTGCAGCGGCTTGACAATACTCTCGGTATACTTGAGTCCGTTTGAACGACGGTTACCATTTACCATCAGGTGGACCGTGGCTCGACAGCCACCATCCATCCATCCATCAGCCTTTCAACGTCCACTGCTGGACATAGGCCTCCCCATGAGAACGCCACAACGAGCGGTCCTGCCATGGGGGATAATGCCGTAATCGCCACGATTGGCAGGCGGGTTGGCGATCGCAGTTGATGTTGTTAATACTCGAGGGAGTGCTGCTGCCCACTCCCCCGGTATGCCCTCAGTCGGCTCTTACGACTCCCGTGGGTAGAGAGGGGTGAGACAATTCTAAAGCCGGCCCCACACGGCACAGCCACAACAGGTAATAAAAAAAAGGTGAGAAGCGGTTTGACAGTACCTACTCTTATAGGATGTAGAGTAGAAAAGTAGTTACCACTTACCATCAGGTTGGCTGTACTCGTCGTGCTATGAGCAATAAAAAAAAAGTGTATAAAAGACAATCACAAATAGATATCAAAGCAATCTAATTCACAATTGTTTGAAAAATTGGTAAATTGCACGAAATGTTAATAAGTTTATCGACATTGATGCCCGAAACGTCCTTCAGTGATGAGAGTATTCTAACAGCACAAGATTTATGAGTACATTATTTTGCTTAATAGAATGGAACTAGACGAGAGTTTTGATCCCTTTAACCTCAGTGACATCTATCTATACTCTATACAAATAAATAAAATTGAAGTGTCTGTTTGTAATGTCTAAATAACAACTTTTTACTAGCCGTCTTACTAATAAACTTTTATACACGGCGCATACGAGATGTGTAACATCAATGTTACTAATAAACAATATTTTGACAGTTCTGTTGTATACATCTGTTATAACGAATGGATAAATTGTATGAGAATTTACACAACCGCTAAACACTTCGCGACCCTAGTTTATCTAGCGTGTAACTTAAAATTGTATTCCATCCATCCATCCATCCATCAGCTTTTCGACATCCACTACTGGACATAAGCCTCCCCAAGAGAACGCCACAACACGTGTTTCGCTAATATGGGGGATAGTGCCGTAATCGCTACGCTTGGAAGGCGGGTTGGCGATCGCAGTGGATGTTGTTAATACTCGAGGCAGTGCTGCTGCCCACTCCCCCGGTATTGTCCTCAGTCGGCTCTTACGACTCCCATGAGTGGAGAGGGGTGGGGCAATTCTAAAGCCGGCCCCACACAGCAAAATTGTATTCTTTAAATTTAAATGAGAATGAATTATTTAGATCATTTCGAAGTTTTTGATGAAACAAGTACCAAGAAAAAAATATTTGTACAAAATTACCGCTAATGGTAGTAGATTCAACATGGGATTATTATTATTGTGGGATTCTTGCTACGACTTAACAAATTATTTACTCCGGTTCTGAATCCCCATACTGAGATACACAGAGATTTAGGTATTTGCTTTATGGTTTCAGTGTGTTGCCCTAGTCTCCTATTGTACAATTTCGCCATTGACATGAAGTAAGATATTGATTTTGGAGAGCCTGTTATCCTTATTTTAAATATGAAACAGATATAAAAGTGAGTCTGTCTGCCCGCCGGGTAGGCATGCTAAAGTGTTAATGAGCAGGCCACATCGCTCGACAAACTGACGACAATTGGAGAAAAAAGGTTCTCGAGTGGTGAGTGGTTTTGGACAGCGTAGCATCAGATCGTCGGTTCCACCAGATGATCGTCGGTTCCACCAGATGAACCGACGATCTGGTCAAAGCCACAGGGAGCCGTTGGATGCAGCCAGCACAAGAGTGCTCGTTGTAGTGCTCTCTTGGGGAGGTCATGTTCTGGATGTTGAAAGGCTGATGAATGGATGGATGGATGAGAGTGACATTTATATACAGCAGTCCCCGCGGATAAAAAAATCCGCCAAGACATAGACATACTTTAAATCTGGACAAGCTTCGAGAAGACTTTTTATTAAAACACATTTTGAATAAACCGTCTTCTTGTCATCTATGGCTTTTTGAATATGAAGTACCTACCTATCATTATAAATAATTAAAATTATAGCAATTGTCGCTACTATGTAGGTA
This sequence comes from Leucoma salicis, assembly GCA_948253155.1. Classification (NCBI taxonomy): domain Eukaryota; kingdom Metazoa; phylum Arthropoda; class Insecta; order Lepidoptera; family Erebidae; genus Leucoma; species Leucoma salicis. Next base: position 23,092,268 of record OX411811.1, read on the forward strand.
GTATGTGAGGGTTTGAGAGAAAAACAATGATAATAATGTAATGATCCTTTAATTATTATTATCGATTTTAGTAGATATATGTTATCTAATTGAATATTTTCTCAATTTTTAGTTGACATTTCTTCTTTATTAAAAGTTTATGTACTTCTAACATATGTTTTATTTTAGATCTATTTCTTTTAGCATTTGACATGCTCCGCTACTTTTTAAAGTACAAATTATTTGTGAATAAAGAAAAAGAGATTTTTAGTAGGGGCAGGAATCGAACCACGCATTTTTTCCAATCCGAGGAAGTGCTCTAAACCACTAAGCTACCCTACTGATCCTTCGATCATCCCAAATTCTTAATTCGTAAGACAAATGTGATTAAGAATTTGGACCCCCGGCAAACCGGAGACTCTATGTTTTTTTCTGACCATTTATTGTTCCACTATTGGGCACGAGTACACTTCTTCTTCTTCTTCTTATTAATGGCGAAACACAAGTACACCCAGTGAGAGTGGTTTAGGCACTTTAGGCCGTAGTCCACCACACTGGCCCAGTGCGGGTTGGCAGAGTCAAAGAGAAAACCTCCCAGGTATACAGGTTTTCATGCAATGATTATTTATAAACAAAGACAAAAAATAATTTCGAAAAGTTTTGAAAATTTAGAAGTAACCATGCATATCGTGCGAGGTCTGGACATTAGACTGGAGATCAAACTCGATCGATATCTTTGTAGTTCTTGAATATTACACTAGGCTTTTACTTCGATTTTGAACTGTTTAAAAATCTTACTAATCTATATACCTAAATAAAAATTAATCTCCGAAATGTATGTACGCGTGTAACTTCTGAACGACTACACCAAATTGAATAAATAATTACACAGTAAATTTAAAAAATCTCATCATATGAAAAGTGTATGCCAAAAAGTAATTTATGTCTATACTTTTCCAACAGGGTCAACTAGTATATTGATATAATTATTAGATATAATTTAACTTATAAGGTTTTGCAGACCTTGGTTTTATCACTACGCTGTCATTGAAATAAAAGTTTGGTCTTGAAAATATATCGAATTACAGAATAATAATATACTTCCAAGACGGTGAGTGAGGCTCGAAGCTAGTGTACTCGTAACTTATAATTGAGCACCGTCCGTCACCCAAGGGCAAAATGTAGATATATGTTTCATGGAAAATCCCCAAATTGGAGCAAATGTTTCTTTGGTAAAAAAGTTACTTCAGTCACTTTCAACCTACTTCAAACAAAGAGGTTATCAATTCTTCTAAGTATTTATGGTTGAATATTGAATATTGAATATCGGGTCTCGAATCGCGTATATAATGTTGAGGTTGAAAACCTTAATTTCCCGACGTTTCGACCGTATTGCATCGGCCGTGTTCACGGGTTGACTGCAAATTAAGACCCGATACATTAATATTTGTGTATAATGTGTACAAATCGCGAAATATATGAATTCTAAATAAAATTTTGTTAATATTTGAATAAATTTTTTCCTGGAATACATAATAATTGTCACGATTTCTGAATTAGCAAAGTATCTGGGACGGTATTCCAGGAGATGCAGGTTCAAATCCTGCTCGTGACTGTTATTTTCGACTTCACATTTTCACACTTTGTGTTAATTTATATGGATAAGCATGTCAAATGTTAAAAAAAATATAGAAAATATTAAAATGTTTTGTGTTTAGAGACGCCTAAATAGACTTAAAGGTACAGTTATTATTTAGTACAACATAAGTTACACACATTTATATCAATGAAGCAGATATTTTACGAAGGGGATAAAAAGTATATCAAATTAATAAAAAAATAATGGCATAAAATTCCTGGCAAATATTTACGGATAAATATGGAGCCGCGTTCAGCTTATCGTATTAGCATATAGATCGATAATAAGTCGTCTTGAGATGTCGAGATGGCGCCGCCACTCAGAATTGCCTTGCTTGCGTCAGGAGAAAAGTATAAATTTATATCTACAAGTTAGATTATTTCTTGACAGTGGCCTAGATATCTACCTTATCCATTTCTACGGGAGAATCTCTAATAGAAACTTACAAGCAAATTAAAAGTACATAATTTATTGCTTCTGGTCTCAGAGATAGAAGCCGTCTACTGTGAAAAAGTGCTTATTAAACTTGTTCAGTCCTTCTGTTTCAGCAAAATATTTGCAAGTGTTCTTGTTCCCTGTCTAGACAAAATATGGGTTTATTTTGATCTTTATTTTAGCACTTGACATGCTCAGCTACTTTAAATAACAAATTATTTGTGATAGGAAAAAGAGAGTCAAGTGCTAAGCTGCGATAGTTTAGCGGTCCAGAGCACTTCCCCGGATTGAATATGACGCAGGTTCGAATCGTAACTAACTTATCATCACGCCATTTCCCTTGCGGGGTAGGCAGAAAGAACAGAGTGCCAAGAGGCTCTATTCTTGCATACATCTCTTGCTTCCTCAACATTCGTAACTCTCTTCATACACGCTCGCCGGTTTCGGAGACTCCTGACTCCACCTTCCTTCAATACATGACCAATTTGGTCTAGGTAGGTAAGTCTCGGTCTCCCCCTGTACCTACACCCTTCCACTTTCGCATTGTATATCTTCTTAGTCAGTCGCTTGTCCGGCATTCTTTCCACATGTCCGAACCATCGGAGCATTCCCTTTCGCATCTTTACACCAATACTCTGTTTCATACCTACACGCTCTCTTACGTCATTGTTACGAATGCGGTCAGTCAGCCTCACTCCACAGATTCTCCGCAGAGATCGCATTTCGACTGCATTGATTTTACTCTCATGCTCCTTTTTACATACCCAACTCTCGCTTCCATATAATAACGTTGGGACAAGCACTGCGTTGTGTATTGCGACACGTGCCTTCTGGCTGAGGTGGTGGCTGCCGAGAAGTTGTCCCAATGCTCCGTTCACTCTATTTCCCGCATTCACTCTTCTTTCTACATCAGTGGTGTACCTTCCATCCCGAATCCTGCTCGCCATAAAGTTCCTATTCCACTTTCACAAATAATTTCTTCTTTATATCGTTTTTTTTTAGCGCTTATCAAAGATTTGTTGTCTTAACTTTTGAGCTAGATTTTGTGTAAGAATGCTGGTTATGTGCCTAATGGTATGGTTTTTATTTCTAGTGCGGGCCGTGGTTCATCTAAGGGTAAACGGTACACCCGTAGCTCCTATTTACAGAGATTAGACTACGCCGAAAATAAGTAGGAAAATTTACGACTTTTTCCTGCCACCGAATCAGAACTATGAGCTGTGGTTGGAACTTACCATCAGATGTATCGCGCTTCATTTGCAATTATCTATATATACCTCCTGATATATTAGCAGCAGAATATGACGTTATTTTTTCTAGTTTAACGCGGTTATCTCCAGAACTACTGAAAATATAGCTTTATTCTTGAACAAAGTTATAAGTTAAATTTACACTGTGACCCTGATGAAAAGGCGAGTGAAACCGCAGGACACTGATACTTAGCAATACCTAAATAAATATCTACACATATAGAAAGTGAAAGCTTGTAAGTTTCCCATTTTCCTTGATAGAAGCTGAAAATAAATGTAATCACAAACAGAATCTGATATTTCCGGAAGGAATTCGAGATTGTGCTCGCTTTCTGAGTCGTAGTACGCGGGTTTATTTGAATTGTGAATATTTCCCTTCTGAATTTATTTCTATCTGCTCGCTCTAGAATTTTACTGTAAATTAAATCACAGATGAGAAATTGTGTTTACATTTACTACTAGCCTACCTGCAACATCGCCGCTGGTATAGGCGCAAGTACCATTGAAGTAATGTCTTGCAGTTGTAGTGATTCGCCAATACAGGCGGAGAGACGGCACACGGTGGTAGTTCTCCGATCGAGCTGGCCTACTCATGCTGGGATAAGCATGGCTCTACCAATAGAATTATAAGAATAGTAAAAAAAATACAGTTATATTTAAATTATAAAACCACAAGAGAACACAAAGTACTTCTAAAACGTTGGAACTATAGTAAAAGTCAAATGACCTACTTTTAGCGAGAATCCGCTTGGATTTCATTCGGTAGTAAATGAGAAGCCGGTAGAGTAAAAGTCACCGGAAATTAAAACAAAATAAAAAGTTTTAAATAAAGAAGCTTATCATTTCGTTACTTTTTTATGAATAACATTCACACTCAATGTAACAGTGATTGCAAATGTGCTGGCTATGTGTAACATTTGAATATCGTTATAAGATTTACCAAGACGGTTCTCGTTCTAAAAATGAATATTCTGCTACATCATCAATTGAGGGACTTTTCTGAAATGTTAAATTTCAAAATTTATACAGGTTTCTAATATTTGCTACTTCAGATACTTTTGTCTTTTATCTTTATTTTCTACTTTAAGAGATTGCACAGATAACGGAGTGGTTTAGATACCGGCCTCCCACCCGAGTGTTGTGGATTCGATTTCCACACCGGACAACTTTTTGTGTGATCCATAAATGGTTGTTCTGAGTCTGGGTTTACGTTGTGTCCGTGAAATTGTACGTTAGTAAAGTGCCCCGCGATACAAGGATTATTTCTAAATACAGGATGTTGTCTTATAAAAATAAAATTACGCTCTATAGGTGTTTGAGCAAAACCACTGAAGGAATGTAGTATGGTTCCAGTGGCCCGCTTATGCAGGCGGAGAGACTGCACACGGCGAGTTTATTTAGTGGGTGAGGGCCCACACTATCCTGTTAATTGCCCTCGAACGAGGGGGTGTGCGGTTAAGGAAATTTGTTCCCGCCTTAACAAAAAAAAAAGGTGTTTGAGTAAAAGCATTTCATTTATCAACGACTATCTACATCTTTCTGCAAGCTACATCGCCTGCGTGGACTTTAAAATTCAAATCTATTGTGTTATATATTGTGGTTTATACCTAGGTATCCCACAGAAACGCCTTATCAGGATAAAATATCCTGTGGGTTTATTCACGCCACAATTTATCTGTATACTAGATTTCGTTTTTAAATCCGGTTAATCTTTATGAAACTATTTTATTTCTTTTATAAAATGAAAATTAATCTAATGTCTCATTTATCGATCTACAACATCGAACTCCTATGAGCCGATCGATCTACAACATCGAACTCCTATGAAAACTTCGCGTTTAATATGTTAGTAGGATGTAGAATAAATAAATATAATAAATATTCACGAACATTTCACACAGCGTCCTCTGGTCCCAAACTAAGCTTAACGCTAATGCTATGGGTACCAGATTACGGATATAATATATATATTAGTGTTTTTTTTTTTGTAAATACAGTGGAATCCGTTTATAATGACATCACAGGGACATAACAAACATGTCATACTAAGCGGACGTCACACAAAGCATTTTGTAGAAAATAAACAATCTCCTATTTTTGTTAGTATGTATTTATTTTAACAAAGAGAAAGAATAGTACATTGTTACCCTAGGGATGAAAGCAACTTATTTAGTCCCGAGACGGGGTTTGGCGCCCGAGCGTAGCGAGGGCTCTAATGGTTCGAGAGACTAAATAAGTCTTTATCCCGAGGTAAACACTGTGCTTTTCATTACGAATACGAGGAAACTAAAAATAAAAATCATGAATTAGCTAAAGAAAAAATGGAAGACTTTAAAAAATTGAATTTGGCATCGGCATTTTCCCGCCGATTTTGTTTATTTTTCTGTGGCCTGTTAGAAAAACTATAATGCTTCGTTATTTTAAAGGTATAGTTGCAACTATATTAAAATAAAGTCATATAAAAAACAAATTATTTAATAAATACTTAACTTTATGTTAGGATTTCAATTTTACATCGCGCTTTAATTGACTGGCTGTACAGAAAATAGCACAGTTTTTTTTTATAATTTCTCAGCTGTCAGTTGAAAGTAATTCTCCCTAGGGCTGAAAAGTATTACTTTCAACCCGCTCCTCAGGCAACTTCAGGCCTACTTTCAGAGTATGAGTAATGAAAAATCAATTACCCACCGAGACTCAAAACAAAAAAGCCACGCACGCGCCGAACGTCGTCGGGTATCACGTGACTCTCCCGAACACTGCAGAAGGTGTTAGGAATCATGCCGGTCACAAACTTCGCTGTGTAATTACGTCATAATAAGCGGTTGGTCAATATAGGCGGAGTCATAATAAACGGATTCTACTGTACATATAACCACCCAGACGTAGTAAACATATCTGTGTTCATCACCCAAATAATTGTCCTGAGTGGGAATCGAACCCACGACTTCGTGCACGGAAGTCGGTTACACTACCGACTACGCCACGAGGCCCGTCAAAAAGAATGTTGTAAAAGATCAAAAATGATGACCGTTTATCGAATTTTACACACCAACTACGCTATTTTATTGACTAACATCATAACAAAATATCGCCGATATACATTTTATGTAGGAATAAAGTTACTCAGAGTGTTGACTCGTATAACTTAATAATCCTATCTTTTAAGTGCAGACTAACTTTTATGCGCTAAGTTTTAAAGTCTGTCTTTAAAATGTATTTAAAGTTTGTAAGTATTTTGATATCTTATAGCACAGGCGAAATACTAAAGAAGTACTAAAAAATAATAACTAAGTGTTTATTTATGACTAGTTCCTAATCGCGACTTTGCTTATAGTTTAGTTGTTTTCTTTTTGTGCAGAACTCACATTATTTATCCGAAAAAAAAATAGCCTAAGTGAAAGTCCCGTCTAAATGAAAGAAGAAAGAAAGAAAAAAGTCCAGCTGTTTCGGAGATTAGCTGAAACAAACACTTGGACAACTACGTACGTACGTATTGTTATAAGAACCGTAATACTTTCATATGCATTTAGTAAAATACTTGTATTTAGACATTACAGGATAAACATGTCAATTTTATTTATTACTAGCCTTTACCCGCGGCTCCACCGAGACAAAAGCTAGTTTTTAGATTATATCTAAGGTATCAGATATAGTAGCGGGTTAAAATGTATACCAGTTTTTAAGTCTAAACAAGAGCTATCAAATAAAAAAAGTTAAATCAAAATCCGTTTTTGCGTGATGCGCGAACGGACAAACAGATAAACAGACAAAAAATATAAAAAAATAGTTTTGTGTTCAGACATGCCTATATAGCCTATAATAGTCATTTTTTCCTCAAATATCCTAAATGTACAGATGCAGCTCTGTTACAGCTTTATAATAGTATAGATAGATGTACAGATTCATAGACTTGGTACTCTAAGTCTAATAAATAATAATAATATTCACGGACATTTCACACACTTCCTCTGGTCCCAAACTAAGCTTAACGCTTGTGCTATGGGTACCAGATTACGGATATAATACATATATTACTTTTTTTTTGTAAATACATACATACAATAGATAGAAAACACCCAGACGCAGTACAAGTATCTGTGTTCATCACACAAATAATTGTCCTGAGTGGGAATCGAACCCACGACCTCGTGCACGGAAGTCGGTTACACTACCGACTACGCCACGAGGCCCGTCAATAACAGATAACAAAGACCTTGTTTTTCATACGACATGATTAGCAAACAAGCATACCGTCCACCGGATGGTAAGCAGCTACCATAACTTGTTGACGCTAGTAATTCCAGGGGCATTACTCGTGGATAGCCTACTTTAAGGAAAGCAATAGGAATTGGAGAGGAAGAAGAGTAGGGAGGGAAGAAAAGGGAGGATTAAAAAAGATCCTTCAGAGATCTCACTCACCGAATGAATCACAACAGTAGGAAATATCTACTGTTACTATTAAACGATGTTCTGGCGGAGGGGGGTATTTTCTTGATCAAGCTGACCTGTTTGTGCTCGAGTCACCAAGAACTTTACCACCAGGAAATATATTTCCATTCCATTCATCCACTAAATGTCTTTAAAGCGCAATTATATATATTATCTGCCCCGAATGACGGGGTGTGCGGTTAGGTACATTTTTTCCCGTCTTAACAGAAAAGAAAAAAACAAATTATCTGTGTCACACATCACTCACCACTTCGCTGAGTCATTACTTTACCTGAGGATTATACTGAGATTATGTAGAGGCGAAACACATGTCAAATCTTGTTTTCGGTATTTAGCAGAATATTGCACACTGTGATTTTGGGGTTACTTCCACATCGAAAGCTTGTATCGCATTTTGAGAGTTTTTTCATTGTAATGTATGCTGCCTTGCTATTACCCTCTGTCTGTGAGAAGTGCGGACTGGCAATCTTAGGCTATTGTGTGTGTTAAAATAGCCGGGATAGCCAATCCGTGGGTATGTGGTGGGTTCTCTCCTAAAGTATCCATTCTATATTTAATATCAATGGATTTCCGCCAGAGTTGATCTTTTAATTTTTTTTTAAAAGACGGCACCCTCCTCTAATGAATAATCCTTGTATCGCGGGAGACTTAGAAATATATAATTTCACGGATACAAAGTACACACAGACTCAGAACAACCATTTATGGATCACACAATCAGTTGTCCTGTGTGGGAATCGAACCCACAACACTCGAGCGGGAGGCCGGCATCTAAATCACTCCGCCTTCTGTGCGTATTATAAATATGTAAGAGCTACCACTATTTTCACGTTTTGTCCTTAACCATTGTCCAAGTCCTTCAATCATACGCCAGTTTACATATTGCAAGTTTAATTGATAAAGTTTAACATTAATCCTATATTATTTTAAATAAACAATTTGTATTTACATAGTATTTACATTATTAACGTATTCAAGTCTCAGAACAGATCTGTTAATTACAAAACTGACACTCAAAGATATCTCCCGTTGCCTCTAACTGTTATTATTGTTGCTTAAGAAACTTTACTGAAAGTTCTAACGTAAATTATTGTTTGTTTTCGTCGTTTCTGTTTATATGTAAGTACTTTATTTGTGTTGACATCCCTTTGAATATGACTGAAATTAGAATTCATCTTATATATTATTTCTCTAGCCTGTTTCTCAGTTGGCCCGCGAGATGTTCATTATTCCTTTATTAAATTCCATGATTTACTCCTTATTTTAAAGCTTACCGTGCCGGCTAATGACGAAAAACCCGAGGAAAGATCGGTATTTTATAAATAATTTAACTTATAATTTAATTTAAACCAATAAAGGTCTAATAAAAAATAATGCTGAACTTGCAAACCTGTTTTGTTAACGGTCCAACTTGTTAACATGAGTACAATCTTGATTAATTTCTGTATAAGCGCGGATAAACCTTAGTTGCCGCGCATGACACTTGCGGGGAAGAATAGGGTGGTGAAGCTTTTATTCTTACTTCTTCCGCTGGTGGCACTGTGGCCACGATTGTGGTCACACAAAAGCATACCGTAGATACACCTTGGCCACATTTAACAGCTAGACATCAATTCTTCACCCTGTCGAATTATATCTGTTATCTCTGTTTTACTAGTGGTTTAATACTCAACACTATTTCATTCTAATGGAAAGTAACTAACGGAACAAATAGCGGAAATGCTTACTCTGTAACAACATTCAATAGAAATAAAATAAAAGTTAAGTAAGTGCGCGACCGCCGCGCAGCCGCCGCGCGGCCGCCATCTTGTCGGTGAATCTACGGGGTGAAATGTGATTTTTGTGGGTTTTTTTGTGATTTTGCAGTGTATTTTATTGAATTTAGCTGGAATTAGTTAAATCAATATATTATCTAGTGAAAACATCGCCGTTATTTATGTTGCATATTAATATATTTTTTTAAATTTTCTGGTAATTTCTAATATAATAGTGTAAATATAATCATATTATATATTTTTTCTATATGTTGAATGTCTATAGAAAAAAAAAGTTAAATGAGCAGTATAGTACCGCGGGATTAACAAGTTTCGTTGTTTTCGAAAAAATAATTGAAATATAATGTATGTTACTGTGATTTATACATATATATATATATATTTTTATAAAAAGTTGGAATCCACCCGTCAATTGATTTAAAACATAATATAAACATGTTATCGGGTTACATTTTCAAGTAAAAATTAACAAATGCAATTATTTATCTTTTTTCGTCGAAGTTGTAGTTTTGGCGTTTATTATTTTAAATTTAGGGTTATTAATATGTATGATTCAGGCACCATTCAAAGCGCTTATTCAACTAGACCATAGGAAAAATAAAAAGACTCGTCGTTCTTAGTTTTTGAGTTGGTAAATAAGGTACAAAGGGGTGACATTGCGCCGCGCGAAAATGCGATGTGCCTGGTGCCACCGATGGGGGCTGGATGGGGTAGACCTTTCCAGCCGTTCCAGGGTCGGGAGTGGTTAGTCCGTATAGAAGTTGTATATTACAAGTAAATATTATTACCAATAAGACTAAGGACTGTCACGTAAAATATTATATGGAATTTGATAATTATTACCTATACTCTATAGTTTTAAAAGGAAAAATAAACCTGAATGTTTGTACTCATCCTTCCATCCATCAGCCTTTCAACGTCCACTGCTGGACATAGGCCTCTCCAAGAGAACGCCACAACGAGCGGTCCCGTCATGGGGGATAATGCCGTAATCGCCACTCTTGGCAGGCGGGTTGGCAATCGCAGTGGATGTTGTTTATACACGAGGGAGTGCTGCTGTCCACTCCCCCGGTTTTCCCTCAGTCTCTTACGACTCCCGTAGGTAGAGAGGGGTGGGACAATTCTAAAGCCGGCCCCACACGGCTAATGCCCTTACGGCTTTAGAATTGCGGCGAATGTTTGTACTACTCAAGTCAAATAAAACTTTTATTCTATAGGAGTGAGGGAAAATTATTAAAGATAATTACCAAACTAATCTTTTAGCGTCGGTCAATCAGCGCATTAATCAACACTGCCAGCAGTAGCACTGTCATTAACAATTTGATTTTAGCTTGAAAATTAATTTATTTTTAACGAACACAATCAATATTTTAGACAATAAACATAAAAGTAATCGGCTGTAAAATGTCCTGGAGAGAAACCGGTTTAGAAGCTTCAAATCAACCGAAAGCTTGTTTTGCTTAATAAAGATAATTCAATAAAACTATTTTTACACCAAATGGTTACGGGTGGACGAAACAACGGGATAATATGATATTAAATGGAGTGCGGGTCGGGATACTTTCACGTGGTGCACTCTGTGCAAAGTCAGCACTCTAGTGCCGGCGGTTGAATCCCGCCAGGGGCCGGGTCTCCGCGTACCCGTCTGTATACGGGTAGGTCCTACGTGGGTGGGCCACTGAAGTAATCCAACACAGTACCAGTGGTCCGTCAACACAGGTGGAGAGATGGCATTGTTCGTTGCCCCAAACGACGAGTGTGCGGTTAGGTACATTTTTTCCCGCCTAAACAAAAAAAAAAGGTCCTACTTGGGTGTGGTTTGTGTGGAGTGGAGCTTGCGATGGAGGAGAGGGTAACCCACCTTACACTGAGGCTCCGTGAGGAGCCTCCGGGCGAGGTTAGTCCATCTTTAGTGGACCAGATTGCCTGGAAGATTTCCGACTGGCCATCGTTTTCACGGTGGCTAATGGGCCGCGGAGCCTTCAGTGAAACCTCGTGAAGGCCCTTAGGAAGGCAACCACGGGGGCCAACAGTGCGGTGGAGGCGCCAGATCACGCCGGAGGAGACCAAAGCGCGCTGTAGGTGTCTCGAGGTGGAGGTGGCAGACCTCGCTGGCCAACGAGCCAGCTCTGGTCTCACCAATTTCGGGTCGGGAACCTCTGTCTCAACTGTTGGTGCGGGGCCTGCGGCTCCTGGTCTTCTGACAAGTCATGGATCACGTCAGCGCGGTCTATGTTGGTCGCGGTGTATGTTGTATGGCCCTAAATAAGTCGGAGCCCCTACTTTTCCATAGGCCCCGATGTCAGCCATCAGCTGGCGCCTCGATCTCGGTGGACGGGGTCCAAATTGGCACTGGACGGGTGGTGGCGCTTTTACGAGTACTTCCGCCATCTGTCCCCGCAGCACAGCTCATGCCCAATATGGACGGACCCAACAATGCGTGCCGACTGCTTTACTCAGGGGCCGCCCCGTCGATGGCGCTGTACAGCGCACCTGTGTGGGCGGAGTCCCTGGATGCACTGAAAAGGGGTCTTCTGTGGAAAACCACAGAGAGTCATCGCCTCTAGAGTCATACGCGCTCTTGCGACGCTCGCCACCAGTGAGGTGGCCAGGTGGCGGGCAACACCCACCGACCTATCATGGCCAGTTGGAAAGCCCGGCTGGAAGACGAGATGCTCCGTGTGCGTATGCGTCGCTCAGTAGAGGGAACCGGAAGGGTAAGTCGCCGGCAGACCATTTAAGTAATTTAACACAGTTACAGTGATCCGCCAATAAAGGCTGAGACATGGCACACGGCGGGTTTATTTAGTGGATGGAGGTCCCATACTACCCTGTTCGTTGCCCCGAACGACGGAGTGTGTGGTTTGCTAGATTTTTTCGCCTTAAGAAAAAAAAGTTTGAAATCAAATAAACGCGATAGATTGCGTAAAAGTAGTTTTTTTATACTACGTGGTCGGCAAGTGGCTCACCTGATGGCAAGTAGCATATAGAAGTTAGCAACGCCAGTAGCATCACTAGTGCGTCGTCTTCTCCAAGGAAAGGGACAGGAGGTAGACAGGATAGTGAGGATACTAAGGTAAGGGTAGGAAGTATAACAAGGATAGGATGAAAAAAGGAGAAGCCTCCAGCACTCTCGCTCACCATAGAAAGGAACGAAAGTTTTATTTCATAATATGTGATATTCGTGAAAATATCAGAAAGTATTATTTAATAAAGGTTTTACTAGTTCATATGACAGTATGATGTAAAATTGAACCGATAAAAGTCGTATTCATAATATTAAAGATAACATCAGCACTCGGTCTCAGCCCAGGTTTCATATAAAAATACTTAGTGGTGCAAAGTGCTGATGCTGTGCTTCTTGTGGGCCTTTTTGTAGGAAATTGGTTGACTATATAGTATTTGCTAAGTCCTTTAAAAATTAGTATTGTCTCAGTAGGCATCTCAAACAATTACAGACTCAAGGCTTCCAATAAAACTAAGAAGCTATTCATGTACAAGAACAAAAAACAAAAAGCATTTAGCAAAAGTGCGCTACTCAATGTCCGCCATTGTCCTATAGCAAAAACTATAAAAGCATAGTGCCCCATGCCTCTTAGAAGCCTTGTATACATAGGCATGTATCAAAGTTAGGTTATAATTACTACTTAAGGGATTGGTGTCATATATTTACTACTTTTCTACTATAATACTTAAGAAAATTGTGGGAAAACGCCGGCTGGATAGAATTGTAACATTGTGGAACCTATGCGTTAATAATTTCGCAGTAAGTCAGAACTGTGAACGATGACGCATGGTGAACGTCAAATACTGGTAGTAAAAGTCGAAGGAATAGGAGAGATAAAATATTTTTTTCCAAACCGTCCGGCCAGAGCTGTTTATGTACACTGATTTATATCCCATGATAAAATTATGTTCAGGCCGAACATTAAAAGGTAAATAAAGGAGTTCACTAACTAGAAAATATTTGTAAATTGCAGATCTATATCTATTTAAAACCACTTCAAGTGCCCTATTTGTTTTTGTTTAATGCCCGCAGCTACGTTTAAGCACGGTTGCCTGCAAACTCATCGTTACCCAAACGCCAAAAGGTCAGACCCGATAAAATGTCCAGTAAAACCAATTTATTTTATGTTTTCGTTCGATTTGTGTTTTTAATGGCAATGTTTTGGCGTGTTCCAATTGGGTTTTAGGAGTTATACAAATGTTGATTAGTGAGAGAGTACACATACATGTCTGTCTAACTTAAGTAGGTATACATATCTATATATATATATTTTTTTAAAACGTCCTTGCATAGATTTTTTCCGATATGGTGAGCTTATTTACTGCGATTAAAAATCATTTAAATAAGCAATTTTGGTATACAGGTTTGTTTTGAGTATCTCGAAAACAGCACTAAAAGTTTGCATCCAATTTGTATAAATAAATAAATAAATATTCACGGACATTTTTTTTTTTGCACACATCGTCCTCTGTTCCCAAACTAAACTTAATGCTTGTGCTATGGGTACAAGATTACGGATATAATACATATATTACTTTTTTTTTGTAAATATATACATATAATAGATAGAAAACACCCATACGCAGTACAAATATCTGTGTTCATCACACAAATATTTATCCTGAGTGGGAATCGAACCCACGACCTCGTGCACGGAAGTCGGTTACACTACCGACTACGCCACGAGGCCCGTCAAATATGTATGTAGATAGAATTTTACATACTTATTAAATTCTCATAGTTCCTAAAATTTAATATATTTTTGGCTTGCTATGTTGTTATTAGATGTTACCATACTGGTATCTTAAAACTCTACCACATGACGTTAAAGTATTTTAGTAACGTTTTGTATATAGTACTCGTATCTTCTTCGAAAAAATACAAAAAATGGAGGCCGAGCAAAGCTCGGTCGCACAGTGGCGGCAATAACTTTTGGGAATATAAATTTTGTATTAATTGTTTAACATTTGATTATAGGTACTATTTGCTAGAAAAAAAATATTGAAAAAAGTACTGGGAACAAGATTTGAACCTGATCGCGCCATCACCCACAAATACAATTTTCTCCTAAGCAACTTAGTTAATAGTAGAATAGATGGTAGGGTGCAGAATTAATATGATGTGTGACAAGTGCTTTAAAGTAGCGGAAATGTAGTATAGGAACAGTACACAAACAAAGTGATACTGATGACTAGATTTTCTTTTATTATGGATGTTTTCAGTGAAGTGAAGTGATGGGGTCGTCCCATGGTTTATAACCTAGAACCACCCATCGAGGTCTTTTTCGCAGCAGTATGAAGGCACATCAGAAAGAGCGCACGTCAGAAGACGTGTTGGTTTTGGGTATTGTGTTGATAGGATAATATCATTTTTGTAATAAATTCAAATTCAATAATATCTTTATTTCATTGGCTTATAATATAGCACTTAAAACCGTCAAAGTTACTTACTAATAACTAACACGAGCGCATGAGGCAAGTGCATCCGCAATGTCGCGATTGCAATCGCCACAAGCGGCCGGATTAAAGCTTTTCATGAGAAGAACCCGTTAAGAAACTCATGAGCCACTTTTTTAATCTTCAAATTTCTTACAATGTTAAAATTTATAAATAATATAATGGGTTATGAGTTTATTTAAAACAGTATTTCAAAATGAGAAGCAGTTCAAGCCCGTAAGATTATTATGCTACATACGTTTTAAAGAGTTGAGTTTTATTATAATAATAATAATTTCTTTATTTTTCTTACACAAAAGTTAGCTTAAATATTAAGAATAAAGAGAGTATTTATTTTCTGAAAATAACCTTCGTGGAAGACTGGTGCCTGAAGTAGGTTTAAACAATAACATGGTATGGATAGGTATATTATAATTATAAGGTAAAAATCTTAATTGTAAAATTAAGTTTATAGTAGTAGTCGGTAGTGTAACCGACTTGCGTGCACGAGGTCGTGGGTTCGATTCCCACTCAGGACAATTATTTGTGTGATGAACACAGATATTTGTTCTGCGTCTGGATGTTTTCTATCTATTATATGTATGTATTTACAAAAAAAAAGTAGTATATGTATTATATCCGTAATTTGGTACCCATAGCACAAGCGTTTAGCTTAGTTTGGAACCAGAGGACGTTGTGTGAAAAATGTCCGTGAATATTATTTATTTATTTATTATGCGTAGATTCTTGTTTACAATTTATCACTGCCTGACAAAGAAAAAAAATCACACGACAAAGAATCGAGTGGTGACTTTTAGTAATCATAGTCCATCATTCCTACACTAATAAATAAATAAAATAAATATTCACGGACATTTTTCACACAACGTCCTCTGGGTCCCAAACTAAGCTTAACGCTTGTGCTATGGGTACCAGATTACTGAAATAATATATATACTACTTTTTTTTTGTAAATACATACATACAATACATAGAAAACACCCAGACGCAGTACAAATATCTGTGTTCATCACACAAATAATTGTCCTGAATGGGAATCGAACCCACGACCTCGTGCACGGAAGTCGGTTACACTACCGACTATGCCACGAGGCCCGTAATTTTCAATTTATACGTAAACAAATCCTACGTCTATGCTTTGTACCTAGAAGCCGTATATAGTGCGTAAGTATTATGAAATTCTTAAGAGAAAATTATTTTATATTAAAATTCAGGGCGGTATAGACTCTTAGTTTTCCTTTCATAAAGGAAAGGGTATTATGGAAATGTTATGTACTAGACTTTTTTATAGATAAAGAAGGGTAGGTCTATGGGAAGGTCGATTGCCATAACAGCGATGAGACTGGATAAGACCCGTCAAATTTTAAATAGGTATATACATTCATTTCAGGTCATTTATTTAATGTTATTTTGTTTAGATATTTTTATATATATTTTTAGCATTTGATATGCTTAGCACTATACATTAAACACAAAGTGAAAAATGTGAAATCGAAAATAACAGTCAGGAGCAGGATTTGAACCTGCATCTCCTGGATTCCGTCCAGATGCTTTACCAATTCAGCCATCCTGACAATTACTCCTGACTGCTAATTTCGATAACACATTCATACTTAACGTCTTTGGGTGACGCCTGCACCATCTGCCGGAAGTATTTTCATACATTATACCGACCAGGTAAACTTAATTTTACAATTAAGATTTTACCTAATAATGACGCAAACCCTATAAATGTTTAGATATTTTTATATATATTTTTAGCATTTGACATGCTTAGCACTATACATTAAACACAAAGTGAAAAATGTGAAATCGAAAATAACAGTCAGGAGCAGGATTTGAACCTGCATCTCCTGGATTCCGTCCAGATGCTTTACCAATTCAGCCATCCTGACAATTACTCCTGACTGCTAATTTCGATAACACATTCATACTTAACGTCTTTGGGTGACGCCTGCACCATCTGCCGGAAGTATTTTCATACATTATACCGACCAGGTAAACTTAATTTTACAATTAAGATTTTACCTAATAATGACGCAAACCCTATAAATGTTTAGATATTTTTATATATATTTTTAGCATTTGACATGCTTAGCACTATACATTAAACACAAAGTGAAAAATGTGAAATCGAAAATAACAGTCAGGAGCAGGATTTGAACCTGCATCTCCTGGATTCCGTCCAGATGCTTTACCAATTCAGCCATCCTGACAATTACTCCTGACTGCTAATTTCGATAACACATTCATACTTATCTAAACATTTATAGGGTTTGCGTCATTATTAGGTAAAATCTTAATTGTAAAATTAAGTTTACCTGGTCGGTATAATGTATGAAAATACTTCCGGCAGATGGTGCAGGCGTCACCCAAAGACGTTAAGTATGAATGTGTTATCGAAATTAGCAGTCAGGAGTAATTGTCAGGATGGCTGAATTGGTAAAGCATCTGGACGGAATCCAGGAGATGCAGGTTCAAATCCTGCTCCTGACTGTTATTTTCGATTTCACATTTTTCACTTTGTGTTTAATGTATAGTGCTAAGCATGTCAAATGCTAAAAATATATATAAAAATATCTAAACATTTATAGGGTTTGCGTCATTATTAGGTAAAATCTTAATTGTAAAATTAAGTTTACCTGGTCGGTATAATGTATGAAAATACTTCCGGCAGATGGTGCAGGCGTCACCCAAAGACGTTAAGTATGAATGTGTTATCGAAATTAGCAGTCAGGAGTAATTGTCAGGATGGCTGAATTGGTAAAGCATCTGGACGGAATCCAGGAGATGCAGGTTCAAATCCTGCTCCTGACTGTTATTTTCGATTTCACATTTTTCACTTTGTGTTTAATGTATAGTGCTAAGCATGTCAAATGCTAAAAATATATATAAAAATATCTAAACATTTATAGGGTTTGCGTCATTATTAGGTAAAATCTTAATTGTAAAATTAAGTTTACCTGGTCGGTATAATGTATGAAAATACTTCCGGCAGATGGTGCAGGCGTCACCCAAAGACGTTAAGTATGAATGTGTTATCGAAATTAGCAGTCAGGAGTAATTGTCAGGATGGCTGAATTGGTAAAGCATCTGGACGGAATCCAGGAGATGCAGGTTCAAATCCTGCTCCTGACTGTTATTTTCGATTTCACATTTTTCACTTTGTGTTTAATGTAATGTTATTTTTTTATTGATATAGGTTGTTTACAGAAGATATTATAGACGCGTCATCAGCGTATGCAGTGGCGAGATAGCAATAGTTTGACATAATTGATAACCGGAATAATTTTAATAGATATCTATTATTATAACTTTGTAGACTAAAAACAATGCACTACCAGTTTTAACGGATACAAGAATGACAGGACAAAAGAAATTGTAGTTATGCCTATATTTTGCTTAAAATGTATTTGAACGTGTAACATTAGCGTATATAACGTGATTAATGAACGTGTTTTTTACGTAAATACAAAAACAAGCTTACATGCCGATGATGACGGTTGGCCATCTTATTGTTGGGACCCAGTTGATTGGGTCACTCTTCCATCCATCCATCCATCAGCCTTTCATCATCCACTGCTGGACATAGGCCTCCACAAAATGGGGGGTTTTACCATAATCGCCACGCTTGGCAGGCTGGTTGGCGATCGCAGTGGATGTTTTTAGTACAGAGGGGAACGCTGCCCGGTCCCCCGGTAATCCCTTAGTCGGCTTTTACGACTCCCATAGGAAGAGACGGGGTGGAGATATTCTTGGTGCCGGCTCCACACGGCAAGTTCACTCTTGCTAAGACCTAATATGTGCATCCTTTTCTTCCTCCTTAGTATTAAAATAGTAGCGAGTCTATAGTATACTTAGTCTATGATATAGGTAGATTTTTCGTAAGACAACATATTATGTGTCTGATCTAAATAAAACGATACCTATTTTCTAGTTTCGTGACGCACCACATGTGCAGGTGCAGGGTGCAAGGATCTTGTTCCAGGGTTTATATTTTGATGGGGGGAGTTACGCTGTATGGCGTATACTTCTCCCCTAACCGGAGGCTGGCAGATTTCGGGGTCTGGCTTAACAGCCTAGAGACCTCGATACGGCGACTGGCACCTAGCCACGTTCTGGTCGTGGGGGACTTCAACGCCAAATCCACGGCGTGGGGGTCCCCTGCGACGAACGCCCGTGGAGCGGCGGTGGTAGAGTGGGCGGCGTCGACGGGCCTCTGTCTGCTTAACAGAGGCTCCGTCAACACGTGCGTGCGGCGACGGGGTGGGTCGATAGTGGACCTTTCGTTCGCTAGCCCCGACGTCGCAGCGCGAGTGAGGAACTGGTGTGTCCTGGAGGAGGTTGAGACCTTGTCCGATCATCGGTACATCCGGATTGAGGTCTCCCGGTCTCTTCAGGGCCCCAGTAGGGGTCACGCGGTGCGCAGAACTCCCGCGTTCCCACGGTGGGCTGTGGGCAGGCTAGATAGGGACCTACTGGCGGAGGCAGCCATCGTTCAATCGTGGCTGTCCTCACCGGCCCTGACCGAGGGGGTGGACGTTGAGGCTGGCCGATTTCGCGCTGCGATTACGCAGGTGTGCGACTTGGCCATGCCCCGTGTGCGACGTCCTCCTCCAAGGAAGGGGCTCTACTGGTGGTCCCAGGAGCTGGCGGACCTCCGTGCGGCGTGCATTCGTGCCCGGAGGTCCTACACCCGCAGTCGGCGGCGCAACCGCGATGAGGAGCGGGAGGGCCAGCTGTACGAGGCGTACCGCACTTCGCGAGCCGCGTTCAAGTTGGCCATCTGCCGCGCCAAAACGGAGAAAAGGCAGGAGATGCTGGACGGTCTCAACCGTGACCCCTGGGGTCGCCCGTATCGTGCGGCTCTGAACAAGCTCCGCACTCAGGCCCCCCCCCTCACAGAGACCCTTCAGCCCAGCCTCCTCACCGAGGTGGTCGAAGGCCTATTCCCACGACGGGCGGAGCACACGCCCCCGGTCATGGCACAGCCAGTTAGCGACCGGGAGGCCGACCTCAGTGTGCCACCCGTCACCGCGTCGGAAATGGGGGCGGCTGTTTCGCGGATTCGTTCCAAGAACACCGCCCCCGGCCCGGACGGGATAACCGCCCGGGTGCTGGCCCTGGCTCTGGACCACCTGGAACCCCGCCTCAGGGGACTGTTTGACGCGTGCCTGGCGTCCGGACGGTTCCCTGACTGCTGGAAGGAGGGGAGGCTGGTACTCCTGCCGAAGCCGGGGCGAACGCCGGATTCGGTCGGGGCCTTCAGGCCCATCGTGCTGCTGGACGAGGCGGGTAAGCTGTTGGAGAGAATCCTCGCTGCCCGCATTGTCCAGCACCTGCGCGACGTCGGACCCGACTTGTCGGACGCCCAGTTTGGTTTTCGAGCTGGTCGTTCGACGGTCGGCGCGATTATGCGCCTGAGGGCCGCAGCCGCGGCGGTCGTCGCCGGCGGTGGAGTGCTGTTGGCGGTGTCGCTTGACATCGCCAACGCATTCAACAGTCTGCCATTCAGCTGCATCGGGGAGGCGCTCCGGTATCACGGGGTGCCTGTATACCTGAGGCGGCTAGTGGCAGACTATCTTGAGGGCCGCAGCGTTCTCTATGAGAGCCGCATAGGGGACGTTGTGAGGAGACCCATGTCGTGCGGTGTCCCACAGGGTTCGGTTCTAGGGCCGCTCCTGTGGGACATCGGTTACGACTGGGTGCTACGCTGTCGGCTCCCCCCCGGGCTGGCGGTCATCTGCTATGCGGATGACACGCTGGTCGTGGCCCGGGGTGGAAACTTTGAGGAAGCGGCGTTCCTGGCCACCTTAGGAACCTCGGAGGTGGTCAGGAGGATCGGGGCGCTGGGGCTTAGGGTGGCCCTGGACAAGTCGGAGGCCCTGCTTTTCCATGGGCCCCGACGTCGGCCACCTGCTGGCGCCTCGATCACTGTGGACGGGGTCCAAATTGGGGTGCAGGCCCAGATAAAGTATCTGGGTCTAGTGCTGGACGGGCGGTGGCGCTTTCGCGAGCACTTCCGTCAACTGTCCCCAAGGCTCGTCGGTGCGGCGTCCGCCCTTGCACGGCTCATGCCGAATATGGGCGGACCCAACAATGCGTGCCGACGGCTTTACGCGGGGGTGGTCCGGTCGATGGCGCTGTACGGCGCCCCTGTGTGGGCGGGGGCCCTGGACGCACTAAACAGGGCTCTTCTGTGGAGGCCACAGAGAGTCGTCGCGTCCAGAGTCATACGCGGATACCGCACGGTGTCGACGGAGGCGGCCTGCGCGTTGGCCGGAACCCCTCCGTGGGACTTGGAGGCGGAGGTGCTCGCCGAGGTGTATCGGCGGGCATCGCAAGAGCGGGAGGGGGGTGGTCGGCCCCCACCCAGCGTGGTGGCCAGATGGCAGGGTGACGCCCGCCGAGCTGCCATGGCCAGCTGGAGGGCGCGGCTGGAGGCGCCCCGGGCCGGTCTTCGGACCATAGGAGCGCTCCAGCCAGTGCTGGAAGAGTGGGCAGGGCGACGGCACGGAGTCCTTACCTTCCGACTGGTGCAGGTGCTGTCGGGGCACGGTTGCTTCGGCAGATATCTGCACATTGTGGCAAGGAGGGAAGCGACTCCGGGCTGTCACCATTGCGGCTGCGGCGAAGACACGGCGCAGCACACGCTCGAGTCGTGCCCGGCTTGGGCCGAGCGGCGCCGTGAACTCGTCGCGGCAATAGGGGGGGACCTCTCGCTGCCGAGCGTCGTCAGAGCGATGCTTGGCAGCGACAGGAATTGGGCCGCGGTCGCTGCCTTCTGCGAGGATGTCATCTCGCGGAAGGAAGCGGCGGAGAGGGCCAGGGAGGAGGATTCTTCCGCTGACCCAAACCGCCGCCAGCGACCGGGGCGGCGCAGGCGCAGATACTTGCGCCTCATGCCGCCCTAGCTGAGGCTGCGGGTGGATGGACCGGGGAACGTCCGCCACCCGCAAGGCCTCTCGCGAAGGTGCGACGCTCCGCGTGCGGATGCGCCGCTCAGTAGAGGGTACCCGAAAGGGTAAGCCGCCGGCGGACCACCGAAGGAATGTAACATGGTTCCAGTGGCCCGCCAATAAAGGCGGAGAGACGGCACACGGCGGGTTTCTTTAGTGGGTGCAGGCCCCACACTACCCTGGTCGTTGCCCCGAACGATAGGGTGTGCGGTTAGGAACATTTTTTCCCGCCATAACAAAAAAAAAAAAAAAAAAAAAAGGGTTTATATTTTGATGGAAATTTTTTTATAACTCTCCGCCGCCCTCCTTAGGGAAAACACTATTCTCGAAAGATCTGGAGCCGCTAATAAACCTGTAAGCCGACGTTAAGTCAGAACAACGTCTACCAGTTCCACGAGTTTTGTTCTGTATTTTGGATGATCCGATAGGAGGCGCTGCGAATGTTACGGGTTTTTATTTTCATATTTGACAATTTTTTTATATAAATTTTTTTTTGGAGATCCATTTAACTACAAATTACGCCGATGACCACCGCCTTTATATTCAAATTCAAATTCAAATTCAAAAATATCTTTATTTCATAGGCCTATTAAATAGCACTTAAAATCGTCAAGAATACACTAATAATCAACACGAGCGCCTGAGGCGAGTGCATCCGCAATAACAAAGTGGCGATTGCAATCGCCACAAGCGGCCGGATTCCGAAGTAAAGCCTTTCATGAGAATATAAATATAGAAAATTCAACTAAGTATAGAAAAAATAATTTCTAAAGCACTAAAAGGACAACCTGTGCTGAATCCGCTAGTAACCATATAAAACAATATTTATGATTTAATTTTTCAAATACTACAATCCATTCACTCAATTTTGATGTTCTAGTATTTAGTTAGATATAATTAGTCAGCAGTTTCAACTCAACGACAGTAAATATCAATTTATGTTCTATCCCCTTGAAGTTTGAAAATGTCATCTGTTAATTTTCAACTCAAATATAAGAGGGAACAGTTTGAATCGCTGTTATAATTGTCTACGAACTCCAACAACATCTATGGATTGCTATAGAATCATTTGTTTAAACAAGACAGTGACGAATGATCATAATATAAATTTTTATTGTTGAAGCTGGATTAAAAAATAACTCATGTTATTATCCTTTATATTTCATATATAAATCAAATTATCTATACTATTATAAAGCTGTTATGTAACAGAGCTGTGTCCTGTACATTTAAGATATTTGAGAAAAAAATACTGTATTAGGCTACATAGGCGTGTCTAAACACAAAACATTTTTTTTAGATTTTCTATCAATTTTGTGTTTATCTGTTTGTTGGTTTGCACATCACGCAAAAGCTACTGAACGGATTTTGATGCAACTTTTTTTATTTGAGAGCTCTTGATTAAACTTAACAACTAGTATTCATTTTATCCCGCTACTATATCGGGAACCCGAGATATAACCTAAAAGCTACCTTTTGGCTGCGGCGGAGCCGCGGGAAAAGGCTAGTATTATATAAAGCAATCAAACTTTTTTATATACAAATAACACCCGACACTCAGTTAATACCAAATACTTTATATACGCATAAAGTAAATTATGTTTTTCTAAGTGTATATGGGTCAAGGCGGTTAGTTAAATTTGTTGTTTACGAAGGGAATATTACAGTACATTAATGTGTTTTTGTCGATATTCTGTAATCCGTTGAGACGGCTATCCGACATGACTGGAAAGAAATAAAGCCTAGTAACGTCGGCTTTTCATGCCCCGGGGTTTGAGGGTATTACATTACTAATTTTCCTGACTTCGGGCTGCTATTGAGAATAGTAAACCATTGGCCCATTAACCATTTGATATTGGAACCTGGGACAGATTATTATAATTTTAGATTAATATTACTACGGGAATGTTGTAAAATGATTTATTATTATAACGATGTCACCGTTTATGTACCAGAGTAAATAATTATTAGATACCGTGCAGATGGTACAGGAGGCCAAACACCAACAGCTCCATACCACTAATTGTTTTAAAACCTGTGGTATATTGAGTAAGGTAGAGCTTTAATCACTGTTACCCCTTTTTTGTTTAGGCGGGAAAAAATGTACCTAACCGCACACCCTGTCACTCGCGGCAACGGACAGGGTAGTGTGGGGCCCTCGCCTACTAAAGAAACCCGCCGTGTGCCATCTCTCCGCCTGTGTTGGCGGACCACTGGTACTGTGTCGGATTACTTCAGTGGTCCGGCGGTGACGTACCCTTTCAGGTACTCTCCACTTAGTGACGCATCCACACACGGAGCGTCGTACCTTCGCGGAATCATTGTTGCCCCTAAGAATAGCTTATTATATCAACTGTATGGTTCGTATTGATTTTAAAGGGTATCTATCCTTTAGACTAATAAAATATAAAAAAATCCTGCCCAAGTGCGTGTCGGACTCGCATATAAAAGGTTCTGCACTACCGTAGAATATATAAGATTAACACCAAAGAAAAAAATATCAAATAAGGTAAGGTCAAAAGGGTAACCCTTTACTATAATTGTAAAATTTAATTTATTTTTATTATTTGGTGTTAAAATAGTAGTTATACACACTCTGTGAAAATTTCAACTATTTATTTATTATACTTTATGAGATACAGCATAAAACGTCAAAAATATATCTTTATTTTTAAAATATATTTCATATTTATTATAATTTTGCCTTCTGAAATTTCATCCAGATCGCAAGAAATGTAGATGAATTAACGCCAACAGTGTACGAAACCACAAAATAAGAAGATACAAATCTCATTTGATAACCCATCCAACTAGGAAAATGTAATACATCAATATAATAACTGCCTCGGTGGTGTAGCGATAGTGTATGCGACTACTAATCATTATTCTGTCATGGCAGACAGTGTCAACAGAACAGACAATATCCATGTACGCAGGAGGGATAATAGTGCACGAGTGTGTACGTACACCTGGGAGGGTATTCCGACATTTATCCATGTGGTGACGGACTAAGAATACAAGTGTCACCACGCCATTCCTTCCCATGGCTGTCGTATGAGGCGACTAAGGGAAGTAAGCAATTATCATCCATTGACTGGTGGTAGGGCTGGGTACCAAGTGGGAGAACTCGCTTGGTATCGGGCCCAAGCGGGTTGGTACCACCATCTCCTGTGTGACCGGCCATGATGCTTCATCGTTACGTTTTGGTTGTAGCAGGAGATAGCCGTTTATTCTTTCATTCCATATCGGTGAAATGAAATGGTGAGCAGCGGCTTGACAATACTCTTGGTATAGTTGAGTCCATGAGCGACGGTTACCATTTACCATCAGATAGGCCGTGGCTTGTCTGCCATTATATGCAATAAAAAAACATGACCGGAGAGAAGACAGGTGCAGGACCAACGGTTTTACGTCCTTTCCGAGGCAATAGGGTGAAACACCGCCAGCAACCTAACTCCGGGTTGCTATGGAGAATCTCTTGAAAAACTAAATAACTTTTTATTGGCCCAACCCGGGCATCGAACACCAGACCTCATGATCTGCATAGACTACAATTAGAACACCGGGAAATGTAATATATTAACCACTGGTATTATCATTCATAAATATTACCATATCGTATGTGAGCAGCATAAATTGTGGTCGTGAAGAAGACATTATTGCGACTGAATTATCATAATAAAGAGAGTAGGCTGGATATGAACCAATTTAATATGCAGCAGCGTAACGACTCGGAAATGAAATTGCATATTCACGATGTAGGCATCCCACTCTTCATATAGAATATAGGCTAAGTACTATATCTGATAAGTCTGAGTTAAATATACTGGAGATATTATAATGAACGATTGTGTGAGCAAATACAAGTGCAACTTTGGGCCGTGTGGTGATGGACTAAGAATACAAGTGACACCACCCCATTCTTTTCCGCGGGTGTCGTACAAAGCGATTAAGGGAAGTAAGCAATTATCACCCATTACATTACTGGTGGTAGGGCTGGGTACCAAGTGAGAGTACTCACTTGCTATCGAGCCCGAACAGATCGGTATCACCGTCTCCTGTTTGAATGGCATAAAGCACGTCAGTGTGTTTTAGCTGTAGCAAAATATAGCCATTTATGCTTTCATTTCATATCTGAGAAATGAAATGGTGGGCAGCGGCTCTCGGTCTAGTTGAGTCCATGAGCAACGGTTACCACTTCCCATCAGGTGGGTCGTGACTTATCTGCTATCACTAGCAATAAAGAAAACGAAAATCTCTGTTCTCTCATTGTCAAAGTCTAATGAGACATTATTCCGATTCAATAACAGCTGCAAGACGAACGACTTGACGTTGCATGCGTGCTTTCTAAGGCCAGAGGATGATACATTACTAACTTCTGCGACTGAGATTTTTTTGATGGAAAACCCAATGATATTTTGCTGGCTCAATCCGGTATTTTGATATATCAAAATATTAATAGAGCTACGTCATTATTTGGTAAAAATCTTAATTGTGAAATTAAGTTTACCTGGTCGCTATAATGTATGCTAATACTTCCGACAGCGCACGCGACTCCCGAGACGTTAAGAATGAATTTGTTATTGAAAGTCAGTCCCGAGCAATTGTCACGATGGCTGAATTGGGAAAACATCTGGGACGGTATTCCAGGAGATGCAGGTTCAAATCCTGCTCGTGACCGTTATTTTCGATTTCACATTTTCACACTTTGTGTTAATCGATCTGGTATTTTGACCTGAAACATTATGATTTGTAGACCCATACATTACAGCTAGATCACCTGACCTTAGGATATTTGAGGACTTTTGTACTTTGTTTGTGGTTAGTGTTAAAATAATGAAATGCCTTGTCATTTTTAGATCTATTTCTTTTAGCAATTGACATGCTCCGCTACTTTTTAAAGTACAAATTATTTGTGAATAAAGAAAAATAAATTTTTAGTAGGGGCGGGAAAACATCTGGGACGGTATTCCAGGAGATGCAGGTTCGATTTGCTCGCCTTCCCGTCCCTACTAAAAAATCTCTTTTTCTTTATTCACAAATAATTTGTACTTTAAAAATGCCTTGTCATGTTTAAAACTCTGTATTGATGAACAAATTTTTCATATGCGGGTACTTCGAATTTACAACTAGGTATACTGGTACTGGTAGTGTTTGTTGCGTAGTGAAAGACAGCATAAAGCACCTCAATTGTTTCGACTGTAGGGAATGATAGGTAATCTCTCTATTCATTTGTGTTATTGCTATAGCTGCCGTGTGGGCTTTAGAATTGTCCCACCCCTCTCCACCCATGGGAGTCGTAAGAGCCGACTAAGGGAATACCGGGGGAGTGGGCAGCAGCACTCCTTTGAGTATTAACAACATCCACTGCGATCGCCAACCTGCCTGCCAAGCGTGGCGATTACGGCACTATCCCCAATTCTTGGGGAGGCCTATGTCCAGCAGTGGACGTTAAAAGGCTGATGGATGGATGGATGGATTGATATAGCTACGAGAATCGGTTACTAATTATCATTTGGGCATGTTTCGTTAGCTTATGCCAATTCAGGTAAATATACAGTGATGCTGTGCATGAATTAAAACCATACACATACACCTACTTATAAAATTACTCTATAGATACAGGCTGTATATTACATCATACCGATAACTACGGGCAGAGATGTTGTTAAATGGCTATAATAAACACAAAGTGAAAAATGTGAAATCGAAAATAACAGTCAGGAGCAGGATTTGAACCTGCATCTTCTGGATACCGTCCAGATGCTTTACCAATTCAGCCATCCTGACAATTGCTCCTGACTGCTAATTTTGACAACACATCATACTTAACGTCTTTGGGTGACGTCCTGCTCCTGACTGTTATTTTCGATTTCACATTTTTCACTTTGTGTTTAATGTATAGTGCTAAGCATGTCAAATGCTAAAAATATATATAAAAATATCTAAATATGGCTATAATAAATTGCTCCATATCATTTACGTAGACAACGACGGGTTACAAAGTTAGCAACTTTTTAGCCGCTATCGAATTATTATCAACGCGACTAAAAACATGACGAAGGTTTCAAT
This sequence comes from Leucoma salicis, assembly GCA_948253155.1. Lineage (NCBI taxonomy): Eukaryota > Metazoa > Arthropoda > Insecta > Lepidoptera > Erebidae > Leucoma > Leucoma salicis. Next base: position 23,120,289 of record OX411811.1, read on the forward strand.
CCGTTGTAATTTTTGGAGTAAGTCTGTGATTATTGGGTTTATTACCTAAAAACGAATTTAAATAGAGCAATATAACGATTTTATCTCAAGTTCAATTTAAAAAAAATGAAAAAGTAATTGCAAAATACATGAAAATACGGATGCTAGTTTTCACTACCTTTTTTTTTTTTTTTTTTTGTTTAGGCGGGAAAAAATGTTCCTAACCGCACACCCCGTCGCTCGGGGCAACGAACAGGGTAGTGTGGGGCCTTCACCCACTAAAGAAACCCGCCGTGTACCGTCTCTCCGCCTTTATTGGCGAGCCACTGGAACTATGTTACATTCCTTCGGTGGTCCGCCGGCGGCTTACCCTTTCGGGTACCCTCATCTGAGCAACGCATCCGTACACGGAGCGTCGCACCTTCGCGGGAGGCCTTGCGGGTGGCGGACGTTCCCCGGTCCATCCACCCGCAGCCCCAGCTAGGGCGGCATTAGGCGCAAATATTCACGCCTGCGCCGCCCCAGTCGCTGGCGGCGGTTTGGGTCTGCGGAAGGATCAGCCTCCCTGGCCCTCTCCGCCGCTTCCTTCCGCGAGATGACCTCCTCGCAGAAGGCAGCGACCGCGGCCCAATTCCTGTCGCTGCCAAGCATCGCTCTGACGACGCTCGGCAGCGAGAGGTCCCCCCCTATTGCTGCGACAAGTTCACGACGCTGCTCGGCCCAAGCCGGGCACGACTCGAGCGTGTGCTGCGCCGTGTCCTCGTCGCAGCCGCAATGGTGACAGCCCGGAGTCGCTTCCCTCCTTGCGACAATGTGCAGATATCTGCCGAAGCAACCGTGCCCCGACAGCACCTGCACCAGTCGGAAGGTAAGGACTCCGTGCCGTCGCCCTGCCCACTCTTCCAGCACTGGCTGAAGCGCCCCTACGGTCCAAAGACCGGCCCGGGGCGCCTCCAGCCGCGCCCTCCAGTTGGCCATGGCAGCTCGGCGGGCGTCGCCCTGCCATCTGGCCACCACGCTGGGTGGGGGACGTCCACCCCCCTCCCGCTCTTGCGACGCCCGCCGGTACACCTCGGCGAGCACCTTCGCCTCCAAGTCCCACGGAGGGGTTCCGGCCAACACGCAGGCCGCCTCCGTCGACACCGTTCGGTATCCACGTATGACCCTGGACGCGACGACTCTCTGTGGCCTCCACAGAAGAGCCCTGTTTAGTGCGTCCAGGGACTCCGCCCACACGGGTGCGCCGTACAGCGCCATCGACCGGACCACCCCCGCGTAAAGCCGTCGACACGCATTGTTGGGTCCGCCCATATTCGGCATGAGCCGTGCAAGGGCGGACGCCGCACCGACGAGCCTCGGAGACAGTTGACGGAAGTGCTCGCGAAAGCGCCACCGCCCGTCCAGCACCAGGCCCAGATACTTAATCCGGGCCTGCACTCCAATTCGGACCCCGTCCACCGTGATCGAGGCGCCAGCAGGTGGCCGACGTCGGGGCCCATGGAAAAGCAGGGCCTCCGACTTGTCCAGGGCCACCCTAAGCTCCAGCGCCCCGATCCTCCTGACCACCTCCGAGGTCCCTAAGGTGGCCAGGAACGCCGCTTCCTCAAAGTTTCCGCCCCGGGCCACGACCAGCGTGTCATCCGCATAGCAGATGACCGCCAGCCCGGGAGGGAGCCGACAGCGTAGCACCCAGTCGTAACCGATGTCCCACAGGAGCGGCCCTAGAACCGAACCCTGCGGGACACCGCACGACATAGGTCTCCTCACAACGTCCCCTATGCGGCTCTCATAGAGAACGCTGCGGCCCTCAAGATAGTCTGCCACTAGCCGCCTCAGGTATGCAGGCACCCCGTGATACCGGAGCGCCTCCCTGATACAGCTGAATGGCAGACTATTGAATGCGTTGGCGATATCAAGCGACACCGCCAACAGCACTCCACCGCCGACGACGACTGCCGTGGCCGCGGCCCTCAGGCGCATGATTGCGCCGACCGTCGAACGACCAGTCCGAAAACCGAATTGGGCGTCCGACAGGTCAGGTCCGACGTCGCGCAGGTGCCGGACGATGCGGGCAGCGAGGATTCTCTCCAGCAACTTACCCGCCTCGTCCAGCAGCACGATGGGCCTGAAGGCCCCGACCGAATCCGGCGTTCGCCCCGGTTTCGGCAAGAGTACCAGCCTCCCCTCCTTCCAGCAGTCAGGGAACCGTCCGGACGCCAGGCACGCGTCGAACAGTCCCCTGAGGCGGGGCTCCATGTGGTCCAGAGTCAGGGCCAGTACCCGGGCGGGTATCCCGTCTGGGCCGGGGGCGGTGTTCTTGGAACGAATCCGCGAAATTGCCGCCCCCATTTCCGACGCGGTGACGGGCGGTACACTGAGATCGGCCTCCCGGTCGCTACCTGGCGGTGTCATGACCGGGGGCGTGTGCTCCGCCCGTCGTGGGAATAGACCCTCGACCACCTCGGTGAGGAGGCTGGGCTGAAGGGTCTCTGTGAGGGGGGGGCCCTGAGTGCGGAGCTTGTTAAGCGCCGCACGGTATGGGCGACCCCAGGGGTCACGGTTGAGACCGTCCAGCATCTCCTGCCTTTTGTCAGCTTTGGCGCGGCAGATGGCCAACTTGAACGCGGCTCGCGAGGTGCGGTACGCCTCGTACAGCTGGCCCTCCCGCTCCATATCGCGGTTGCGCCGCCGACTGCGGGTGTAGGACCTCCGGGCACGAATACACGCCGCACGGAGGTCTGCCAGCTCCTGGGACCACCAGTAGAGCCCCTTCCTCGGAGGAGGACGTCGCACACGGGGCATGGCCGAATCGCACACCTGCGTAATCGCAGCGCGAAATCGGCCAGCTTCAACGTCCACCCCCTCGGTCAGGGCTGGTGAGGACAGCCACGCTTCTACGATGGCTGCCTCCACCAGTAGGTCCCTATCCAGCCTGCCCACAGCCCACCGCGGGAACGCGGGAGTTCTGCGCGCTGCGTGACCCCTACTGGGGCCCTGAAGGGACCGGGAGACCTCAATCCGGATATACCGATGATCGGACAAGGTCTCAACCTCCTCCAGGACACACCAGTTCCTCACTCGTGCTGCGACGTCGGGGCTAGCGAACGAAAGGTCCACTATCGACCCGCCCCGTCGCCGCACGCACGTGTTGACGGAGCCTCTATTTAACAAACAGAGGCCCGTCAACGCCGCCCACTCTACCACCGCCGCTCCACGGGCGTCTGTCGCTGGGGACCCCCACGCCGTGGATTTGGCATTGAAGTCCCCCACGACCAGGACGTGGCTAGGCGCCAGTCGCCGTATCGAGGTCTCCAGGCTATTAAGCCAGACCTCGAAATCAGCCAGACTCCGGTTGGGGGAGAAATACACGCCATACAGCGTGACTCCCCCCCAATCGGCCGCGACGTATCCCACGCCCTTTTCTCTGATCGACAAGGGCGGAGAACGAAGCGCCGCAGAGCTGACGATTGCCACGGAGCCATCGCGGCTGCCCGCCCAATGTGGGCGATCAGGAACGCAATAAGGCTCCGCAGCTACGGCTACACCAATCAACCGCTCCACCATGGTTTGCAGGAGAAGATCCTGCGCCCTGGCGGAGTGGTTGAGATTCGCCTGAAGGAGGACAGTGTCACGGTTGAATTTTAAGCCGTAACCATATCCTCCTCCACCCGAGACGGTGGTGAAGCCACGCTAGGGGGGGGCAGCCTGGGCCGATTGGCTGATCCCCCCCTTTTTTGGGCCTGTCGTCGGGGGTCTGCATCCCTCCCGCCCCATGCAGTGCTTGGCAGGCCTGTTGCCTGCCGCGCACGCGGGGCAGTGAGGAGCGGCGGTGCAAGTAGCCGCCCGGTGCCCTGCCTGACCGCAGCGGAAACAAAGACCGCTGCAGTCAAAACAGTTAGTGCACGTCGGCCGGGTGTGTCCGACCGCCATGCACTTAAAGCACCTCGCGGGCCGAGGCTCCAGCACTGTGACCCGCGCGGAACTCCAGCCCACGAGGAGCCTGCCTGCGTCGGCCAAGGTTTTGGCCGCCGCAACAGGGCAACTCGCCCATACGGCACGTACACCGCCGGGACCGGTCCGAATGGAGCCCACTCTGACAGCATTCGAGCATCCGGTTTTCGAGGCAATAGCCTCCCGGACGTCGTCCGCCGTCACCGAGTCATCCAGACCGGAAATGCGCAGCTCAGCGCACTTTACCGGTCTGGTGACGCGGACTCCACTCCCCTCACCAAACAGACCCTTGAGCCTTTCGGCCACCGTGTCGGCCATCCTAGGGCCCTCCGCCCCAGGGAACTCGAGAATTCGAGCCCCTGTGCGGGCTAGGCGGGTCCGGGCGGCGACGACTCCGATATCGGAGACGTCGATTTTCTCCCGGGCCTTCCTCAAGATGGCCTGGTACGACAGGCCCGCTTCCGCCTCCGGCAGCATGGTAATGTCCACCGCTGCCGTTTTTGGCGTCTGAAGTTTGCGCGGCTTCTTGGGGCCGGGCTTGCTCCTCGACGCAGCGGGTTCCGCAGCCCGGACAGCAGCCACAGACGCGGTCCCCTTCTTCCTCTTGCCCCGGGATTTCTTCCTCCCGCCGTCCACTGTGTGCCAACCCTCTTCAGAGGGCGCAGGGCCGGACGGTACGGGAGTTGGGATTCGAGAATCCCGGGGAATGGTTGCTGGGGCCCGCGATGGCTGGCCAGCACGCGAGAGTGGAGGGAACTCCTCCTTGGGCTGGCCCTTAGGGCGCTGCCCGGTTCTTTGAGCCGCTTTCGCCTTCGCAGCTTTTCCCGGCCCCTTGGGCGATGCAGCCGCTGTCGCGGAGTAGGTGGCCACGCGGCTGCCCTGACAGGGCAGCGGCGTTGGGCCTGAAGGTGGCGCATCCTTCTTCCTGTCCGCGGCCAGCGGCGGTCGGAGTCGCGGCTCTGGTGGCACCCTAGTGTTTAGGGAGCCGATGCGCGGGTCATAAACCGAGTTGACGCGATCCATTATTTGGCGCATCTGCACCTCTGTGAGGAGTCCTGGGGCCAGAGGCTCCGCGCCCGCTGTTGAGGCAGAGGTGAGCCCTGAATTGGCTCGCAGGCTGGCGAGCTCCTTCCGGAGCTCCGCCATCTCCGCCTTGCAGCGACAATGCGCCTCCAGTTTCCCGGTCCCCCCCGGCACAGGATGACGCCGGAGAGACTCTACTGCTCCATAGGCCACCTTGGTGGCCTTATTTAATGCATCAGCGAGGCTGCCCTGAAGGCCCCGTGACCCATTAGCCACCGTGGAAACGATGGCCAGGGCGTCGGAAACCCTCCGGGCAACCTCGTCCGCTGTTAAATGGGCAGCCCCCTCCGGAGACTCCTCCTGGAGCCTTGATGTGAGGAGGGTCACCCGCTCCTCCATTGAGAGCCCTGTTCCCAGGTCCTCATTTGTAGCCCTGTCCGCTACAGACAAGGCGCGTGGAACCGTGCGCCTGGTGGCGCCACGGCCCCTCTTCGCTGGTCTTCCTGGCTTCGCTGGCGGAGGCATCTCAATGGAGCTGCCCTCCGACTCTGACACACCTCCCGACCGCGCTATCGAGCGCTTCAAAAGTCATGAGGGCCGCTCCGTTAGTCTATCTGCCGTCTGCTGAGACTCCGTCGCTATTGGTGTCGCGCCTACGGCCTTTGCGCCGCCGTCACCGCCATCTGTCTCCATTCCCGACGTGCCTTCGACTGCCGAGCCGCTATCCACAGGACTCCCCGCGGGTGTAGGTTTCCTCCCGCGGGTCCTCCCCTTCTTCGTCTCCTTCTTTTTCTCATAGGCGTTGGTTGCCCCCCTCCGATACGCGGGGCTGACAGGGCCGGTCTTGGTACTCGGCCCTGTGAGGGATTCTCCGGACGCGTTGCGCCCGGTACCCTCCGGAGGTATACATAAGTTTTTAACGTCCGCCATTTTAGAGTTTAAAGTCCTTCGACTGTGGTGGTGCCGCCCTCGCGACTGGATACCCTCCAGCCATTCATCCCTCGCCGGGCGACAGAGCTTGGATTGGGGTTATTTTTTATAGGGGTTTTCTTCCCCGCGGTCCGAAGACCCCCGGTCCTGTTCTCCAGGATTACGGGTCGGGCCGAACGGTGGTCTGCATCAGACCGTGCCCATCACTCGCAAGGCAAGTGTTGAGCCCGTCGCCCCTCAGGCTCAAAAGCCCCGTCTCCGTCTCCCAGGGCCGGGGGGGCCACTATGACCCCGCTGGCCCTCCACGGCAGACGTTGGCCCACTGCAACCAGTGAGCCTGTCGCCACTCGGGCTGAAAGCCCTGTCTCCGGGGACGGGGAGGTCACTGTGACCTCGCTGTCCCCACCCAGAGTCGGGGGGGCCACTATGGCCCCGCTGACCCTCCACGGCGGACGTCTGGCCTATCCGCTGTGCCCTCTGCTAGTCAGAGGGACACGCAGAGACCCGTCCCCTGCCGGGATTCAGCCACCGGCACCAAGTGCCGACGTTGCCCGGGGTGCACCAACGCGGAGGTATCCCGACCCGCACCCCTAGTTTTCACTACCTGGGGGTCCAGCAAGTACTGAACCATGGTATCAATTATCGGTACGATGTCGTTTACAACTGTATAGCAGCCTATTCTAGTAGCTAGGTTAGTTAACTTTCCACTGAAGGAATGTAAGACGGGGTGTGCGGTTAGGCACATTTATTCCCGCCTAAACAAAAAAAAAGGTTAGTAAAGTTTCACGTTAATGATTAAAAGTACCTACTTACCTTTTCCCGTGATGTAAAAAGCAAAATAGACGAAAATAAATTGAAATTTTATTAATAACGTCGCTACAGTAGGCAAATATTTTTCTTAATTTACTAAAGCTATCTCGTTACGGGCATTTTAATTAGGTTAAAATTGTGGTTCCATTTAGTTAATATTTTTTGACAAGTCTTAAGCAGGTCTCCTCATTGTATAACAATTTATTTTTTTCAGAGTCATCTGTTTGGCTTACGGTCGTGTGGCATAAGTTTGCAACTTCTAACTACAAAGTATTAAGTGGCAGCTTGTTTTCAAAAATGCTATAAGCTTGCTTGTGCTTTGTAAAGTCCCCGTGTTGTCCTAAAAAAACCCTGTAAACGCTGGTCCGTGCACTGACCCACATATGAACTAAATGATTGTAATTTTCACTCCCACTAACCAAATAACGAAAACTATAGAAATATTTACGAGTTTCGTGAGACAACTTTTGAATAACGTAAAACGTTTAGCGCGTAAAATTGAGTTTGGAATTATTGCTCAACGGAGTTTGGTTTTGGCTGGCGGTGAATGTCTAGTATAATATAAAATGCAATTACCTACAAAACTAGTTGTGGTTTGCAGAATTTTGATATTTGCGTCGCGGGAAAAAATTTCATTAGCATAATTTGCTGTTCTATTCTTAAGTGCAATTTTTGGTTATTGCTTGGTAAGAAGGTTTGTGGTGTGTTTTTTATTTATAACTATATCCATTTTAAAGTATAAATTATTTGTGAATAAGGAAAAAGACATTTTTAGTAGGAGCGGGAAACGAACCCGCGTCTTGTCCAATCCGGGGAAGTGCTCTAAGCCACTGAGCTATCCTACCGATCTTTTGATCATCCCAATTTCCTCATCACATTTGTCTTACGACCACTCCTACTAAAAATCTCTTTTTCCTTATTCACAAATAATTTATACTTTAAAAAGTAGCGGAGCATGTCAATTGCTAAAAATATAGATCTAAAATATGTATATCCATTTTACTAATCTATAATAATAATAATAAAGCCTTTATTTCTACTATTTTACAATTAGCTAAGCATAAAATTAATTTAAACTACTTACAATATTTACAATTACTGCTTCACGTAAATAGTAGTCGCCTCCATGGCGTAGGCCAAAAGATAAAATCCAAAATAAAACAAACGAAGTTAATAGACGTGACAGCTAAAATACGCTCACTTAAGTGGAAATGGGCAGGCCATGTATGTAGTACACAAAACATTTCCTTCCACTTTTCCTTGCTGCCCTCATCCATCTAGATCCGACTCTCTTCCTAAAAATGTCATCCCATCTTTTATTTGGTCGACCTATTCCTCTATTGTTCTCTCTCGGTACCCACTCTGTGACAGTTCTAGTCCATGGTCAGTCACCCATTCTACATACATGGCCTGCCCATTTCCACTTAAGTGAGCGTATTTTAGCTGTCACGTCTATTAACTTCGTTTGGTCTCGGATTGTTTTATTTTGGATTTTATCTTTTAGTGACAAACCTAACATACTGCGCTCCATCTTTCTTTGACAGATCGCTAGTCTGTTTTCATCCGTTTTTTTAAGAACCATGTTTGGCAACCATATGTTAGACACGGAAGAACCGCCACTTCGTAGAGTCTTTTCTTTATATTTACTAATCTATACTACACTCGGCCGTGTGGGGCCGGCTTTAGAATTGTCCCACCCCTCTCTACCCACGGGAGTCGTAAGAGCCGACTGAGGGAATACCGTGGGAGTGGGCAGCAGCACTCCCACTGCGATCGCCAACCCGCCTGCCAAGCGTGGCGATTACGGCATTGTCCCCCATGACGGGACCGCTCGTGGCGTTCTCTTAGGGAGGCCTATGTCCAGCAGTGGACTTTGAAAGGCTGATGGATGGATGAATGGATACTACACTAGCTGAACCGGCGAACTTCGTACCGCCATATATTTTTTCATGACTAAATATTGCAATTATAAATTGAGATATAAAGTATCTTATCTCTTAAGTTGGAACAAAACACACATTTAAAAAAATAAAAGTTAAAATCGGTTCAGTAGTTTCGGAGTTCATCTCGGACAAACATCGTAACACTGGAATTATATAAGAAATATATTGCTTTCCTTTAAAATTTATTGATAATCTATATCTATACTATTAAAAAGTAGTAACAGAGCTGTGTCTGTACATTTAAGATATTTGAGAAAAAAATGACTGTATACACAAAACAATTTTTTTTAGATTGTTTGTCTGTTTGTCTGTTTATCTGTTTGTTTGTTCGCGCATCCCACAAAAACCACTGAACGGATTTTGATGCAACTTTTTTTATTTGATAGATTTCGATTAGACTTAAAAACTAGTATACATTTTATCTCGCTTGTATATCGGGCACTTGAGATATATCCTAAAATCTAGCTTTTGGCTGCGGCTAAGTCGCGGGCAAAGGCTAGTAATACATAAATTGAATAATAAGTCATTTAAAGACTAGTAGTAAGTACTAGATAGTATTGCCATTTTAGAATTTTTTGTGTCTGTTAATAATATTTACTATAAGGAGAGCTACATGACTTGGATCAAATTTGGTACACAGATGAAGTCGCAAGTAAAAGCTATTAGTATTATAAATTATGATAAATTAAGTATTTTTTTTGTTTGTTTCTTAATTCTTGATGGCAAAACTACCTACCTATCGCCACGAAATTTGGCATACATAATAGTCCGGAGTATAAAGAATTACATTAGTAAGCAGCTTACTGCGGATAAATGGAGTCTTTCTGTGAGAATTGGGATGGCTATTTTTGTGTAGGGATTAGTTAGTCAGAGGATGACGTACTTGTATTTATATTAGGGTTAGCTTTAGTCGGTGGAAGGGCTGCGAGTATAGAGTAGCTAGTAATAGTTATAATAATCCATAACTAATATCTTAGATGGTCTTTTATATGTATATTGATTTTGTTTTTTCAACTCTTTAAAAAGTACCTACTTTTATACAGGTACATATTATGTTCAAAATAGTTTTAGTTTTTAGTCTCACAGTTCTTCGACTACACAGTTAGGTCGAATCTCTTCTAACTTTTGATGAAACTATTTTAGCTCTAGTATTTTTCAATTGAGAAGACAAAAACAAATTCCTTCCATCAGTAATTGTAATAAAGTCACCGATTTCACATGACGCGTCGCGGTTCTTACGAGGTCCATAAAATTTGCATGACTGATTTCATTTCCAAGTTTTAAACAGTTAACGTAAAATTTTGAATCAGTTCTGAATTCAAGGAGTTTTGTCTTTACTCGTACAAGAGAATCGTTTAAACTTTGAATATTTGTTGAGAGCGGGTGTCGTAAAGGGTCTGGGGTTGAGCTTAGATAACTCCTCAGCTGAGGAGGACAACTGTGTGCGATATCATTCAGTCGTTTATCTTATGCTAGTAATTGCCACGACACTTTTAATAGCCGCTGTTGTGTCCTATACGCCCAACGAATATTTGTACGTATTAAGATTAAATACAGAATGTGAAGATCTAGTTATTTCTACACATGTTAAAGGCTTCGTGGCGTAGTCGGTAGTGTAACCGACTTCCGTGTACGAGGTCGTGGGTTCGATTCCCACTCAGGACAATTATTTGTGTGATGAACACAAATATTTGTACTGCGTCTGGGTGTTTTCTATCTATTATATGTATTTATTTACAAAAAAAAGTAGTATATGTATAATATCCGTAATCTGGTACCCATAGCACAAGCGTTAAGCTTAGTTTGGGACCAGAGGACGTTGTGTGAAAATATCCGTAAATATTTATTTATTTTATTTATTTTTATTTGTACTGCGTCTGGGTGTTTTCTATATATTATATGTATGTATTTACAAAAAAAAGTATATATGTATTATATCCGTAATCTGGTACCCATAGCACAAGCATTAAGCTGGACCAGAGGACATTGTGTGAAAGTAACCGTGAATATTTATTTATTTATTTATTTATATGTTTTACACGACACTACAATAACAACGTACGGCAGATAGGTAGCTGTATCCTTACGTAAACAGTGAATTCAAATTTACGTAATGATATCTAGGACACAAGCCTTCTGAATCATGGGATGAAACTTCTCCATTACGTTGTAATGTTGCTAATGGAAAAGGAAAATTCTGTAGCAGAAAAGTAGATTGCAATATAATCCGCTTACTCTCTGACTGTCACTAACAATGACCTCTATGGATTCTTATATAGGAGAGGTAAGAACTTTTGAAGTTGCTTTGATGAAATATACCTACCTGTGTTTTGACGGGCCTCGTGGCGTAGTCGGTAGTGTAACCGACTTCCGTGCACGAGGTCGTGGGTTCGACAGGACAATTATTTGTGTGATGAACACAGATATTTGTACTGCGTCTGGGTGTTTTCTATCTATTATATGTATGTATTTACAAAAAAAAAGTAGTATATGTATTATATCCGTAATCTGGTACCCATAGCACAAGCGTTAAGCTTAGTTTGGGACCAGACGTTGTGTGAAAAATGTCCGTGAATTTTTTTTTTTGTATTTATCAATAATGTTTCTTATTAATTTCTTCTGAAATAAAATTATTATTGTCCTATTACGTAATCTCTTAAATCTGGAATAGAAGTAGAATAATTTATTTTTTGTCGATATCATTATTATTATTTTCGAAGTTACAAATAATTACGTATATAACAGCTGGTGCCAGCAGCTTCGCACGTTGTAGAAACCAAAAAAATAAAGATTTATGCAATAAATCTCGTAAATATTAAAAAAAAATATATATTTCAGTCTTAGTAAAAAAATGACACATATATAATCGAAGTAAAAGTGTAGTAATTAAAACCCAGTTGCATTGCTTAAATATTATACACTGTATGACCCAGGCTTAAGAGCTACACAAGCTAATTAGTTCAAGCAGCACTACGTAGATGGTGAAACATAATCTGAAATCCACAATTTAATCATGAAATTCATTGAGATACAGATTATAATATAGTCTAGACTAGACCATATTTTGGACGATGATATAATTACTTGGATTAATATTCCAAGACAGATTAGTACCACGTTATATACATTATATAAGTAATCTATTTTTTTAATTTTTAACTACCTACTAACGGATCTTCTATCAGAGTGAGAAGGATTCAGATCATGCAGGTTTCCTCACAATGCTTTCCTTCATCGGGCAGCGATAATCTGTGAATAAATGCACCTCCTGCTCGTGACTGTTATTTTCGATTTCACATTTTGCACTTTGTGTTTAATGTATGTTGCTAAGCATGTCAAATGCTATAAATATATATAAAAATATCTAAATATTTATAGGGGTTGCATCATTATTAGGTAAAATCTTAATTGTAAAATTAAGTTTACCTGGTTGGTATAATCTATGAAAATACTTCTGACAGATGGTGCAGGCGTCACTCAAAGACGTTAAGTATGAATGTGTTATCGAAATTAGCAGTCAGGAGCAAGGGTCACGATGGCTGAATTGGCAAAGCATCTGTACGGTATCCAGGAGATACAGGTTCGGATCCTGCTCGTGACTGTTATTTTCGATTTCACATTTTTCACTTTGTGTTTAAAATAAATGCACACTTAGTTTAATAAAGTCAGCTTGTTACTATTGTATAGAAGTGGGTCTTAAAATTTTTAAGTCAACAAAAGAAAAAAGTTTTTTTTAAACTGGTTTAAAAATCAGGGGACGTTTCCAAAGGTTTTGCGTTTACGTTAGAATGATTAACGTCGTCTACAAATTGAATTAGTTCATAGACGGGTAAAGTTAATGCGTTGACAGGAAGATCATCTGTTTATTAAACTAGTTCGTTAATTGAACAAACTAGTTGATTTTTTTTATACTATATGGGTGGTAAACATGCATACCACCTGATGGTAAGCGGCTACCGTAGCCTATACACGCTAGCAACACCAAATGCATCACTCGCGTGTCGCCATCTCCAAGGAAAGAGGTAGGTGGTGGATAGGCAGGATAGTAAGGAAAGGGTAGGTAGTATACTAAGGAGAGGATAGGGAGGGGTTTGGGCCTCCGGCGCTCTCACTCCCCATACGTAACACAAAGGTAGGAATACCTACAGTTGTTTCACGCTTATCTTTTGTGAGAGGGTGGTACACCCCCAATCGAGCCTATCCATTCATACTGGGATAAGCAAAGCTCTACTACTAGAAACATTGAATTCAACTTGTTGTCCATTAAAAAGTTAAACTGCGAACCAATTAACTGTGAAACAGTTGAAAAAAGCATGCTCGTTGATTCAACGTTCACTCCTTTTTTTTTGTTTAGGCGGGAAAAAATTTATCTATCCGCACACCCCGTCGTTCGGGGCAACAAACAGGGTAGTGTGGGCCCTCGCCCACTAAATAAACCCGCCCTGTGCCGTCTCTCTGCCTGTGTTGACGGACCACTGGTACTATGTTGGATTATTTCAATGGTTCAACGTTCACTCCTGCCACTGTCATAAAAACTGTTATAAAATATAATTAAAATACAAATATAACACGTACTTTATATTTTTATACTTGAATGCTTTACGAAAATTCGTCAATTCTTATCTGGAAATACGGCAAAAGAGGTTTGGCAAGCAAATAGATTTATTTATTGAAATTTTCGCAAACGTATTCAGTCAATATTGATGGCAGGGAATACTTTGAAAGCTTTATAAATCCGACAAACAGATAGGACTTATCCTTCTCACTTCATTTAAATCCCAAATTTGGATTTTTATGAGCTATGTAAAGAAATAACTAACAGTTTAAAAATATCTAGAACGAATTATGTCGATATTTTGCATGGGTTGAGAACTTTAGCCTTGCTGCAATCAATCATGATTTATTTGATAAAATAATAATTATTTCTACGTCAATTAACGAGTAATAATAAACTTTTCATGAAGCAAATCAAAAGACTTTATAGTGGCCTTGTTTGTCCCAACATGAAAGGGCCGGCTCGATCGTGGAAGTACCACCCATTCTCAGAAGATGAACGTGAAATAACGATAGGTACTCCTACTGTTGTGTTTCTTATGGTGAGTGAGAGCGCCGGAGGCCCAAGTCCTCTCCTAATCCTCTTCTTATTACCCTTCCTCTCAACTTCCTATCATTTTCCTTGGAGTTGGCGAAGCGCGAGTGACGCCTCTGCGGCTGCTAGTGTCTAGCGTGTCGTACGAGGCGACTAAGGGAAGCGCTTATCCCCCATAGCATTACTCGGTTGGGTACCAAGTGGGAATACTCACTTGTCAGCGAGTCGGTACCACAATATCCCGTGTGTACCGTGAAGTCTATTTTTTGAAGTGAAAACTTCTATAGGAAGGTTTGGATAGTCAGTAAATTCATGCAAGTCGTCATCGACATGGTCACATGACGTGTTAAAGATAACACACATCTGTTCTTATTAGTGTAACTTATTGTGCTGGGCCAGCTGTGAATAAAAAAAATAATCATTTTAAGTAATAGATTTTTTTTTATGAATGAACGAATAATTTTGATGTACAAGATTTAATTTAAGATCAAACAATTAATTTGGATATCCAAAAATAACAACTGTTTGTTTATAGTTTTAAGTTTTCACTTCTGTAGGCAGTCCTCATGATTGCTTTGAATTTTTTTATTATAGCGGGAGAACCGGTCCTTCATTCAATTCCCATTAGCGAAATTAAGTGGAATACAGCGGCTTGACAGTAGCTTCTCTTAGTATTATTAAGTCAATTAGCGACGATTACTAATTACCGTCAGATGGGCTGTGGCCTGTCTTTCACCAAAAGCTATAAAAATAATCCTGTTTGTTGTAATGAGATATTCATGTCATTGTTTTTGCATACATTATTCTGATCAAGCAGTTTTTTTTTGTAAGAATTAGGTTAAATACATAATTATAGTATCTCGTACCTTTTCATTCCGGTAATAATTATAATTTCTAAAATAAGAAATTCATTATAAATGACCAGCATCTTCTTACTTAATAAGCGCCTCGTTAAGAGGGCTTGAATGGGATGCATAGTAGCTAAGTTTTGTAATTATTGTACTTAATATTTATAAAGATAGGACCTTATTGAAAAAGCTTTTTTTGGATCTTTAATATTTTATTTGATCATGTTTGCATAGCTGCAACACTTTCAAATTTTACCATCTAAATGTTTGAATATGAAACCGAATCCCAATGTAATAGAATTCATAAATTTTGCCATAAAATGCACAGTCCCTTGCTACACTACTTTGATCTCGTAATTTACTCTGTGGTCCGCGATTTCACTTGCTTTTTAAGTAAAGACAAGTGATTAAATGTATTTAAAATTCACAAATAATGTGGAAATCTGATTATTTACAGCTTGATTTTAACTTGGAGCAAATTAACTGTGAAATTAGAGATTTACAGCGAGCAGTATTCGAATCTGCATCCCTTCACAACCCTGTTCCTTACTTAGTATAATTCTTAATTATTGTACTAATGAAGTTTGCTATATAGGAATTAAATTCATGCATATATCCGACGTAGGTGTTTAAAAAGACGTCTAAAAACAAATGTGAAATGGACATTGGGAGTCACGCAAGTTCGAATCCTTCCTATAAATCTCTCTTTTTCGACTTTATTTAATTAATTCGTTCTAGTTAAGTATAAAATATATTTTGTAATTATTGTTTACAAAGTTTTGTATTATTCATGAACCTAACTTCTAAGAATATATTAATGTGCGTTAAATTAAACAGGCCACGAATGCAATAAAGTATTCGAAACGTCGTGACGATATATTACAAATACGTTAGATTCCGTAAAAGTATAATATAGGTAATTTATTC
This sequence comes from Leucoma salicis, assembly GCA_948253155.1. NCBI lineage: Eukaryota > Metazoa > Arthropoda > Insecta > Lepidoptera > Erebidae > Leucoma > Leucoma salicis. The sequence continues at coordinate 23,135,789 of OX411811.1, forward strand.
CATAGCGTGTAGTTTTCGTGTAAATATCAGAATATTTTATATGAAACTTCCAATGATTCATGTTGCCTTGGGTGGCAGATGGGTCGAACGCTTTTGATGGTATATGGTAAGCTCCGTTCACGTGTATTGGCAACACTCAAAGTACAGACCGCAGCAGCATGATTACCATAAAATCTGTTGCCATATAACACGTGATATTTGTAACTTACTGTTTATTTTTTTAATAATGGCTGCTCGAGTTGATTATTTGCCAATGATTTATTAAGGATATATTTCTTCTTCACAGGTAAGTTTAATTCATCAAAATTAGTCATAGTCAAGCCTCAGTAAGGTGGTGGCGACTTTACTGATAAGCTTCTATGTAGTTTTGGAGCCAACAGGATAAAGCACGTTACGCCGCATTACATCACTTACCAATACTTGTGCACACACATAAATAGTCAATTAGTAAAATACCACTATTAATACTTGAAATAACACAAAGTTTTGGAAAATAATTCAGAGCGACGACATAATGCTTATTGCGAGTGTCGTTATGAAAATAACAGTTGAATAATTCTGGTATTTTGCTTATATATATGCCCTTTTTGTTGCAATTAATTTTAATTTAATTTTTTAACAACTGACCTAATCTTCTTTTTAAAATTGTCATCACACAAACAATTGTCCTGGGTGGGAATCGAACCCATGACCTCATGCACGGAAGTCGGTTACACTACCGACTACGCCACGAGGTCTGTCAATTGATAATATAGTAGAATTGATATAAAATATATAACAGTCATAGTGCGTATTCTCCTTAAATGCCCAAGGTCTCCAATCCAAGACTGTCCTTTTTTTGTTAAGGCGGGAAATAATGTAACTAACTGCACACCCTGTCGTTCGGGGCAATGAACAGAGTAGTGTGGGTCCCTCCACCACTAA